>CM042258.1:431896-479396 GCA_023566225.1 Romanogobio albipinnatus | reverse complement strand
CCAGGGAGAGGACTAGTTAGACCAGGGAGAGAACTAGTTAGACCATTGAGAGAATTAGTTGGACCAGGGAGATAATTAGTTTGACCAGGGAGAGGATTAGTTGGACCAGGGAGAAGACTAGTTGGACCAGGGTGAAGAGAGGACTAGTTTGACAAGGGAGATGACTAGTTGGACCAGGGAGATGACTAGTTGGACCAGGGAGAGGACTAGTTGGACCAGGGAGAGGACTAGTTAGACCAGGGAGAGGATTAGTTTGACCAGGGAGAGGACTAGTTGGACCAGGGAGAAGACTAGTTTGATGAGGGAGAGGATTAGTTTGACTAGGGAGAGGGCTAGTTGGACCAGGGAGATGACTAGTTGGACCAGGGAGAGGACTAGTTGGACCAGGGAGAGGATTAGTTTGACTAGGGAGAGGGCTAGTTGGACCAGGGAGATGACTAGTTTGACCAGGGAGAGGATTAGTTTGACCAGGGAGAGGATTAGTTTGACAAGGGAGAGGACTAGTTGGACCATGGAGAAGACTAGTTAGACCAGGGAGAGGACTAGTTGGACCAGGGAGAGGACTAATTGGACCAGGGAGAGGATTAGTTTGACCAGGGAGAGGACTAGTTAGACCAGGTAGAGGACTAGTTTGACCAGGGAGAGGATTAGTTTGACCAGGGAGAGGGCTAGTTGGACCAGGGAGATTACTAGTTGGACCAGGGAGAGGACTAGTTGGACCAGGGAGAGGACTAGTTGGACCAGGGAAATTACTAGTTGGACCAGGGAGATTACTAGTTGGACCAGGGAGAGGACTAGTTGGACCATGGAGAAGACTAGTTAGACCAGGGAGAGGACTAGTTGGACCAGGGAGAGGACTAATTGGACCAGGGAGAGGATTAGTTTGACCAGGGAGAGGACTAGTTAGACCAGGTAGAGGACTAGTTTGACCAGGGAGAGGATTAGTTTGACCAGGGAGAGGGCTAGTTGGACCAGGGAGATTACTAGTTGGACCAGGGAGAGGACTAGTTGGACCAGGGAGAGGACTAGTTGGACCAGGGAAATTACTAGTTGGACCAGGGAGATTACTAGTTGGACCAGGGAGAGGACTAGTTGGACCAGGGAGAGGACTAGTTAGACCAGGGAGAGGATTAGTTTGACCAGGGAGAGGACTAGTTGGACCAGGGAGAGGATTAGTTTGACCAGGGAGAGGGCTAGTTGGACCAGGGAGATGACTAGTTGGACCAGGGAGAGGACTAGTTGGACCAGGGAGAGGATTAGTTTGACCAGGGAGAGGGCTAGTTGGACCAGGGAGAGGGCTAGTTGGACCAGGGAGAGGACTAGTTGGACCAGGGAGAGGGCTAGTTGGACCAGGGAGAGGACTAGTTGGACCAGGGAGAGGACTAGTTGGACCAGGGAGAGGGCTAGTTGGACCAGGGAGAGGACTAGTTGGGACCAGGGAGAGGGCTAGTTGGACCAGGGAGATTACTAGTTGGACCAGGGAGATTACTAGTTGGACCAGGGAGAGGACTAGTTGGACCAGGGAGAGGACTAGTTAGACCAGGGAGAGGATTAGTTTGACCAGGGAGAGGACTAGTTGGACCAGGGAGAGGACTAGTTAGACCAGGGAGAGGATTAGTTTGACCAGGGAGAGGACTAGTTGGACCAGGGAGAGGATTAGTTTGACCAGGGAGAGGGCTAGTTGGACCAGGGAGATGACTAGTTGGACCAGGGAGAGGACTAGTTGGACCAGGGAGAGGACTAGTTAGACCAGGGAGAGGATTAGTTGGACCAGGGAGAGGACTAGTTGGACCAGGGAGAAGACTAGTTGGACCAGGGAGAGGATTAATTTGACTAGGGAGAGGGCTAGTTGGACCAGGGAGAGGACTAGTTGGACCAGGGAGAGGACTAGTTGGACCAGGGAGAGGACTAGTTAGACCAGGGAGAGGATTAGTTTGACCAGGGAGAGGATTAGTTTGACCAGGGAGAAGACTAGTTGGACCAGGGAGAGGACTAGTTGGACCAGGGAGAAGATGAGTTGAACCAGGGAGAGGACTAGTTGGACCAGGACAAATGAGAAGGGGGTGTAGGGGAGAGGAGTAAGAATGCTGAATTCCAATGAAACAGTTGCACACAGCTCCCTTTGAAAGAAACCCTGATCGGGTCAGGGAACTCCAGCACTGATATGTCCAGGTATGGTGTCTAGACACTATATCTGATTCTACAGTGAGTTTTACACTATTCTCTATTGCTACCCACATAGACACACCCATGAACGGCATTTAACCATTGTGTTTGATTTCTTTCAGAGAGTTATGGAGATCAAATCATTTAAGTAGTTGAGGCAGGGTTCAAGCTGGCAAAACTCCACCAACAGCTGGTGCCAGAAGAAGCAGAAAGGCAACAGGTGGGAGGAAACATGAGGACATTTGGGATTGCATGGGACAATGTAGCATCCCATCATTCACATGCTATCACAAACTGGTTTGCAGCCCATCCAAGAGTATTTCCCTTTTTCTTCTGAGGAATAGCTTTCTGCCTGGAGGTGGGAAGTCTATGACCATCAGCCACATGATCAAATGTCCCTCCTGGATGCAATGGATAACACATGCTAAGCGTTTCTGTCCAAGGGGACAACATTAGATGTGATGTGGACGAGAACATGTGGTCAAATGCGGACCATTGTCATGTCATTTTATTTTTGCACACTTTGAACCAAAAGGCCATGTATTTGTCTTTTATGTGTTGTTTCGTTGATCACTGACGCTAATAAAGCCTGCTCTGGCTCTTTTCCCTCAGTTGTACAGGAAGTATCACTGACTCCTTGAGTTCTGGACACTTGACTATAGCTCCATCTAGTGGAGAGTCTGGCTCAGTGAGCAGGGGTCAGACACAGGTCATTATCATCAGACTCACTCTAATAACTTTTCATTTTTCGCAAGTAAATTATATGAGAGCTAGAAAAACCAAAACAAATCGCTGCATTTCTCATTCATTCTTCATGCTGTATGATTTATGATTTACATGTGTTTTTACATGTGTTTACATGTGTAGATGTGTTTACATGTGTTTACATGTGTAGATGTGTTTATGTGTAGATGTGTGTTTACATGTGTAGATGTGTTTTTACATGTGTAGATGTGTTTACAAGTGTAGATGTGTGTTTACATGTGTAGATGTGTGTTTACATGTGTAGATGTGTGTTTACATGTGTAGATGTGTTTTTACATGTGTTTACATGTGTAGATGTGTGTTTACATGTGTAGATGTGTTTTTACATGTGTTTACATGTGTAGATGTGTGTTTACATGTGTAGATGTGTTTTTACATGTGTTTACATGTGTAGATGTGTGTTTACATGTGTAGATGTTTACGTGTGTAGATGTGTTTATGTGTGTAGATGTGTTTACATGTGTAGATGTTTACGTGTGTAGATGTGTTTACATGTGTAGATGTTTACGTGTGTAGATGTGTTTACATGTGTAGATGTTTACGTGTGTAGATGTGTTTATGTGTGTAGATGTTTACGTGTGTAGATGTGTTTACATGTGTAGATGTTTATGTGTGTAGATGTGTTTACATGTGTAGATGTTTACATGTGTAGATGTTTACGTGTGTAGATGTGTTTATGTGTGTAGATGTTTACGTGTGTAGATGTGTTTACATGTGTAGATGTTTACGTGTGTAGATGTGTTTACATGTGTAGATGTTTACATGTGTAGATGTTTACGTGTGTAGATGTGTTTATGTGTGTAGATGTTTACGTGTGTAGATGTGTTTATGTGTGTAGATGTTTACGTGTGTAGATGTGTTTACATGTGTAGATGTTTACGTGTGTAGATGTGTTTACATGTGCAGATGTTTACATGTGTAGATGTTTACGTGTGTAGATGTGTTTACATGTGTAGATGTTTACGTGTGTAGATGTGTTTACATGTGTAGATGTTTACATGTGTAGATGTTTACGTGTGTGGATGTGTTTACATGTGCAGATGTTTACGTGTGTGGATGTGTTTACATGTGCAGATGTTTACGTGTGTAGATGTGTTTACATGTGTAGATGTGTTTACGTGTGTGGATGTGTTTACATGTGTAGATGTTTACGTGTGTAGATGTGTTTACATGTGTAGATGTTTACGTGTGTGGATGTGTTTACATGTGTGGATGTGTTTTGTTGTATTTTTATACCGCTGTAATCCCTGATATGCCCTGATTTATATATCAACAAGAGGGCGATCTCCTGCTTTCCTGGTATATCTGATGCTGTATCAAAGGCGGTGTCCTGGGCTCACTCAGCCTCAGATTCCGTTGCCCTAGGCAGTTTACTAATATACTCTTCAATGTATATTTATTTTATTGATTAACCATTGATAAATATACAAATAGAAAATAGGAAAATGAATACTCAGAGTTGGGTCAAAATGAATAAGGTTCACCACATTGGTTCCCCGTTTTCCTTAACAAAAGTTTCAGAATAATACAAAGTACAATAAGCTCAAAAAGAATAACAAAGTTCCAACATAAAAAGATTAACAGCGTAAAAATCTTCACCCCTATTATGCTAAGCATAACCCCTGAACAGTTTACACACACTTGATATATTTGTCCAAGAATAAGATTATATTTTTGTACACACATATAGTATAGGTGTGAGGTCTTTCAGAGTTTAGAGGCTGCTTGTAGTGTGGTTTGCATTTGACCGTGAACTTAGTCTTATCTCCTACTAACACCTTTAACAGAGCCGGCCCAAGGCATAAGAGAACTGAGCGGCTGCTTAGGGCCGTTTGCCACCAGGGGCCCCCAAGAGCACATTAAATGACTTCTTGCTGCATGTCATTTAATGATTGAAATTGCGAAATAGCCTTAAACAATTACTAAATAAACTGCAAAATGTTAAGTTTTCTAATATATGCACGGATTGATTCTGACAGCTGCACGGGCTCGCCGCGCCATTGGCTGGACACTATTCGCCAGCAGGGTTCAAAGTTCAAAGTGCGAAAAATCAGCTGAAACTTTGCTACTCATTAGTTGCTCGGTAACCTTTTTATGAATGGATGGATTTGAGAATGTGATATGGTTTAGTGCGAGTATATCTGACGGAGTACAGCATAGCTTTCAGTTTCTCAGTAAGTTAAATGTTTTTGTTTCTGATATTTGAGTCGCTTGCAATAACATTTGGGAACGCAGCATGCGTCAAACATCTTCCCAAATTCAGTAATGAGAATAATTTATAAATCTAAAGTCTTGCTGCGTGTTTCTGCCAAAATAAAAGCTCTGTTTAATGTTTGAAATAAATCAACATTTCTTGTTTTTAAAAGAAGTCTCTTCTGCTCACCAAGGCTGCATTTATTTGATCAAAAATACCGTCAAAACTGTAATATTGTGA
This sequence comes from Romanogobio albipinnatus, assembly GCA_023566225.1. NCBI lineage: Eukaryota > Metazoa > Chordata > Actinopteri > Cypriniformes > Gobionidae > Romanogobio > Romanogobio albipinnatus. Next base: position 474,031 of record CM042258.1, on the reverse strand, counting down.
AATAATACTCCAGTGTAAAGCAGCTGTTTTTATGTGAATATATAGTGATCAAAGCTGAATTCATCATCATTACTCCAGTGTTCAGTGTCACATGATCCTTCACTAATCATTCTGATATGAGACAAACATTTGCAATGCTGTTCTTTTGAACCTTCTATTCATCAAAGAATCCTAGGGGAAAGTGGGCATATTCAGCATACGAGTTGAGTATTAACACCTGACCACTCTTGTGGGTTTGCTACTGTTACAATTAAAGACCATATAAGGGTAAAAACATAACAGGCAGACATTGATCATAGCTGTGTGAAATATCAAGAAATGACAATAGTCAGTCGTATTGGTGGCACAGAGCGGCCCCCAAATAAAATGAAAGCTGCCAGCAGCATTTAGCGGGGTTCAAGCTTTTAAGGCCTTTAAGCACACATGCATCAAAAGACATTAAGTTTTATTTAGCAAGATTTTAAACACTGAAATAATTGATGGAAAAGTCAATTTACAGGCAATATAGGCAATTTACCATAGAAAACATATCGTTTTAAAAGGTTTTTGCCAGTTATAGCGCCACCTATGGTCCGATCGCCATGAAACTCTGAGATAGCCATTTTGCGGAGATAGCAATTTTGTCCGCCTTGAGCCAAGGATTCCAACGATATAAGACACTTGATCCTGGGACAAACAGTCTAAGAGTTATGAGCAATTTTGAACTTTTGGTTGCTGTAGCGCCACCTATGGGCCATTCGGGGTCATACTCTGATAGGTTGTCCCCAAACTGAGGCCTACCATCTGGCCAGGTTTCATGTCTCTAGGCCTTACGGTTTGGCCTGCACGATGCGTTTTACGAAACCTTACAATTACAATAGGGTTTCAGCATTTCATCAAGAGTCAAGATGGCGCCGAGGATGGCCGCAACGTCGCAAGCTCTGCTGAAACATCGTAGTTTTTTGTTTGTTCTGTTTATAGTTTTTGTGTTTTTTGTCTTGGATGCTGTCTGCCTTACTACGTACGACAGACAGACACTTTTGGACATTGGTTCGGCAATCGCACTCCGAAAACCGGACTTTAAATTCTTCAGTGACGAACCGCCGTTTACAAACACAGCAGCGGAGCTCTTTGTCTGGACGGCCCGACCACGCAAACGCGGCCGGAGAAGGGGAAGCAGAGCCGGCGTGCTCATCAGATTAAGACGCCGCGCAAACCGACCCCCACTTCCCAGTATCTTACTGGCAAATGTTCAGTCTCTGGACAATAAACTCTGCGAGCTGAGAGCGCGGATCTCTTTCCAGCGAGACACGAGGGACTGCTGCATTATCTGCCTCACAGAAACTTGGATGTCCGCTGAGATTCCAGATTCGGCCATCGAAACCACGGGGTTCTCCGTGCATCGGATGGACAGAGAAAAAGATCTCTCCGGGAAAAGCAAAGGCGGGGGTGTATGTTTTATGATTAACCGATCCTGGTGTGATCAGAGGAACGTACATTCTATCAAGTCTTTCTGTTCTCCTGATCTGGAACTTCTCATGGTTCTGTGCCGACCATTCTGGCTACCGAGGGAATTCACCGCGGTCATCATCACAGCTGTGTATATTCCCCCGCAAGCCGACACAGACCGGGCACTAAAGGAACTGTATAGGACAGTGAGTGAGCAGGAAACCGCGCATCCTGAGGCTGCGTTTATTGTGACTGGGGACTTTAACAAAGCCAACTTCAAGCGCATCGCACCCAAATACCACCAACATGTTAGCTTCAACACGCGAGGGAACCGCGTCTTAGATCACTGCTACTCCCCCTTCAAGGATGGATACAAGTCCCTCCCGCGCCCACCATTTGGCAAATCGGATCACGCTTCCATCCTCCTTTTGCCCGCATATAGGCAAAGACTCAAACAGGAAGCACCCGCCCTCAGAACCATCCAGTGCTGGTCGGACCAATCGGACTCTATGCTACAGGACTGCTTTGATCACGCGGACTGGGAGATGTTCCGGTCGGCCTCTGATGACGACATCGAGGTTTACGCTGATAGCGTAACGTGTTTCATCAGGAAGTGCGTAGATGACGTTGTTCCGACCAAAACAATTCGGCTGTACCCTAACCAGAAGCCGTGGCTAAACGGGGATGTTCGTGCGGCACTCAATGCGCGGTCCTTCACTTTTAACTCCGGTAACGCGGAGGAGCATAAACAAGCAAGTTATGCCCTCCGGAAAACCATCAGAGCAGCAAAACGCCAGTACAGGGACAAGATTGAAGGACAGTTCAACACCACCGACTCCAGAAGCATGTGGAGGGGAATTAACACCATCACGGACTATAAAGGGAACACAAACTCCACCGTGAACACCGCTGCCTCTCTCCCGGACGAGCTAAACACCTTCTATGCTCGTTTTGAGGGAACTAACACCGCCCTCGCGGAGAGAGCGCTCGCGGCTGAAGATACAGAGGTTAGTGCACTCTTCGTATCTGTCGCGGATGTAACCCGATCCTTCCGGCGGGTGAACGTCCGTAAAGCTGCGGGTCCAGACGGCATTCCCGGCCGCGTGATCAGAGCGTGCGCGCACCAACTGGCTGGAGTCTTCACGGACATTTTTAACCTGTCCCTCTCCCTGTCTGTGGTCCCCACATGCTTTAAAACGTCCACTATTGTTCCTGTACCTAAGCAGTCAAAAACCACCTTCTTAAACGACTGGCGTCCTGTTGCTCTGACCCCCATCATCAGCAAATGCTTTGAGAGACTAGTCAGAAACCACATCTGCTCTGTTCTCCCCCCCTCACTGGACCCACTGCAGTTTGCATACCGCACAAACCGCTCCACTGATGATGCCATTTCATCCACTATACACACTGCTCTCTCCCACCTGGAAAAGAGGAACACGTATGTGAGAATGCTGTTTGTGGACTACAGCTCAGCATTCAACACCATTGTGCCCTCCATACTTGACGGGAAACTCCGGGCTCTAGGCTTAAACAGCCTGTTATGCAGCTGGATCCTGGACTTCCTGTCAAACAGACGCCAGGTGGTCAGAATGGGCAGTAACATCTCCTCATCACTGACTCTCAACACTGGAGCCCCTCAGGGTTGTGTTCTCAGCCCACTCCTGTACTCTTTGTACACACATGACTGTGTGGCAACCCACAGCTCCAACACCATCATCAAGTTTGCTGACGATACGACGGTGGTAGGTCTCATCACTGACAATGATGAAACGGCCTACAGAGAGGAGGTGCACACTCTGACACGGTGGTGTCAGGAGCACAACCTCTCCCTCAACGTCAGCAAGACCAAGGAGCTGGTGGTCGACTTCAGGAGGAATGAGAGAGAATACCGCCCCATCACCATCGATGGAGCACCGGTGGAGAGAGTCAGCAGCTTCAAGTTCCTCGGTGTCCACATCACAGAGGAACTCTCATGGTCCGTCCACTCCGAGGCCGTTGTGAAGAAGGCTCATCAGCGCCTTTTCTTCCTGCGACGGCTGAGGAGGTTTGGAATGAACCGCCACATCCTCACACGTTTCTACACCTGCACCATAGAGAGCCTGCTGACTGGCTGCATCACCACCTGGTACGGCAACAGTACCGCCCGCAGCCGCAAGGCCCTGCAAAGGGTAGTGCGCACGGCCAGCTGCATCATCGGAGGTGAGCTTCCCTCCCTCCAGGACATTTACGCCAGGCGGTGTGTGAAGAGAGCTCAGAGGATCATCAGAGACTCTAGCCACCCGAGCCATGGGCTGCTCTCACTGCTGCCATCAGGCAGACGGTACCGCAGCATCAGAACACGCACCAGCCGACTCCAGAACAGCTTCTTCCCACAAGCAATCAGACTACTTAACTCCTGATCCATCAGTATCATAACACACACTGGACAGAATATCACTCCGCACAACCCACTGTAGATACACACACATTATATACACATTTATTTATCATATAGCACCTATTGCACTTTGGATTTCAATTTTTCAATCTGTGAATAATATTTTATACTATACATTTTATATTATTATTATTATTATAGCGTAATGTATATTGTTTAGTGTATGTTTAGTGTATATTGTTTAAAGTATATGTATATTGTAAGTATGTGTATATTGTTTAAAGCTGTGAGAACTACACTCACATTGTGCAAATTATTTATTGTTTATTGTAGAGTTTACTGTGCTGTGAGTAATTGTGTGCGCATCAGATGTGTAATCTGATGCTGCTTTAAATGTTGTACATGTCATGTCATGACTACTATGTTGCTCGGAACTGCACCTAAGAATTTCACCTACTGTTGCACTTGTGCATATGTAGAGTGACAAATAAAGTGATTTGATTTGATTTGATTTGATTTTGACCCCTAAATATGCTTAGGGCCCCATGAAGGCTTGGGCCGGCCCTGACCTTTAACTTCAGCCTGTAAATAGTTTGGCCGTTAGGCAGACCTCCCTACGTTTGACCTCATCTAACTGAGCACATACACACTTCTAAAATTCAAAGAAATATAATAATCGCTTTGTAAAACGTCAAACACTTCTAGAATCTAAAGAAATAGAATAATAACCTGCTCCATCCGACGAGGCCAGTTCGGATAGTCTTGGGTGTCTAGAGATCAGAACTTCTCTCGTAATCTGTACATTTCACAATGTGGGCATTCAAAATCACTATCAAACACAATTATGATTAATATCGTCCATCATCCGCGTGTTCATTTTCTCCATTTGCCCGATTAATCGAGTTGTCTCCGTCTTGAAGCTCGTCCTGCTCTGAGTGACTCCATCCCTCCGGATGAATGTCCGCTTGTCTTTCTGGTCTTCTCTCCGGCGCTGTCCGTCATGTTCTCTGCTGCATCTAATCCTCCATAAATCGTTCATCTGTATATCAAATCCAGAAATACACACAAAACACACACAAATGGCGAACCATGCTGGTCAAAACTGGAAATGCAATGATATCTGAAAAATAAAATAAGGATTTAAAGGAATAAAGAAAAAAAAAGGTAAAAGAAGTTCTATAGTCTAGTTGTAGCCTAGCTGTGAGGTAATCCATTAGCTAAACTCTTTGCAAATAGTATCATTTAAAATATGCACACATTCGCTATTCACTAATATTAAAAGTGCAAAACGTGTCTTATAACATATTTTAATCAAATATTGTGAAATTCCATAAACAAATATGAACAGTTTACATCACTGAGTTATTACTGTGGGTCGTTGAATACGTCGTCAGATATTAAATGTTTAGCTACTTATATTTCCCCATGCACCAAAAAAAATAGTTTTTTTTTTTGCTATAATAATGATTTTTAGACATCAAAAATCAAGTCATATAGTGGCTGTAGGTAAAAAAAGTATTATTTTAATTTTTAAAAGTGTTTGTTTTCCAGTAGATGGCAGCAATCCTCCACTAAACCAAAGCACATGTTCACGGTATCATCCTGAATGAAAATGAGAAATGTAGATCTTTTAAAAAAGTGGATTTTACATCAAATGTTGGCATTTTATATAAATGTATTTATTTAAATTATTACAAATTGAGGCAAATAAATAATAAAAAAACCCATAAATCCCCCTTAAACTGCACAACTTTACAGTAAAACATTAATAAAGCTAGTGATATCACGTTTGTTTGAAGAAAGTTACATTTTATTTATAACAAGGGGTTATCAGTGATGAATATAGTAGGATATATTATTAAACTAACCCAAGACAAAGTGTAGGATTCAGAAAATAATGTAGAAGAAATTAAATTTTTTCAAAATAATATTACAGTAACAAAGCCTTGTTTGTAATTCCTGTTCCCACACAAGTTTGAAATGTTACAAATGACCCCTAGACATTTATTATAATGGGATGATTGTTTTAATTGTAATTTATATAGCTTTTATTTATACTGTAATGTTTAAAATGAAGGAAAAAAATCAGTAGCAGTTTTAATATCAGCCTTCATAAAAATATGCCATTACAAAAAATAGTCGTTTCTACATTAATTTGGAGAGTAACTGTGAAATTATTACAATATAGAAATATTGAAAACGCAGACGTTGAATGTGCGATTAATATATATATATATATAAACTGCCTTACAACTAGATTCACCTTTACATGTTTAATTGTTCATTTTCACAGCACTAAACAATCCCAAACATTCAATAGATTTATTTAACTAGAGGATAATTTATTTAGAAGGTTTCTCAACAAACAAAAAAAGTATAAAAGTAATTCAAAGTTACCTGTGTACAGTAAGAAAGTGTATTCTTATTAAGTATTAAAGGCCATAGGCGTCGATTTCGGGGGGGACCCACCAGATTTGATCCTGAGTCCTTTTGTACCCACCACTTCGACGGGCCCCGACTTTTTTACGCCCCTAGGGCCAGGCTTCGGGACAATTCTCCAGTCATAGCCTCAGACGCGGGCCGGGCTTCGGGACAATTCTCCAGTCATAGCCTCAGACGCGGGCCGGGCTTCGGGACAATTCTCCAGTCATAGCCTCAGACGCGGGCCAGGCTTCGGGACAATTCTCCAGTCATAGCCTCAGACGCGGGCCGGGCTTCGGGACAATTCTCCAGTCATAGCCTCAGACGCGGGCCAGGCTTCGGGACAATTCTCCAGTCATAGCCTCAGACGCGGGCCGGGCTTCGGGACAATTCTCCAGTCATAGCCTCAGACGCGGGCCGGGCTTCGGGACAATTCTCCAGTCATAGCCTCAGACGCGGGCCGGGCTTCGGGACAATTCTCCAGTCATAGCCTCAGACGCGGGCCGGGCTTCGGGCCTCTATAGGACGGCGCTATGCAACACGCATCGCCACAAATGAGTAAAGCAAGCCAACACGTAAACTGCCACAAGTGAAGCTGAAGATAAGCTCAGATGCTCAAAAGCACACTCATCTTCATTAACACTAATGAGACTAAAGGCTCTTCCAGTGCTCAGGCCGCTCGTTCTCATGATGCGGACTCTGATGATGAAATGATCTGATGAATAAAATGCTCATATCTGTTGCTTTCGTTGACATGAACTCCGTTAAATGTGCATATAGCACCGGAATTGAAGATCGGATTTATATTCATTTCGCGGAGAGGTGTAAGGCAAGACAACCCGCATGTTTATTTAATTATTTGTTTAGATTGTGTAGCCGTCTCGTTTGCGCGCGCCGTTGTGATCTGCCTGCCTCATCTCGTCAAAAATGCCGTTTTCCTGTGATGGTGGTGATAGAGGCTAAACGATTAAACCATGCTTTAAGTGTTTATATGGATTTTATAAGCAAGACAAGTCAAGTGTTGATCTCAGAGGCTGAAGTGTTGGGTTAACTCACTGTCCGCTGGCCGTCACTTTAAAAAGCAAAAACTTTAGTTAACAAACAAAAAAATGCTTCAAACATTTGTCTAAATTAACTTAATAAAGAAACAAAACGAAATATAACTACTTTGACATTAAAAACAAAACTGAACTATTTTAATGGCTGCAACTAATGTGTGATAGAGAGGATAAAAAACACGGCTCCAGTCGGACTCGTGGTTAAAAAAAATAGCAAAAATGAAAAATATGAAAGAATTCACGGGGCTTTCGTCTGCATGAGTAAGATAGGCTATAAGACCCGCAATATGTCTCTCAGCTGACATTTGTATTTATTTACATTAGTGAGCGACAGGACATAGCCTTTCAAAACATGACCTGCGCTAAAGAGAGAGAAACAATAATGCCTCATGAACCAGCACTTCTGAAAATGCCCTTCTGATGCGTCTCTGACTGACCCCAGCACATCTCACACTGACCCCAGCACACCTCACACTGACCCCAGCACATCTCACACTGACCCCAGCACATCTCACACTGACCCCAGCACACCTCACACTGACCCCAGCACATCTCACACTGACCCCAGCACATCTCACACTGACCCCAGCACACCTCACACTGACCCCAGCACACCTCACACTGACCCCAGCACATCTCACACTGACCCCAGCACATCTCACTCTGACCCCAGCACATCTCACACTGACCCCAGCACATCTCACACTGACCCCAGCACATCTCACTCTGACCCCAGCACATCTCACTCTGACCCCAGCACATCTCACTCTGACCCCAGCACATCTCACACTGACCCCAGCACATCTCACTCTGACCCCAGCACATCTCACACTGACCCCAGCACATCTCACACTGACCCCAGCACATCTCACTCTGACCCCAGCACACCTCACACTGACCCCAGCACACCTCACTCTGACCCCAGCACACCTCACTCTGACCCCAGCACATCTCACACTGACCCCAGCACATCTCACTCTGACCCCAGCACATCTCACACTGACCCCAGCACATCTCACTCTGACCCCAGCACACCTCACACTGACCCCAGCACATCTCACACTGACCCCAGCACATCTCACTCTGACCCCAGCACACCTCACACTGACCCCAGCACACCTCACTCTGACCCCAGCACACCTCACTCTGACCCCAGCACATCTCACACTGACCCCAGCACATCTCACTCTGACCCCAGCACATCTCACACTGACCCCAGCACATCTCACACTGACCCCAGCACATCTCACACTGACCCCAGCACATCTCACACTGACCCCAGCACATCTCACACTGACCCCAGCACATCTCACACTGACGCCAATGGACAAAACCCCTTTTATTTATGAAATGTAGTGCAGTAAAAAGTATGAGATTATATATTACGCTTTGGAAAGTGAAAGTATTCTAAAGAAAAACACTTACAGTATTGAAACATGTAGAAATAGTTCCCTGTATTTCCCCGCAGGTCGTAACTAGTAAAGTAACGCATTACTTTTAAAATGTACCTCAAAATATCTGCTACTCTTCCACAGTTATTCGACTCACAGCGCTCCTGACGTCATGTCGAGAGTTATTTCAGAGGTGTTGTGTGTGACGTCACAGCACACGTGACACTAATAACAGACAATAAAAGGGTTTTATTTAACTTAATTTTAAGTTTAAAATGAGGAACTTCAGATGCAGCGTTTCCGATGGGAGCTCAAGTGTTTGCTGTTATTGGTCATCGATAACCTTCACCTGCCCAGAGGTGGCGCTGTCCACTCACGAACACTGAGAGCGCGTGACCCTGTGCGCGTGACCCTGTGCGCGTGACAGACGGACAAGAGGCAGCGAAGGAATCATTTATCACTGTAATAATGTTATTCGTGTTTCCATGAGAGACAAACACTGTAATATAAAAGCAATATGGCGGAAAAACAAATTAAATAGTAATATCTGAGTCCTAATGTGATGGAAATATCAACTTTGTTCAGCTAGGTGGTATATTTACACAGCGAGGACGAATTGATTTATATTATGGGATGGAACAGGAACAAATCAATGTAATTGAGGAAATGCTGTAGGGTTTAAATGTAATTATTATTAATTTACTTTACTTATGGATATGTTAGGCCTACTTTTATAAGACCGCGTGCTGTCTGCGCATGTCTGCTGCGGCTGACGTCACCGCTTAACGCTCAGGTCTCGCGTCATTTAACTCTAATTTAATTTGATTGATTTATTTAATACTGTGTGAAAGCTATTCAAACTCTGACAGTGTGGCATTTGTTCAATAATTAATTATTAAACTGAGAAGAAATAATTAGATACACTGTTATTAATTTAAATAATAATATGAAAGCAGATCGCCGCTCTTTAACATATGTTGTACTTTATTTAATGCCACACATTATCACCTTCTTATGTTTTTAGTTTGTTCCAAAAGAGTTACATATCATTTAAAGTCATTTATTAAATTGGTTCACACAGAGCGCACTTGTTCTTATGTACATGATATTCTTTCTGCACGCGTCCGGCGTGGGCGTGGCTTCCGCGGGCAGAGCCACGCCTCCTGTATAAGAGCGCGCGCGCGGCCGCTGCTGAGGATGTGATGATCGCGCCGCGGATGAAGAAGCGCGTGTCTGACGCTCGTGTACTGTAGAGTTCTGGACCAAACGCGCGCGGGTCAGCGGAGGAGCTCGCGGCTCTGTCTCTGGTAAGATCCTCGCGTTAACTGTGTGTGTGTGTGTGTGTGTGTGTGTGTGTGTGTGTGTGTGTGTGTGTGTGTGTGTGTGTGTGTGTGTGTGTGTGTGTGTGTGTTGTGGAGTTTGACAGCTGTGTGTGTGATCGAGGGCACTCGCTAGTGTTCATGACTACTCTAGAGCATCTTCTTGCTTTCAGCTCACGCACTTTTCCACACACACACACACACACACACACACACACACACACACACACACACACACACACACACACACACACACACACACACACACACACACGAATGTTTCCATCAGAGCTTCATCTAAAATCAAAATAAAACTGGCAAAAATGTCAAATTTGAGGACTTTCTTCACTCATTAGTGTGTATGAACTCATTTTAAAAATGTAATTATCCATTTTTAGATCTTTTCCTTATTAAAATGTAATACATCACACACACACACACACACACACACACTAATATGATCAATATTCATATAGACATGGGCTGATAACTCCAGAATCAGGAAGAAAAGATAAGATAAAGTAAATAAGGCTTGTTTTATCCTTAACTCAGAAACAGAAGTGTGTAATCTAACGCACAAAAACTAAATAATATTAATTAATATAACCATAAAAACCATCCTCATATACTCGTTTATAATAACATTAATTTTGAGATGTAACATTAATAATTATCCCTATTTTTTTACATTTTTGTCGTATTTTTGTATTTAGATTTTAACATTTTGGGACTTTTGAGCTCAATAGTTGCTTAAAGATGTGCACACACACACACACACTCACGCGCACGTACACACACACACACTCACGCGCACGTACACACACACACACACACTCACGCGCACGTACACACACACACACACACACACACACACACACACTGTAATCCTTTAACCATATTAATCACATCAGCAGTGAATGAGATGAAATACAGTATGGACGACGACACCGGCAAACACAACACACACACACACACACACACACACACAATTCTGCATATATAAATATATAAATAATTAAATAAATAAAATGAATGTTGGGGAAATAAAACAAATGTTAAAGGAAGTTGAATGTGGCTCTGTATCTATGTCCCCCTGGCCTAATATGCTAATGAGGGGGTCATCAGCCAATGGTGGCAAAGAGACCACCCTCTGATGTTTGATTGACACACCTTCATTAGCAAATTAGGCCAGGGGAACATAAATACGGAGCCACATTCAAAAACGGCTAAAAGTAAAAAGGTCAACTTTCAGTTTAGCATTTCCTTTAACATTCGTTTTTATTCCCCACTCATGGGGTCAGTGTGAGATGTGCTGGGGTCAGTGTGAGATGTGCTGGGGTCAGTGTGAGATGTGCTGGGGTCAGTGTGAGATGTGCTGGGGTCAGTGTGAGATGTGCTGGGGTCAGAGACGCATCAGAAGGGCATTTTCAGAAGTGCTGGTTCATGAGGCATTATTGTTTCTCTCTCTTTAGCGCAGGTCATGTTTTGAAAGGCTATGTCCTGTCGCTCACTAATGTAAATAAATACAAATGTCAGCTGAGAGACATATTGCGGGTCTTATAGCCTATCTTACTCATGCAGACGAATACGCCGTGAATTCTTTCATATTTTTCATTTTTGCTATTTTTTTTAACCACGAGTCCGACTGGAGCCGTGTTTTTTATCCTCTCTATTACACATTAGTTGCAGCCATTAAAATAGTTCAGTTTTGTTTTTAATGTCAAAGTAGTTATATTTCGTTTTGTTTCTTTATTAAGTTAATTTAGACAAATGTTTGAAGCAGTTTTTTGTTTGTTAAACTAAAGTTTTTGCTTTTTAAAGTGACGGCCAGCGGACAGTGAGTTAACCCAACGCTTTAGCCTCTCAAATCAACACTTGACTTATTAAATCCATATAAACACTTAAAGCATGGTTTAAGCGTTTAGCCTCTATCACCACCATCACAGTAAAAAGGCATTTTTGACGAGATGAGGCAGGCAGATCACAACGGCACGCGCAAACGAGACGGCTACACAATCTAAACAAATAATTAATAAACATGCAGGTTGTCTTGCCTTACACCTCTCCGCGAAATGAATATAAATCCGATCTTCAATTCCCGTGCTATATGCACATTTAACGGAGTTCATGTCAACGAAAGCAACAGATATGAGCATTTTATTCATCAGATCATTTCATCATCATAGTCCGCATCATGAGAACGAGCGGCCTGAGCACTGGAAGAGCCTTTAGTCTCATTAGTGTTAATGAAGATGAGTGTGCTTTTGAGCATCTGAGCTTATCTTCAGCTTCACTTGTGGCAGTTTGCGTGTTGGCTTGCTTTACTCATTTGCGGCGATGCGTGTTGCATAGCGCCGTCCTATAGAGGCCCGAAGCCCGGCCCGCGTCTGAGGCTATGACTGGAGAATTGTCCTGAAGCCCGGCCCGCGTCTGAGGCTATGACTGGAGAATTGTCCTGAAGCCCGGCCCGCGTCTGAGGCTATGACTGGAGAATTGTCCCGAAGCCCGGCCCGCGTCTGAGGCTATGACTGGAGAATTGTCCCGAAGCCCGGCCCGCGTCTGAGGCTATGACTGGAGAATTGTCCCGAAGCCCGGCCCGCGTCTGAGGCTATGACTGGAGAATTGTCCCGAAGCCCGGCCCACGTCTGAGGCTATGACTGGAGAATTGTCCCGAAGCCTGGCCCGCGTCTGAGGCTATGACTGGAGAATTGTCCCGAAGCCTGGCCCGCGTCTGAGGCTATGACTGGAGAATTGTCCCGAAGCCTGGCCCGCGTCTGAGGCTATGACTGGAGAATTGTCCCGAAGCCCGGCCCGCGTCTGAGGCTATGACTGGAGAATTGTCCCGAAGCCCGGCCCGCGTCTGAGGCTATGACTGGAGAATTGTCCCGAAGCCCGGCCCGCGTCTGAGGCTATGACTGGAGAATTGTCCCGAAGCCTGGCCCGCGTCTGAGGCTATGACTGGAGAATTGTCCCTAAGCCCGGCCCGCGTCTGAGGCTATGACTGGAGAATTGTCCCGAAGCCCGGCCCGCGTCTGAGGCTATGACTGGAGAATTGTCCCGAAGCCCGGCCCGCATCTGAGGCTATGACTGGAGAATTGTCCTGAAGCCCGGCCCGCGTCTGAGGCTATGACTGGAGAATTGTCCTGAAGCCCGGCCCGCGTCTGAGGCTATGACTGGAGAATTGTCCCGAAGCCCGGCCCGCGTCTGAGGCTATGACTGGAGAATTGTCCCGAAGCCCGGCCCGCGTCTGAGGCTATGACTGGAGAATTGTCCCGAAGCCCGGCCCGCGTCTGAGGCTATGACTGGAGAATTGTCCCGAAGCCCGGCCCACGTCTGAGGCTATGACTGGAGAATTGTCCCGAAGCCTGGCCCGCGTCTGAGGCTATGACTGGAGAATTGTCCCGAAGCCTGGCCCGCGTCTGAGGCTATGACTGGAGAATTGTCCCGAAGCCTGGCCCGCGTCTGAGGCTATGACTGGAGAATTGTCCCGAAGCCCGGCCCGCGTCTGAGGCTATGACTGGAGAATTGTCCCGAAGCCCGGCCCGCGTCTGAGGCTATGACTGGAGAATTGTCCCGAAGCCCGGCCCGCGTCTGAGGCTATGACTGGAGAATTGTCCCGAAGCCCGGCCCGCGTCTGAGGCTATGACTGGAGAATTGTCCCGAAGCCCGGCCCGCGTCTGAGGCTATGACTGGAGAATTGTCCCGAAGCCCGGCCCGCGTCTGAGGCTATGACTGGAGAATTGTCCCGAAGCCTGGCCCGCGTCTGAGGCTATGACTGGAGAATTGTCCCGAAGCCCGGCCCGCGTCTGAGGCTATGACTGGAGAATTGTCCCGAAGCCCGGCCCACGTCTGAGGCTATGACTGGAGAATTGTCCCGAAGCCCGGCCCACGTCTGAGGCTATGACTGGAGAATTGTCCCAAAGCCCGGCCCGCGTCTGAGGCTATGACTGGAGAATTGTCCCGAAGCCCGGCCCTAGGGGCGTAAAGAAGTCGGGGCCCGTCGGGCTCGGGCAGAAATGTAGGGCTCTACTTTGAGTAAGGCTGAAAGCGTCTTTCTTTTTAATACATTTCTTGAATGTCTTAATTACAGTAGGCCTGTAGATAGTTCTGATATCTGTGGCTGCACCGGGTCCGTCATTACGCTAATCATGAGCGGCCCATGGCACTGCTGCCCACGGCTGTTAAGAGCTGTAGGCCACATCAATACATTACAACACTCTCGTGATGTGGGCACTGCCACTGATACAGGCGGCGGAAGAGCCTGCTTTACGGAGCTTCTGCTTTTCAAACATTTTTACGACAAAAGATGTCGTTATTACGACACAATTGAGTGGAAAAATTTGCGTGTGGCAGCAATGCTTCACTGTAAAATTAAACTTGAGGTTTAAAAAAAAAAAAAAAAAAAAATGTGGTGGGTACAAAAGGGTACATTCAGAAACATCATCATGATCAGTAATAGGCTATTTTCTGCCCTGGCTCCCTGAAGACACGCTGGGTTCTGATGGGCGTGTCACACTGAAGATTTGGAAATAAACGCCCACGGCTAGGATTGGATAAGATTTGCATATTTAATGAGCTTCAGCTCCACTCAGTGCATGTGGGGATTGTTTTGAATGTTATTTTTTTTATTACTTGGCCGGCCTCTTCGGTGAAAATAACCGCGAACCGTGCACACACACACATGCGCACACACACACACACACACACACAAACACACAAACAGGTTATCAACAGGTTATCAACAGGTTATCGACGGGTTATCAACAGGTTATCAACAGGTTATCAACAGGTTATCCACAGGTTATCCACAGGTTATCAACAGGTTATCCACAGGTTATCAACAGGTTATCAACAGGTTATCAACAGGTTATCAACAGGTTATCAACAGGTTATGAACAGGTTATCCACAGGTTATCCACAGGTTATGAACAGGTTATCAACAGGTTATCCACAGGTTATCAACAGGTTATCCACAGGTTATCCACAGGTTATCAACAGGTTATGAACAGGTTATCCACAGGTTATCCACAGGTTATCAACAGGTTATCCACAGGTTATCCACAGGTTATGAACAGGTTATCCACAGGTTATCCACAGGTTATCAACAGGTTATCAACAGGTTATCCACAGGTTATCAACAGGTTATCAACAGGTTATCCACAGGTTATCAACAGGTTATCCACAGGTTATCCACAGGTTATCAACAGGTTATGAACAGGTTATGAACAGGTTATCCACAGGTTATCCACAGGTTATCAACAGGTTATCCACAGGTTATCAACAGGTTATCAACAGGTTATGAACAGGTTATCCACAGGTTATCAACAGGTTATCCACAGGTTATCCACAGGTTATGAACAGGTTATCAACAGGTTATCCACAGGTTATCCACAGGTTATCCACAGGTTATCAACAGGTTATGAACAGGTTATCCACAGGTTATCCACAGGTTATCAACAGGTTATCCACAGGTTATCCACAGGTTATGAACAGGTTATCAACAGGTTATCCACAGGTTATCCACAGGTTATCCACAGGTTATGAACAGGTTATGAACAGGTTATCAACAGGTTATCCACAGGTTATCCACAGGTTATCAACAGGTTATCCACAGGTTATCCACAGGTTATCCACAGGTTATGAACAGGTTATCAACAGGTTATCCACAGGTTATCCACAGGTTATCAACAGGTTATCCACAGGTTATCGACAGGTTATCGACGGGTTATCAACAGGTTATCGACGGGTTATCAACAGGTTATCCACAGGTTATCAACAGGTTATCGACGGGTTATCCACAGGTTATCGTACTCGGTTACTTAACGTAACCTCGGTTCCCTGAGATAAGGGAAGGAGTACTGCGTCTTTAAGACGCCATGGGAATTCTCCTATTCTCGAATATACTGAAGTAATTTGTAAAATCACGCAGTGCTACTGCCCAGTCAAAACAGTGTCGAGACATCTCGCACGCTATTGGCTGGCCAGTGGGAACTGCATGAACCAATGGCAGAACAGCGTAATCTGAGCGAACCAAAGGGCACAAAGCCCGCGAAGCTGAGCGCAAGAGCCCGCGAAAGGGGCATATAAAATACGCTGTAACTGTCAAAAACGTCAGGTTAAATCGACTGAAGCGACGATCACCCGAGTCAGCGCCATAGCACGGCCGTCTACGCAGTACTCCTTCCCTTATCTCAGGGAACCGAGGTTACGTTAAGTAACCGAGTACGTTCCCTTTCGAACGGTCAGTTCGTACTGCGTCTTTAAGACGCCATGGGAACCTGTAAAATCCCGCCGTGCTATGATAAGCGCAGTGACATGTACTCCCTCAAGTTTGAACACTTATTAGAAAGGGCTCAAGACTAGAGTTACTGACACATCATTTATATTAATAATATATATGTACACACGTCTTATACTACTGGGCTCATAGAGGCCGGTAACTATAAGGAATGTGTAAGCATTGAAGCATATGAAGGCCCCAATGCCAACTTATGACGGGGACGGGCTTACAAGGCCGTCTGATATTCGTTAGGCCGTCTTAGTATTTTTATACAGCGAGGACTTGTGCCTGCAGTGCAGGGACATCCAGACTGAAGAATCTGGTTAAAGTAGATGGTGAGGACCAACCTGCCGATCTACAAATGTCACCCATAGAAAACTCCACTAGACCACGCCCAAGAGGAGGCCATGCCTCTGGTGGAGTGAGCTTTGACACCTATGGGGCATTGGAGGCCCATAGTGTCATATGCTAACGCTATCGCGTCCGCTAGCCATCTGGCTAGGTTTTGTTTGGTGACCGGAAGTTCCTTAGTTCGGTCACCAAAACTTACAAAGAGCTGCTCCGACTGTCTAAAGTGGGAGGACCGCTCAATATATGCTCTAAGCGACCTAACAGGGCCGAGCAGGTGTAACTGTCTCTCATCCTCCGAAGTGGGGAGGGCAGAGAGAGTGATTACCTGTGCTTTGAACGGTGTTGAAAGCACTTTAGGTACATAACCATGCCCTGGTTTGAGGATGACTTTAGAATCGCCTGGGCCAAATCTAAACATGATGCGTTCACAGATAACGCTTGAATGTCACTGACACGCTTAACAGATGCCAGTGCTAGTAGCAGGGCAGTTTTCAGCGAAAGTGGCTTTAATTCAGCCGTCTGCAGCGGCTCGAAGGGAGGTCTTTTTAGTGCTCTTAGGACCAATGAAGGTCCCAGGATGGCACCGTAGGAGGGAGAAGGGGGTTAAGCCTCCTGGCTCCTTTTAAGAATTTTATGACCATGGTGTGTCTGCGTACTGATTGGCCAGCTATAGGCGTATGGGATGCGGCGATAGCTGCCGTGTAGACTTTGAGTGTGGATGGAGTGTGTCCTGCATCCAACATCTCTTATAGAAAAACAAGAATTGTGATATCTCGCATGACACTGGGTTATAGTTCCAGACTGAACACCAGTCAGAGAACACTGACCATTTAAGGGCATAGAGACGTCTAGTAGACGGAGCTCTAGCTTCACGACGGTGCTCAAGACACTCACTGGGAGGTTCTTGAGCCCCCCTTGAGTTTCCAAACATGTAACGCCCACAATTTTGGGGTGGGGGTGCCGGATTGTCCCGTTCGCCTCAGAAAGGAGATCTTTCCTTAGGGGAACTGGCCATGGGGCTGCTGAAGTAACTGAATCAACTCGGGAAACCTGATGTGGGTTCGCCAGAGTGGAGCCACTAGCAGGACTGTGTGCTCTCATTCCCTGATCCTTTTTAAAATTTGGGGAATGAGCGGTACTGGTGGAAAAGCATAAAGTATGCAGCTGGGCCATTTGTGGGCCAGCGCATCCTTGTTCTTTGAAAAATAGATTGGGCAATGACAGTTGTCTTCGGAGGCGAAGAGGTCGACCTCTGCCCTCCCAAAAACACTCCATATCATTTGAACCATTTAGGAATGGATGGCCCATTCCCCCGGGGACACGAGGCCCCTGGAGAGCATGTCTGCTCCCTGGTTCAGTCTGCCTGGCACATGCACTGCTTTTTAGTGAATGTAATTTGCCTTTTGCCCATAGGAGGAGATGTCTGACCTGTTGGTTGAGCCATCTCGACCTGAGCCCGCCTTGGCGGTTTATGTAGGAGATCACAGTTCGTGTTGTCCGTGCGGACTAGAACATGGTGACCTGAGAGACGTGGTAAAAAAGTCTTGAGGGCTAGCACTACTGCCAGCATTTCTAGGCAGTTTATGTGCAACCGTGACTCCGTGCTCGACCATGAGCCGAAGGCCGGTTCGCCCTCGTACAGAGCGCCCCAAACTGAGTTGGAGGTGTCCGTGGTGACCACCACCCGTCTGGAAACTGTTTCCAAGTGACCACGGGGCCAGGGCTTTGACACAGCCGCGGCCCACTTTGATCCAAAGCTGGCCTGAATGCCACGCTTGGGAAGGAACCCGTGATTTCAGCCAGTACTGCAGGGGGCGCATGTGCTTCATACCCAGCGGAAGTACTGGAGAAGCTTTTGCCATTAGGCCTAGCATTCTCTGAAATTTTTTAGGGGTGTGTTGGTTCCCATTTTGAATGAACATGCAAGCTGCTGTGTAGTCAGAGCGCGTTCGTCCAATAGCCACGCCCTCATTTGGGCTGAGTCTAAAATCGTTCCCAGGAAGGAGGTTCTCTGCCTGGGAAGCAATAAGCTCTTGGCTGTATTTATTCTGAGACCCAGGCATTCTAGATGGCTGAGTAGCATAGATTTGTGAGATTTTATTTCTTCCTCTGACTGGGCCAGTATGAGCCAGTCGTCGAGGTAGTTCAGAATGCGCATTCCCGCTTGTCTTAAGGGGGAGAGAGCTGCATCCATGCACCTCATGAAAGTGCGGAGGGCCAGGGACAGGCCAAATGGCAGGACTGTGTACTGATAAGCCTTCCCGTCGAACGCGAATCTCAAAAGACTCGCCTTTATGGCGGTAAAATGCAGGGAACACGCATTAAGCAGACTCGTAGTTTACAATCATTGCATGAAAAAACATTCAGAACAGTATGTTTTTCTCCCTGACCGGAACAAAAAACGGGCCGTGAGGAGACTCAGAGTCTTTTGGGAGGCGGACCGGCTTGGGCGGGACTCAAACCTCCTCTCTTCCTGATCAGCCTGTCAGGGCTGCTTTCTGTGTTCAGTTTTGTCAGCATTCTGAAAGCCATTTGATAAGGGCTCTGTTCAGATGTCCGCCGGTTGGTTTGTGTTTGTGACACTGTGCGGACAGCACTTATGTGTAGCGGAGCACACTTGTAGTGGGCGCGCGCTAAAGAGCGAAAATCTGTGAGAACAGTGCTTATGTGCAAGGTGCACGTATTTTAGTAAGGTCGTTGTTAAAACAGCATTGGTGTACAGGCGAGCATGTTTGACAACAGGCTAGTTGACTGCAATATTTATTTACATCTCCAGTCGCCTGAACTGAGGGGATTGAGAGAATGTAAAGGAAGTCTGTGGTGGTAATCCAGCCACAGCAGGACTTTTGAGTGGTTCTATAGCGCTGAATTAACAGTGCATAGGGGTACACCCTATGTAGGGGACACACTGCCTGCAGTCATAACAGAGGAAAAAACTCTTAATTGTTTATTAGGATCGCCGTTAATACAACGTTTTGTGTACAGGCGTGCATGTTTTATAACAGGCTCGTTTACTGTAATGGTGAACCTCTCCATTCACCTGAATAGGGGACTGAGAGAAGTGGTGGAGTGCTTGGCCACCATTCACTAAATTGAGACTCACTGAGAAACCTGTGAGAGCGGGGCTCGAACCGGCAACCCTGTGTGCAAAAGTGCACCGTAACAGCAGAGGGCGTGGCTATGACGTAAGTCGCGCTCTCAACTGTGTTTGGTATGTAGGGTGTGCTTCATAACAGGCTCGTTTAC
This sequence comes from Romanogobio albipinnatus, assembly GCA_023566225.1. Classification (NCBI taxonomy): domain Eukaryota; kingdom Metazoa; phylum Chordata; class Actinopteri; order Cypriniformes; family Gobionidae; genus Romanogobio; species Romanogobio albipinnatus. The sequence goes on along the minus strand of CM042258.1, from coordinate 454,160 downwards.
TACACTGTTGAACCTCTTCAGTCGCCTGAATAGGGGACTGAGAGAAGTGGTGGAGTGCTTGGCCGCCATTCACTAAATTGAGACTCAATGAGAAACCTGTGAGAGCGGGGCTCGAACCAGCAACCCTGTGTGCGAAAGTGCACGTAACAGCAGATGGCGTGGCTATGACGTAAGTCGTGCTCTCGGCGGTGTTTTGGTTTGTAGGGGGGGCGTGCTTCATAACAGGCTCGTTTACTACACTGTTGAACCTCTTCAGTCGCCTGAATAGGGGACTGAGAGAAGTGGTGGAGTGCTTGGCCGCCATTCACTTAATTGAGACTCCATGAGAAACCTGTGAGAGCTGGGCTCGAACCAGCGACCCTGTGTGCGAAAGTGCACGTAACAGCAGAGGGCGTGGCTATGATGTAAGTCGCGCTCTCGATGGTGTTTTGGTTTTGTAGTGTGGGCGTGCTTCATAACAGGCTCGTTTACTACATTGTTGAACCTCTCTAGTCGTCTGAATAGAACTGAGAGAAGTGATAGAGAGTGAAAAAGGCGCAGGGCTTGGCCGCCATTATGCGCTAGACAGCAATGACGTAAGTCACGCTCTCGATAGTGAGCGCGCGCTGAGAGAGAGAGAGGGAGCACGCGCTGCCGCTGTAGAAAACGGAGTCTGTAACGGCCGCGCTCTCAATATCTCTAGCAGTCTGAGAGCGAGTAATGCGGGAAGCTCCGGCATTAGTTCGCTCGTCCACTCTGGCATTCTCTGTCCGCGGCGCTTCTTAGCGCGGCCCGAGTGAGAGAAGAGGAAGAGCGAGACGTTGGTAATCGTGCGGATTCGTCTTCCTCATTGCCGCAGAATGAGACCAAGCCCTCAGCGTTGAGCGGAGGGAGCAGGTCCGATCGAGGGAAAGTCACAGGGGAAACGTCTCTCTGAGGTGAAGACGAGTCACGCGGGCACTGGGCCGACGTGAACTCGTTAGCCTCGGTATACTCAGCCCTCTGGCTCCGCCGTTCTTTCCCGCCGCGGCTCGGGCGGAAAGGGGAACGGGAGAGCGCGAGGGCCGGGGTCGCGCTCTGAAAAGAGCGCTATCCGCGAACGGAGGGAGGAAATGGGCATACCCTCGCAGTGAGAGCAGCCGGACCCGGCAAGAGCAGCGTCCGCGTGGGCCTTGCCCAGACAGATCACGCACCCGTCGTGGTTATCCTCCTAGTGCAGGTAAGTACTGCACACAAGTGATATGTTTTTCTCAGTATTGTACAGAAAGGATACACCGTAGTGTTTCACCAAAGAGCGCAGGGGAAAAGCGTGACAGCTCGCGGGATCGCTGGCGATTTGAGCGCGCTGAAAAATACAGCAGGCCGCTGACTCTCGCAGGACGTCCGGGCTGGTTAGTTCGCTATTCCGCTGCAGGCTCGTCAATTCACGGTGAAGGTGGTGTAGTTCGAGTTTATCAGCGAGGACCGTAGATCGTCGCTGAAGGAGATTAATCTGACGTTTTTGACAGTTACAGCGTATTTTATATGCCCCTTTCGCGGGCTCTTGCGCTCAGCTTCGCGGGCTTTGTGCCCTTTGGTTCGCTCAGATTACGCTGTTCTGCCATTGGTTCATGCAGTTCCCACTGGCCAGCCAATAGCGTGCGAGATGTCTCGACACTGTTTTGACTGGGCAGTAGCACTGCGTGATTTTACAAATTACTTCAGTATATTCGAGAATAGGAGAATTCCCATGGCGTCTTAAAGACGCAGTACGAACTGACCGTTCGAAAGGGAACCACAGGTTATCGACAGGTTATCAACAGGTTATCCACAGGTTATCCACAGGTTATGAACAGGTTATCAACAGGTTATCCACAGGTTATCAACAGGTTATCCACAGGTTATCCACAGGTTATCAACAGGTTATCCACAGGTTATCCACAGGTTATCAACAGGTTATCCACAGGTTATCCACAGGTTATCAACAGGTTATCGACGGGTTATCAACAGGTTATCGACGGGTTATCAACAGGTTATCGACGGGTTATCAACAGGTTATCCACAGGTTATCAACAGGTTATCGACGGGTTATCAACAGGTTATCAACAGGTTATCAACAGGTGATCCACAGGTTATCCACAGGTTATCCACAGGTTATCGACGGGTTATCAACAGGTTATCAACAGGTTATCGACGGGTTATCAACAGGTTATCCACAGGTTATCAACAGGTTATCGACGGGTTATCCACAGGTTATCGACGGGTTATCGACGGGTTATCCACAGGTTATCAACAGGTTATCGACAGGTTATCGACGGGTTATCCACAGGTTATCAACAGGTTATCGACGGGTTATCCACAGGTTATCAACAGGTTATCGACAGGTTATCGACGGGTTATCAACAGGTTATCCACAGGTTATCCACAGGTTATCCACAGGTTATCAACAGGTTATCCACAGGTTATCAACAGGTTATCCACAGGTTATCAACAGGTTATCGACGGGTTATCAACAGGTTATCAACAGGTTATCCACAGGTTATCAACAGGTTATCCACAGGTTATCAACAGGTTATCGACGGGTTATCAACAGGTTATCCACAGGTTATCGACGGGTTATCAACAGGTTATCCACAGGTTATCAACAGGTTATCGACGGGTTATCCACAGGTTATCCACAGGTTATCAACAGGTTATCCACAGGTTATCCACAGGTTATCAACAGGTTATCCACAGGTTATCCACAGGTTATCAACAGGTTATCCACAGGTTATCCACAGGTTATCAACAGGTTATCGACGGGTTATCAACAGGTTATCGACGGGTTATCAACAGGTTATCAACAGGTTATCGACGGGTTATCAACAGGTTATCCACAGGTTATCCACAGGTTATCGACAGGTTATCGACAGGTTATCGACGGGTTATCAACAGGTTATCAACAGGTGATCCACAGGTTATCCACAGGTTATCCACAGGTTATCGACGGGTTATCAACAGGTTATCAACAGGTTATCGACGGGTTATCAACAGGTTATCCACAGGTTATCGACGGGTTATCCACAGGTTATCGACGGGTTATCGACGGGTTATCCACAGGTTATCAACAGGTTATCAACAGGTTATCGACAGGTTATCCACAGGTTATCAACAGGTTATCAACAGGTTATCGACGGGTTATCCACAGGTTATCAACAGGTTATCGACAGGTTATCGACGGGTTATCAACAGGTTATCAACAGGTTATCAACAGGTGATCCACAGGTTATCCACAGGTTATCCACAGGTTATCGACGGGTTATCAACAGGTTATCGACAGGTTATCCACAGGTTATCCACAGGTTATCGACGGGTTATCAACAGGTTATCGACGGGTTATCAACAGGTTATGAACAGGTTATCCACAGGTTATCCACAGGTTATCAACAGGTTATCAACAGGTTATCGACGGGTTATCAACAGGTTATCGACAGGTTATCGACGGGTTATCAACAGGTTATCAACAGGTTATCAACAGGTGATCCACAGGTTATCCACACGTTATCCACAGGTTATCGACGGGTTATCAACAGGTTATCGACAGGTTATCCACAGGTTATCCACAGGTTATCGACGGGTTATCAACAGGTTATCGACGGGTTATCAACAGGTTATCCACAGGTTATCCACAGGTTATCGACGGGTTATCAACAGGTTATCCACAGGTTATCCACAGGTTATCCACAGGTTATCCACAGGTTATCAACAGGTTATCAACAGGTTATCCACAGGTTATCCACAGGTTATCAACAGGTTATCCACAGGTTATCCACAGGTTATCCACAGGTTATCAACAGGTGATCTGGTGCGTGTGGAGTTGAACATGTGATCTGGTGTGTGTGGAGTTGAACATGTGATCTGGTGTGTGTGGAGTTGAACATGTGATCTGGTGTGTGTGGAGTTGAACACGTGATCTGGTGTGTGTGTGGAGTTGAACACGTGATCTGGTGTGTGTGGAGTTGAACATGTGATCTGGTGTGTGTGGAGTTGAACATGTGATCTGGTGTGTGTGGAGTTGAACATGTGATCTGGTGTGTGTGGAGTTGAACATGTGATCTGGTGTGTGTGGAGTTGAACATGTGATCTGGTGTGTGTGTGGAGTTGAACATGTGATCTGGTGTGTGTGGAGTTGAACATGTGATCTGGTGTGTGTGGAGTTGATCATGTGATCTGGTGTGTGTGGAGTTGAACATGTGATCTGGTGTGTGTGGAGTTGAACATGTGATCTGGTGTGTGTGGAGTTGAACATGTGATCTGGTGTGTGTGTGGAGTTGAACATGTGATCTGGTGTGTGTGTGGAGTTGAACATGTGATCTGGTGTGTGTGTGTGGAGTTGAACATGTGATCTGGTGTGTGTGTGGAGTTGAACATGTGATCTGGTGTGTGTGTGGAGTTGAACATGTGATCTGGTGTGTGTGTGGAGTTGAACATGTGATCTGGTGTGTGTGGAGTTGAACATGTGATCTGGTGTGTGTGGAGTTGAACATGTGATCTGGTGTGTGTGGAGCTGAACATGTGATCTGGTGTGTGTGGAGCTGAACATGTGATCTGGTGTGTGTGTGGAGTTGAACATGTGATCTGGTGTGTGTGGAGTTGAACATGTGATCTGGTGTGTGTGTGGAGTTGAACATGTGATCTGGTGTGTGTGTGGAGTTGAACATGTGATCTGGTGTGTGTGTGGAGTTGAACATGTGATCTGGTGTGTGTGTGGAGTTGAACATGTGATCTGGTGTGTGTGGAGTTGAACATGTGATCTGGTGTGTGTGGAGTTGAACATGTGATCTGGTGTGTGTGGAGCTGAACATGTGATCTGGTGTGTGTGGAGCTGAACATGTGATCTGGTGTGTGTGGAGCTGAACATGTGATCTGGTGTGTGTGTGGAGTTGAACATGTGATCTGGTGTGTGTGTGGAGTTGAACATGTGATCTGGTGTGTGTGGAGTTGAACATGTGATCTGGTGTGTGTGGAGCTGAACATGTGATCTGGTGTGTGTGTGGAGTTGAACATGTGATCTGGTGTGTGTGTGGAGTTGAACATGTGATCTGGTGTGTGTGGAGTTGAACATGTGATCTGGTGTGTGTGGAGTTGAACATGTGATCTGGTGTGTGTGGAGTTGAACATGTGATCTGGTGTGTGTGGAGTTGATCATGTGATCTGGTGTGTGTGGAGTTGAACATGTGATCTGGTGTGTGTGGAGCTGAACATGTGATCTGGTGTGTGTGGAGTTGATCATGTGATCTGGTGTGTGTGGAGCTGAACATGTGATCTGGTGTGTGTGGAGTTGATCATGTGATCTGGTGTGTGTGGAGCTGAACATGTGATCTGGTGTGTGTGGAGCTGAACATGTGATCTGGTGTGTGTGGAGCTGAACATGTGATCTGGTGTGTGTGGAGTTGATCATGTGATCTGGTGTGTGTGGAGCTGAACATGTGATCTGGTGTGTGTGGAGTTGAACATGTGATCTGGTGTGTGTGGAGTTGAACATGTGATCTGGTGTGTGTGGAGTTGATCATGTGATCTGGTGTGTGTGGAGTTGAACATGTGATCTGGTGTGTGTGGAGTTGAACATGTGATCTGGTGTGTGTGGAGTTGAACATGTGATCTGGTGTGTGTGGAGTTGAACATGTGATCTGGTGTGTGTGGAGTTGAACATGTGATCTGGTGTGTGTGGAGTTGAACATGTGATCTGGTGTGTGTGGAGCTGAACATGTGATCTGGTGTGTGTGGAGTTGAACATGTGATCTGGTGTGTGTGGAGTTGAACATGTGATCTGGTGTGTGTGGAGCTGAACATGTGATCTGGTGTGTGTGGAGCTGAACATGTGATCTGGTGTGTGTGGAGTTGATCATGTGATCTGGTGTGTGTGGAGCTGAACATGTGATCTGGTGTGTGTGGAGTTGAACATGTGATCTGGTGTGTGTGGAGTTGAACATGTGATCTGGTGTGTGTGGAGTTGAACATGTGATCTGGTGTGTGTGGAGTTGAACATGTGATCTGGTGTGTGTGGAGCTGAACATGTGATCTGGTGTGTGTGAGCTCCAGTGGATCAGGTGCTCAGCGCTCATTAACCCCGGTGAGAGCAGCCTTTCCTCGGCCAGTCCTTCAGCCGCTGGCTCTGGTGTCTCTGTGGTGGTTAAACATCAGATATAATTCATCTTGTGCGGATCTAACGGCTGATCTTTGCTCTCATGAATCTATAATTTGTTGTCTGCCAAATCGTTTTGACTGAGGGCAAAGAGAAGTTTCATAACTTTATATTTAGGATATTTAAATACACATGCAGTGAAGATGATGTAGGCGTTGGCTGGACCACATGTGTGTGGCTATTAATGTTTAATATATATTTATATAGAGTGGTGTTTGATGACATATTTCTCCTGGAGCATCTTGAACGCACGTCTATTTCGCTTCAAACACTCGATTTTGAAAGGATTCAAGCGTTTAACTCTCCGCAGTAGACGTGTTTGGTGTGAACGCAGCATCGGATCTCTCGTTCTCTGGGCCTGGTGTCAATAAAAGCTTTTCTTTGACTTATAAGGAAGCGTTCAGCTCTATATTCTTATATTACGATGACATTTATATATCAAAGGCTCAAGGGAAAAGATTTCTCAGTTCATCACCCCTTTAATGTAGAATTTATGGATGTATTTATTTGCGTATTTATTAATTTATTTCCATGGATCCCACATTAAAATTAAACAAATGAAAATCCTCTGAAATCCGTCCCTGTAACCTCATCCAACACAACCAATGACGTCGTCGTTAATCATTAATCCAATTATCTCTACATCTCATTATAGAAAAACTGAATCTGACGTCTCATTAGCCGTGAGAAATCCTGTCCCCCTGTGAAATAGTGTCCGCTTAGGACCCCGGAGCGATTCTATTGGCTGAAAGAACCTCTAATAGGTCATCTGTTCAGAGCCTGATTACAATTCTTAGAAAATCACGTTGATTATATTGTGTTAGAATAACGTCTTGCAAATCATATGTTTGATATGCTAGGATATAACCGAAGCTGTACGGTGTGAAATCAAGCAGATCTCGTTCTTAATGTTCTTTTAGTTAGCGTACGTTCTAGCATAGCATACAGCTACCCGATTAGCTTAGCTTATTCACCACGGCTGCACTTACCCTACATCTTAAAAGCCCTGCTTTAATGTTTATACAATTAAAAAATTACATTATAGGAAGCCTACATGACTATGTTATGATTTTGTATTGGTGTTAATCAATTGAAATAATTTCCAATATGTTAGGCCTGTTCTTGCTCCCATTATAGCAACACAAACAGCTTTTGATCAGGCATTTAAAATGGCTACCACATTGGGTCCTAAGCGGACACTGTTTCACAGGGGGACAGGATTTCTCATGACACCGTTAGGATTTCATCAATCGCTTCAATAATTCCTGATTGATATCATCTCACATCATGCCAGCGGCTGATGAAGTATCAACTGTCGGAGGATTCTCCAGTCACTGGACATTTGATCAGAATCTGGCCCTCCTGTGTGTGTGTGTTTCGCCTGACGCTCTGAGTGTGTGTGTGTGTGTGTTTCGCCTGACGCTCTGAGTGTGTGTGTGTGTGTGTGTGTGTGTTTCGCCTGACGCTCTGAGTGTGTGTGTGTGTGTGTTTCGCCTGACGCTCTGAGTGTGTGTGTGTGTGTGTGTGTTTCGCCTGACGCTCTGAGTGTGTGTGTGTGAGTGTGTGTTTCGCCTGACGCTCTGAGTGTGTGTGTGTGAGTGTGTGTTTCGCCTGACGCTCTGAGTGTGTGTGTGTGTGTGTGTGTGTTTCGCCTGACGCTCTGAGTGTGTGTGTGTGTGTGTGTGTTTCGCCTGACGCTCTGAGTGTGTGTGTGTGAGTGTGTGTTTCGCCTGACGCTCTGAGTGTGTGTGTGTGTGTGTGTGTTTCGCCTGACGCTCTGACTGTGTGTTTCGCCTGACGCTCTGACTGTGTGTTTCACCTGAAGCTCTGAGTGTGTGTGTGTGTTTCACCTGAAGCTCTGAGTGTGTGTGTGTGTGTGTGTGTGTTTCGCCTGACGCTCTGACTGTGTGTTTCGCCTGACGCTCTGAGTGTGTGTTTCACCTGAAGCTCTGAGTGTGTGTGTGTGTGTGTGTGTGTGTGTTTCGCCTGACGCTCTGAGTGTGTGTGTGTGTGTGTTATATACATTTATATACATTTATGCATTTAGCAGACGCTTTTATCCAAAGCGACTTACAGTGCCTTATTACAGGGACAATCCCCCTGGAGCAACATGGAGTAAAGTGCCTTGCTCAAGGACACACTGGTGGTGACCGCTGGGATCGAACCAGCAACCTTCTGCGTATCAGTTCCATGGTTTAACCCACTGAACCACCATCTCACATGTGTGTGTTTCGCCTGACGCTCTGAGTGTGTGTGTGTGTGTGTGTGTGTGTGTGTTTCGCCTGACGCTCTGAGTGTGTGTGTGTGTGTGTGTTTCGCCTGACGCTCTGAGTGTGTGTGTGTGTTTGTGTTTCGCCTGACGCTCTGAGTGTGTGTTTCACCTGAAGCTCTGAGTGTGTGTGTGTGTCTGTTTCGCCTGAAGCTCTGAGTGTGTGTGTGTGTGTGTGTGTTTCGCCTGAAGCTCTGAGTGTGTGTGTGTGTGTGTTTCGCCTGAAGCTCTGAGTGTGTGTGTGTGTGTTTCACCTGAAGCTCTGAGTGTGTGTGTGTGTGTGTGTTTCGCCTGAAGCTCTGAGTGTGTGTGTGTGTGTTTCGCCTGACGCTCTGAGTGTGTGTTTCACCTGAAGCTCTGAGTGTGTGTGTGTGTGTGTTTCGCCTGACGCTCTGAGTGTGTGTGTGTGTGTGTTTCGCCTGAAGCTCTGAGTGTGTGTGTGTGTGTTTCGCCTGACGCTCTGAGTGTGTGTTTTCACCTGAAGCTCTGAGTGTGTGTTTCACCTGAAGCTCTGAGTGTGTGTGTGTGTGTTTCGCCTGACGCTCTGAGTGTGTGTGTGTGTGTTTCGCCTGACGCTCTGAGTGTGTGTTTTCACCTGAAGCTCTGAGTGTGTGTGTGTGTGTTTCGCCTGACGCTCTGAGTGTGTGTTTTCACCTGAAGCTCTGAGTGTGTGTTTCACCTGAAGCTCTGAGTGTGTGTGTGTGTGTGTGTGTTTCGCCTGACGCTCTGAGTGTGTGTGTGTGTGTGTGTTTCGCCTGACGCTCTGAGTGTGTGTTTTCGCCTGAAGCTCTGAGTGTGTGTTTCGCCTGACGCTCTGAGTGTGTGTTTCACCTGAAGCTCTGAGTGTGTGTGTGTGTGTGTGTGTTTCGCCTGACGCTCTGAGTGTGTGTGTGTGTGTGTGTTTCGCCTGACGCTCTGAGTGTGTGTTTTCGCCTGAAGCTCTGAGTGTGTGTTTCGCCTGACGCTCTGAGTGTGTGTTTCACCTGAAGCTCTGAGTGTGTGTTTCACCTGAAGCTCTGAGTGTGTGTGTGTGTGTGTGTGTTTCGCCTGACGCTCTGAGTGTGTGTGTGTGTGTGTGTTTCGCCTGACGCTCTGAGTGTGTGTTTTCGCCTGAAGCTCTGAGTGTGTGTTTCGCCTGACGCTCTGAGTGTGTGTTTCACCTGAAGCTCTGAGTGTGTGTGTGTGTGTTTCGCCTGACGCTCTGAGTGTGTGTGTGAGTGTGTGTTTCGCCTGACGCTCTGAGTGTCTGTGTGTGTGTGTGTTTCGCCTGACGCTCTGAGTGTGTGTTTCGCCTGACGCTCTGAGTGTGTGTTTCGCCTGACGCTCTGAGTGTGTGTTTCGCCTGACGCTCTGAGTGTGTGTTTCACCTGAAGCTCTGAGTGTGTGTGTGTGTGTGTGTTTCGCCTGACGCTCTGAGTGTGTGTGTGTGTGTGTGTGTGTTTCGCCTGACGCTCTGAGTGTGTGTGTGTGTGTGTGTGTTTCGCCTGACGCTCTGAGTGTGTGTGTGTGTGTGTGTGTGTGTTTCGCCTGAAGCTCTGAGTGTGTGTGTGTGTGTGTTTCGCCTGACGCTCTGACTGTGTGTTTCGCCTGATGTCTGAGTGTGTGTGTGTGTTTCACCTGAAGCTCTGAGTGTGTGTTTCGCCTGACACTCTGAGTGTGTGTGTGTGTTTCACCTGAAGCTCTGAGTGTGTGTGTGTGTGTGTGTTTCGCCTGACGCTCTGAGTGTGTGTGTGTGTGTGTGTGTGTGTGTTTCGCCTGAAGCTCTGAGTGTGTGTGTGTGTTTCGCCTGACGCTCTGACTGTGTGTTTCGCCTGACGCTCTGAGTGTGTGTGTGTGTGTGTGTTTCACCTGAAGCTCTGAGTGTGTGTGTGTTTCGCCTGACGCTCTGAGTGTGTGTGTGTGTGTGTTTCGCCTGACGCTCTGACTGTGTGTGTTTGTGTTTCGCCTGACGCTCTGAGTGTGTGTGTGTGTGTGTGTGTGTGTTTCGCCTGACACTCTGAGTGTGTGTGTGTGTGTGTGTGTGTTTCGCCTGACGCTCTGAGTGTGTGTGTGTGTTTCGCCTGAAGCTCTGAGTGTGTGTGTGTGTTTCGCCTGAAGCTCTGAGTGTATGTGTGTGTGTTTGTGTTTCGCCTGACGCTCTGAGTGTGTGTGTGTGTGTGTTTCGCCTGACGCTCTGAGTGTGTGTGTGTGTGTTTGTGTTTCGCCTGACGCTCTGAGTGTGTGTGTGTGTGTGTTTCGCCTGAAGCTCTGAGTGTGTGTGTGTGTGTTTGTGTTTCGCCTGACGCTCTGAGTGTGTGTGTGTGGTGTGTGTGTGTTTCGCCTGACGCTCTGAGTGTATGTGTGTGTGTTTGTGTTTCGCCTGACGCTCTGAGTGTGTGTGTGTGTGTGTTTCGCCTGAAGCTCTGAGTGTGTGTGTGTGTGTTTGTGTTTCGCCTGACGCTCTGAGTGTGTGTGTGTGGTGTGTGTGTGTTTCGCCTGACGCTCTTGAGTGTGTGTGTGTGTGTGTGTGTGTGTTTTGTCTGACGCTCTGAGTGTGTGTGTGTGTGTTTTGTCTGACGCTCTTGAGTGTGTGTGTGTGTGTGTGTTTCGCCTGACGCTCTGAGTGTGTGTGTGTGTGTATTTCGCCTGACGCTCTGAGTGTGTGTGTGTGTGTGTGTGTTTCGCCTGAAGCTCTGAGTGTGTGTGAGTGTGTGTGTGTGTTTCGCCTGAAGCTCTGAGTGTGTGTGTGTTTGTGTTTCGCCTGACGCTCTGAGTGTGTGTGTGTTTGTGTTTCGCCTGACGCTCTGAGTGTGTGTGTGTGTTTCGCCTGAAGCTCTGAGTGTGTGTGTGTGTTTGTGTTTCGCCTGACGCTCTGAGTGTGTGTGTGTTTCGCCTGACGCTCTTGAGTGTGTGTGTGTGTGTGTGTTTTGTCTGACGCTCTGAGTGTGTATGTGTGTTTTGTCTGACGCTTTTGAGTGTGTGTGTGTGTGTGTTTTGTCTGACGCTCTGAGTGTGTGTGTGTGTGTGTGTTTGTGTTTTGCCTGACGCTCTGAGTGTGTGTGTGTGGTGTGTGTGTGTTTCGCCTGACGCTCTTGAGTGTGTGTGTGTGTGTGTGTGTTTCGCCTGACGCTCTTGAGTGTGTGTGTGTGTGTGTGTGTGTGTGTGTGTTTTGTCTGAGGCTCTGAGTGTGTGTGTGTGTGTTTCGTCTGACGCTCTGAGTGTGTGTGTGTGTGTGTGTTTCGCCTGACGGTCTGAGTGTGTGTGTGTGTGCGTGTGTTTTGTCTGACGCTCTGAGTGTGTGTGTGTGTGTGTGTGTGTGTGTGTGTGTTTCGCCTGACGCTCTGAGTGTGTGTGTGTGTGTGTGTGTGTGTTTCGCCTGACGCTCTTGAGTGTGTGTGTGTGTGTGTGTGTGTGTGTGTGTTTCGTCTGACGGTCTGAGTGTGTGTGTGTGTGCGTGTGTTTTGTCTGACGCTCTGAGTGTGTGTGTGTGTGTGTGTGTGTGTGTGTGTGTGTGTTAATTTGCTTCATGCATGAGGTTTATGTGTTAAAGATGTCGGCTGAGCTTTGAAAAGCGAAATGAAAACACTCCCAGTGTGACTTCTGGATCATTGAAATATATAATCATCAGATCTCGTGCGAGCGCTCCGGTGTGATGAGTCTCTGTGCTGTCATTCTGAGAGTGTGTGTGGTGGAAGAAGAGCTCAGAATACATTCTGCTTTCGATGTGGTCATGTGATTGAAACCGTAGGCTGGGTGGGAAACGTGTGAATAAACCAACCCTGATGGTGTGAAGAGCACCAGGGGTTTAGCAGTGCTGACCGATCGCCCGCATCACCCAATCGATGAGCAGGAAGCTTGAGGCATCATGTGACCTGCTCCGGCCTCCCAGCGAGCCCTTCAATAGAGAGCTCTGACCTCTGACCTCTGAAGCCAGTGGAACGTTCCAGTGTGTCTGTCACTGGACGAGCTTCACACACACACACACACACACTGCGCTGCTCTCCGTCGTCAGTGGAATGGGAGGTGAAGGACGTTTTCAGTCAGGGGATTTTGTCCGGCAGATTTTGGGATTATCCCATCCATGATGGGTAAAGCCGCTGACGCGCTGTTTTTAGCCTGTTAGCCGTTATGCAATGCGTTTCCAATTTTTGGCTTATGGCCTGATCTCAATCACCAGCTCTCCTCGTGTTACGCCCCTTTCACAAGATATCATATAAACCTCTGCTGTCTCCAGAGTGTGTGTGTGAAGCTTGTCAAATTTGCCTTTATTTGGATGTGAGCAAAAACACACAGTTTTTGTGTGTGTCCCTTTAAATGCAAATGAGCTGCTGCTCCCCGCCCCCCTTCCGGAAGAGGGTGGAGCCTGAGCTTCAGATACTCCGTCAACAACAAAACAGGCCAATCTCACTCAGAGGAGACTCGTGTGTTCGCTACACACACACACACACATACACACACACACACACACACACACTCATCTGTGGGCCGGAGACGTGTCTGTGTTTGGGGGGTTTCCGCTGCGGTGCGGCTGAGCTTCATGAGCACTTCCTGTCTGCTGGAGACTCGTTCAGCTTACAGTAGTTTCAGAATGATTTCTCTCCAACACAATCTGATGCTGGTTTGAGACTAATTGTGTGTGTGTGTGTGTGTGTGTGTGTGTGTGTGTGTGTGTGTGTGTGTGTGTGTGCGCAGCTCAGCGTCTAAAGCGTGCCGTGATGACTGACGTGATGATCAGCGCCACACCGATGGAAGACATGAGGCTCAGTCCCAGCAAAGACCGGCTCTCCTTCCAGGTAACATGAAGAGTTAACACACACACACACACACACACACACACACACACACACTCACTCTCTCTCTCTTACACACATAAACTCACACACACACACACACACACATAATCTCTCACACACACACACACTCTCTCTCTCACACACACACACACACACACACACACACTCACTCTCTCTCTCTTACACACATAAACTCACACACACGCACACACACACACACACACACACACACACACACACGCACACACTCTCACACACACACACACACACACACACACACACACACTCACTCTCTCTCTCTTACACACATAAACTCACACACACACACACACACACATAATCTCTCACACACACACACACACTCTCTCTCACACACACACACACACACACACACTCACACTCTCACACACACACACACACACACACACACACACACACACACACACTCACACACACACACACACTCTCTCACACACACACACTCTCTCACACACACACACTCACACACACACACACACACACACACACAGTCTGGTGTTGATCCTTCATATCTCACAAGAGTCTTTAGTTTATCAGATTTATAATAGACAGAATCTGTTGTGTATTCATAATGTATCAGTGTATATGTAATTAATGTGTAGATTACTGTTTTTAGTTCTTATTTTTATTAATAAAGATAATGGTCCAGCAATAGTTCAGGTGTGTTTGTTTCCTGGATGTTCTTGATGTTCAGTTTTAAGTTGATATCACTATAAATTACCAAGTCAAGTCAAAGTTTTAAGTATGTAAATATTGGCATTACATTTTTTGTTTGTTTACATTGATGTTAAAATTATATTGTCAGATTTGTGACATTCATTTTTGCTAAAGCACTGCTGGTCACTTTCAGGAGCTGTAGCGATGCTTTCCTTTCCCAGAAAGAATGAGAAACACATACATGGCATCATTCTCAGTTTTTAAATAAAAAAAATATATATAATTTAAATAGATTTTACACATTTAAAGGGATAGTTCACCCATAAACTCAATGTTCATGTGTGTCTGCTTCCCCCAGCGCATCAGAGATGTGTGTGTGTGTTTCTTCAGTAGAGCACAAATGCAGATTTCTAACAGTCGTATGATGATGTCATTGGGGATATTCTAGAGTATGAGAGTAAAAACACACACACATGTGAATCCTCATTAAACCCTGCGGCTCGTGGCCACACACTGATGAAGACACCAAACCATCGGCTTCTGCTTTATGGTATTTTTTCCCCTTTATCAATGTCCTCTAGTGTTCCCAGAGCCATAACTTCCGGTGAATAAGGTCAAAATACTGGAGCGATCATAGATATACAGTCCCTGACAAAAGTCTTGTCGCTTATCTACTTTGTAGAAACACCTGCTATTAACCTGAATGTTAATTAATCAATTGGTGTTAGAAATCGCTCATATGAAAAGCTAAAACCCTCCCAAATGATGTTTAATGCACTGAAATAAATTAGTTTCACTGAAAAAAAAATTTTTTGGCAAGACAAAAGTGTTGTCGCCTATACAGAAATTGAACAAATTTACTGCAAATACAAAAATATGTCAGCAAATTCAGTAGTGGTGCTGTGAGATCCACATTTAATATCTTGTATGACTTCCATGAGCTTGAAGGACTGCATCCATGCGGTTTGGCCAGGATTCATACAATTTATTGATGAAGTCATCAGGAATAGCAAAGAAAGCAGTCCTGCATGCCTCCCAGAGGTCATCAATATTCTTTGGTTTCGTCTTCCAAGCTTCCTCTTTCATCCTACCGCTCATCTGCTCAATGATGTTCATGTCTGGTGACTGGGCTGACCAATCCTGGATCTTCTTCGCCTTGAGGAACTTTGATGTGGCGATGGAGCACCATCCTGAATCTGCAGAATTATGGTTGGGAATATAAGAGGTAGCTAAGATTTCTTGGTATTGTAGACTATTGTTGCCTTCACCCTGCAGATCTCTCGCACACCCCCGTACTGGATGTAACCCCAGACCATGATGTTTCCGCCACCAAACTTCACTGTTTTCTGGGCGGATCTCGGACCCATGCGGGCTCCAGTAGGTCTCCTGCAATATTTGCGGCGACTGTGGTGTAATTCAACAGAAGATTCATCTGAAAATCACCTTCTGCCACTTCTCCAGCGTCCATCCTTTTAGCAGGCTGTGGGCCTTGGCAAATGCCACGGTTTTTCAATTGTCTTTAGTTTAGTGCTGGCGTCTGGGCACGGATTCGATCATTTCGAGACAGAATCCGACAAACTGTTCTGGTGGACACGGGGACTTCAGGTGACCAGGTCTCGTGGAGCTCTGCTGCAGTGGGAAATGGGCTGGCCTTGGATTTTCGAGCCAACAAACGGTCCTCTCGAGCAGTTGTCTAGCGGGGTCTGCCTGACCTGGGCTTGTCAAAAATGTCTCCAGTCTCTTCGAATCTTTTTTTTATCCTCTGCACTTGACGCTGAGACACATTGAAGGTGTCTGCACATCAGCAGTGTGGCATCAGCCTCTTGATAATCAAAGCTTTAGTCTCAGGGTGAATCTGAGGCATGTTTGCAGAGGTGCAGTTGATGTGAAGGTCTAGTGTACTGGGGTTCTTTTTTACACACCTGAGACCTAACTGATCCATTATTAGTCACAGGTGAAGCTCAGATGACAAGGCGACAACACTTATGTCAATTGACTCAATGGGCTTTACCAAGCTGTGAATATTAGAATACTTTCTGACAGTTTTGTTTTGCACTGAAACATTACAAAAGCTGTTGGGATTAAAATGAGCCATTTCTTGTAAAAAAAATCTTGATTAGAAATATATTTCAGCTGCACTTCAGGTCAATTTGTACACAAGCGACAAGACTTTTGTCAGGGACTGTATATACGTAGATGCCTCATTCGACCGATCCGCAGGCACTAATGAGGAATCTATGTATATATATCTATGATCACGCCGGTATTTTGACCTTATTCGCCGGAAGTTATGGCGCGGCTGATGCAGAGCCATAGAAAAAAATGAAATAGAGTTTTAAATATGGATATTTTTCTCACACAAACGCGTCGATTGGCTTCAGAAGGCCTTTATTAACACCCCAGAGCCGCGTGGAGCAGTTATATGATCCGCAGATGCACTTTTTATGGACTTCAAAAACAGAGCAACTATTACTGCCGTTATAAAGCTTGAGTTAGCCTGAACATTTGTAATATAACGTCTGAGAGAAGAATGTCACACACACCTCAGATGAGCTGAGGGAGAGTGGGCGAATTATATAATAATATCGCATCCCATATGGAATATCGCATTATTTAACAAGGATATCGCACAGCCTGCAGAAATCAGAGATCCCTATGAATAACGAAATGACATCTCTTGAAGAGGAAGAGGAACGACTGGAGAGATGAAGAACATGAAGTGAAGCCAGAGCAAATCATCTAGTGTTCTCTGTGATGTTGGTTCTGGTTTAAAGCACAAACTCACTTCATGTTCATCTGTCCAGTCGCTGCTCTGCTCCAGTGAACGTGTCCTGATGATGTCAGTGACAGAAGCGCTGAGGAAGAGGAAGAGGAAGAGCTCTTCTCATGTGAACTATGCAGAGTTATTTTTAATCTGGCGCTTCGGTCTCAGGCTCGGCTGTTGTTTATGGATCGAGGGGTCAGACGAGGGTCTCATGGTTCGGATCCTGTTATAGAACATCTCTGGCTCTGTTTGTCCTTTTCTTTCTCATCGCTCGCTCGCACACACACACACACACACACTCGTTCTAATGTTCTTTCCACTGGCGCACTGCCCAGATGGTGTTATTGGTGTCCCTGCCGCCCATGTATGTCACTGAGCTAAAAATACCCCGCAGAATTCGGTCGAAACGAGACTTCTGGACGTCAGAAAGATCAACAGATTTCTCCTCTGCATGTTTGTCCTCTCAGATCTTCCCGGACCCGTCCGACTTCGAGCGCTGCTGCAAGCTGAAGGACCGGCTGCCGTCCATCGTGGTGGAGCCCAGCGAGGGCGAGGTGGAGAGCGGAGAGCTGCGCTGGCCGCCCGAGGAGTTCCTGGTGAGCGAGGAGGAAGAGGAGGAGGAGGCGCAGAACGGACAGAGCTCTCAGCATTAGAGAGATCTCACAGCAGCACGTAGAGTAGATCACACACACACACACACACACACACACCTCGCACAGAACTGACCGTCCGCCGAGATGCTGTGAGACCCTCACATTTACACGCTTCTCCCAATAACACACACATCTTCTTCCAGATATGAGCTGACTGTAAATATCCCCATTTGTAGATGAAGTGCAGGAACACACTCTCGTGTTGTCCGCACACACACACACACACACACTGTATATAGCCGTCAGTGTTTGTGTGATCACAGAGCACTTCCTGTCTGTTCCCTCTTCATCTGTAAAGACTCAGGGAGTTTTCTCTTGTTTTGTATGTACGCCACTTTCTCTCTGACTGACAGAGGCTGTAAATAAACGTCTGAAAGTGCTTTCCAAACCCGTGTGTTCACTCTCTCTGTGCTTTAAAGTCCCCATGAAATCAAAACGGACAACTCTTGATTTATGGCTGCACATCGTGATTGTGTTAAAGGGAGAGTTCACCCAAACATGATCACCTCAGCTCATCCGAGGTGTGTATGAGATTCTTCTCTCAGACGAATAAAATCTGAGTTATATTACTAAAGTCCAGGCTAATGCAAGCGTTAGAACTTGATTCATAGTTGCTCTGTTTTTGAAGTCCATAAAAAGTGCATCTGTGCGTCATATAACTGCTCCACGCGGCTCGGGGTGTTAATAAAGGCCTTCTGAAGCCAATCGACGCGTTTGTGTAAGAAAAATATCCATATTTAAAACTTTATCACGTAAACTCTCGGCCTCCGCCTTCTGTGGAAAAGTGTTGAAAGTGAAACTCGAGATGCGTTCGTGACGTCCTGACGAGCGGACCTGCTCGCGTTAGTCTTTCCATCCGCTGGGGAACTTCCAACACTTTCCATAAGTTGAACAGGGAAGGCGGAGGCCGAGAGTTTACGTGATAAAGTTTTAAATATGGATATTTTTCTCACACAAACGCGTCGATTGGCTTCAGAAGGCCTTTATTAACACCCCGAGCCGTGTGGAGCAGTTATATGATGGGCAGATGCACTTTTTATGGACTTCAAAAACAGAGCAACTATGAATCAAGTTCTAATGCTTGGATTAGCCTGGACTTTAGTAATATAACTCAGATTTTACTCGTCTGAGAGAAGAATGTCACACACACCTCGGATGACCTGAGGGAGAGGGAATCACGGGCTAATGTTCATTTTTGGGTGAACTGTCCCTTTAATGAATCTTCTCTGTAGTGTTGCTTTTGTCAATGAAAAGTATGACGTCAACGAACCTTTATCACGTGACGAAGACGAGACGTAAATGCTGGTCATGTGACAATGACTAGAATTAAATGTATGATGCAATATTGTTGACGAGATTAAATGTGGTTCACAAAATAAAAACGATGCTAAAATGTCTCTTCATTTTCGTCGACCAAAACGAGACGAGACGAAATGTTATTGTTATTATTTTGCAGTCTGGTGTGTCCATCATCTACAGGGGCTAGTCTGGGATTCTGTTGTGTTTTTCTCCCACCACCCGTGTACAAATCCCCGGCTGAATTTGACAAACACAAGGTCGTGTGCTGCCGTCTGAATCCACATCTCTGAGTTTTCAGTGATATATCACTTCAGAATTCACTGTTTATATCCTTTTTGGCCACTGCAGAGCCCCGTACGGTTGTGCTTCACTGTCATTTGGATGCATTTTAAACATCTAAGCTGCGTCCGAAATCCAATAGTTCTCTACTATAGTGTGCGAAAAGCAGTCTGGGAAAAGTACTACTACTTCCGGCGAGATTCTGCGATGGACACTTTACTATCCCATGAGGCCACGGGAGACGATTTATGAATGGAGGTGATGGGACGCAACTGATGCTGGTAGGTCACATGATCATGACCAAATGGCGGGTGTAGTACGTCCAGACTACATTCATACTACACTCACTCATACTACACTCACTCATACTACACTCACTCATACTACACTCACTCATACTACACTCACTCATACTACACTCACTCATACTACACTCACTCATACTACACTCACTCATACTACACTCACTCATACTACACTCACTCATACTACACTCACTCATACTACACTCACTCATACTACACTCACTCATACTACACTCACTCATACTACACTCACTCATACTACACTCACTCATACTACACTCACTCATACTACACTCACTCATACTACACTCACTCATACTACACTCACTCATACTACACTCACTCATACTACACTCACTCATACTACACTCACTCATACTACACTCACTCATACTATATAGAACGCACTTTTTTAATGGTTCAAATTCAAATGTAGTACCTACTCACATGGTGATTTCACACACAGCTCTAGACTTTTATTACTGAAATGCTGGCGAGTATTTACAAGAGCAAGATATTTCATCACCGCTCAAAAGAATAATATCTGCATTATGATCACCTCATAAGAGAATAAGAGGCGGTGTTCACTTATCTCCGCTCATCTCCATGTGGAATAAAATGACATTCTTTATTTTGAGATCAAACACAAGACCGTTTTCACTATTATGTGGGTCTAATTTTAAAGAGATTTAAATAATGAAATAATAATTAGCATATTATTTTCCTATTATTCAATTAAATATGCATTTATTCTTATTACGTCCTTTGGAAAAACTTTCATTACATTGAAGTGGAAAAGAAAACGGGTGTTTTCGGCCACAAAATCACAGGAGAAAACATCACGAACCTTAAGAGACATCTCAATGTTTTGATTTATTTTATTTAAATGTGTGTGTGTGTGTGTGTGTGTGTGTGTGTGTGTGTACTTCTAACATGTTTGGCTGGTAAAATAAGTGTGTTGTAATTTCCGTGTCTATGGATGTATTCTCGAGTCTATAAGTAACAATAATATAAGATAACCTTGTTTGAAATGGGTTTGGCTAAAGAAGATTTTGGTTTTATACTATACTGACTGGGTTAAAGAGAATTGCATCTCTAAAACTAGACGAATATAGTCATGGATAATTCTGACTGAAATGCTCAGACTTTTAATCGACTGAAACTTGACTAGACTAAAAAGAGTATGAACGTGACTAAAACGAATAAAAACTCAAATGACAGCTCGACACAAAGACTAGACTAAAACTAAAACAGGCCGCCAAAAACAACACTACTTCTCTGATGACGAGGGCGGGGCCACCTGTCACTCACATGAGATCAGCCAATAGCAAACCACAACCATCCAATCAATTCCCCACAGACACACTCAAGCCCCGCCTACATTTGCTCTTGTTTGTGAAGCGATTCACTCGATATACGGCACACTAGACCAGCGGACTCCCTTTTAAATCTCCTGCAGAAAGTGCTCGTGTTGTGAACACACATCTCTCAGTGTCTCTGAGAAGCTCTTTCTCCTGGTGTGATACGCAGCACAAAGGCTTTACACACACATCATGACTTCCTGCAGAACGCTCATGTGCATGTGTGTGTTGAGTGTGCAGGCATACTGTATTTAGTTGCACTAACCGCATGTTGCCTTCCTGTCTCCATAGGCTCACCTCGAAACTAGCACACTTCCTCTCCGGTGAGCAGCAGCGCTCGGCTCTCTCTCTGTCGAATCATTGGTTATTTATCGAGCTAACTCCGATCTGAACCCCCTGCGGCGCATCTCACACACAGCACATGCACTGATAGACATCTGAAGAACTGCTGATCTGGTCTGGTGGACACATTGTGTTATTATAGAATATCCCATGATCCTCATTCATACGTCATCTGTTAAATTAATACATGTAAATGATGTGTGTGTGTGTGTGAGTGTGAGTGTTTCTTCTCTCAGTCACTGGAGCTCTGAGACGGCTCTGCTCTCAGACACTGGAGCTCTGAGACGGCTCTGCTCTCAGTCACTGGAGCTCTGAGACGGCTCTGCTCTCAGACACTGGAGCTCTGAGATGGCTCTACTCTCAGACACTGGAGCTCTGAGATGGCTCTGCTCTCAGACACTGGAGCTCTGAGACGGCTCTGCTCTCAGACACTGGAGCTCTGAGATGGCTCTGCTCTCAGACACTGGAGCTCTGAGACGGCTCTGCTCTCAGACACTGGAGCTCTGAGACGGCTCTGCTCTCAGACACTGGAGCTCTGAGACGGCTCTGCTCTCAGACACTGGAGCTCTGAGACGGCTCTGCTCTCAGTCACTGGAGCTCTGAGACGGCTCTGCTCTCAGACACTGGAGCTCTGAGACGGCTCTGCTCTCAGACACTGGAGCTCTGAGACGGCTCTGCTCTCAGACACTGGAGCTCTGAGACGGCTCTGCTCTCAGTCACTGGAGCTCTGAGACGGCTCTGCTCTCAGACACTGGAGCTCTGAGACGGCTCTGCTCTCAGTCACTGGAGCTCTGAGACGGCTCTGCTCTCAGTCACTGGAGCTCTGAGACGGCTCTGCTCTCAGACACTGGAGCTCTGAGACGGCTCTGCTCTCAGACACTGGAGCTCTGAGACGGCTCTGCTCTCAGACACCGGAGCTCTGAGACGGCTCTGCTCTCAGACACTGGAGCTCTGAGACGGCTCTGCTCTCAGACACTGGAGCTCTGAGACGGCTCTGCTCTCAGTCACTGGAGCTCTGAGACGGCTCTGCTCTCAGTCACTGGAGCTCTGAGACGGCTCTGCTCTCAGACACCGGAGCTCTGAGACGGCTCTGCTCTCAGACACCGGAGCTCTGAGACGGCTCTGCTCTCAGTCACTGGAGCTCTGAGACGGCTCTGCTCTCAGTCACTGGAGCTCTGAGACGGCTCTGCTCTCAGTCACTGGAGCTCTGAGACGGCTCTGCTCTCAGTCACTGGAGCTCTGAGACGGCTCTGCTCTCAGTCACTGGAGCTCTGAGACGGCTCTGCTCTCAGTCACTGGAGCTCTGAGACGGCTCTGCTCTCAGTCACTGGAGCTCTGAGACGGCTCTGCTCTCAGACACTGGAGCTCTGAGACGGCTCTGC
>CM042258.1:416896-421896 GCA_023566225.1 Romanogobio albipinnatus | reverse complement strand
CCATGCCAAAAAAACACATATTTTACCCCCAAATGTGATTTTTACCGGGGAAGCCCGCCTGAAACGCGATTGGGCTTGTTTTGAGTAGCAATTGGGTGGGTTTTGTTTTGAAAACCTGGCAACCCTGGGCAGCGGGAAACACACACACGCACACCAGGCTTGTTCGAGATTCGAGATGCGCTGCGCAGACGATCCACGTATGATATAAAAACACGCATGAGTAAATCAGAAGCATAAGGAGTCGTGTGCTCTCGCTGGACTCGTGATCATACGGCGATCGGTCTCTGCACCGCTGAGCCTTCATCAACACTGCAAACGTTGCGCTACTATTGATTCACACGGCTTTACGATCCTACATCAGCATCAAAACACAACGAAAACACAGCGAATCCAGCGCATTCGTGCAGCTCGCCGTAATGTGTATAGACGGAGATTACAAACGAGCAGCAGCTGTTAGCTCCATTAGCTGCTATTGCAACAATGGCGGATCTCGAGTCTGTGTTGGTCTTGTTGGCCCCGCCCCCAGCGCCTGACGTAATCGGTTCTTACTTCTAGCCCTGTTCTAGCCCAGCAGTGTTTGGGTGCTACTTCAGAACCACTTTTCCTGGCTCGGAGCTGGGGCTTTGGGTGTGGAAACACAAAGAACCGATGTGAAACTAGGCTCTGGCTCCGATCCAGCTCTAGCACTGCTTTGGTGGAAAAGGGGTATTACAGGAGATCAAGAACTGGAGACCTGTGAGTTTGCTTTGCTCTGATCTTAAAATTCTTCCTAAGACCTTAGCAAATAGACTGAGAAAGGTGATGGGGCAGGTCATTAATGTGGACCAGACGTACTGCGTGCCGGGCAGATCAATTATTGATCATGTTAGTCTCATACGAGATGTTTTAAGTGTTTCGAGTCTTTTAGGGGTAAATTTGGGTTTTATCTCTATTGACCAACAGAAAGCATTCGGTAGAGTGGAGCACCAGTACTTATGGGACACCCTAGAAGCATTTGGTTTTAGTTTTAACTTTATTGATATGATAAAAGTGCTTTACCAGGACACAGAAAGTTTGCTGAAGATCAATGGTGGTTTGAGCGCCCCGTTTAAAGTCAGTAGGGGGATCAGACAGGGCTGTGCAGTGTCCGGTATGCTCTACTCATTAGCTATTGAACCAATGCTGAGTAGATTAAGAACTGGGATTAATGGTTTAGTATTGCATCATGATATTCAGCATAGCATTTCTGCTTATGCTGATGATGTTATGGTTATGGTAAACGGGCAAGAAGACATTAATAAGTTGGTTTCTGTTATTCATGATTTTGGAATAATTTCAGCTGCCAAAGTTAACTGGGAAAAGAGTGAAGCACTGGCTGTTGGGAAATGGGAGGGAGGTTTTCCCAAATTACCCAGTGGGATGGTTTGGAAGAAAGAAGGGTTTAAATATCTAGGTGTGTATCTTGGGGATTCAAACACCCAACAAAAGAATTGGGAAGGGGTTTTTGAAAAAATAGAAGGAAAATTTGTGGAAATGGCTTCATTCACAATTGTCTTTTAGAGGGAGGGTTTTAATTGTCAGTAACTTTGTTGCCTCAACATTATGGCATAGATTATCTTGTGTGGATCCGCCTGTTTAATTATTGCCCCGTTTGAAGACCATCCTAGTGAACTTTCTTTGGGACAGTTTTCACTGGGTTCCTCAAAGTGTGCTCTTTCTTCCTAAAGAGGAGGGAGGACAAGGGCTAGTCCACTTACCAAGCAGACTTGCTACTTCGTCCAGAAATGTCTGACTGGGCCTGTGGATCTGGTGTGGCGGAAGCTGGCAGGAATAATCCTACACACAGCGGATGGACTCGGACTGGATGCTGCTCTCTTTCTAATGGATGTGAAGCAATTACGACTCGCTGGACCTCTCAGTTTTACTGTGGACTGTTCAAAGTGTGCAGGATGGAGGAAACCAAATCTCTGTCCTGGCTGTTACAGGACCTCTCATTAAAGGAGCTCGTGTGGACACTGCGAGCGGGAATGTCCCAGGACTCGTCTGCTACCAGAACTGTGACACTGAGGCACATCATTGATGTGGCTGGACCTGAACTGAATGATCTAAATGCGGTGGCCCGTTTGTTGGGTCAGAAATCAATCCGCCACACATCACATGTAGTAGAGATGTGGAAAACAAGGTTAACAAACGAGGAATTGTCTTTGATTAAGGAGTTTAAAAATGGAAGAGCAACATTTGATGTAAGAGACCCTTTCCCAAAGCTTGGGATGACACCAGACCGTAAAGAATGATCTGGTCCCTTGTTGGATCTTAATGGGCTACAGGATTTGGTATTGAATGCAGTGGGAGGGAAAGTGATGTACAAATGCTTTGTTAAGGTTTTAAATAAAGTCAAATTAAATGGAAGGATTGATACAGTTTGGAGAGAGAAACTTGGGTTGAAAGAGGAAATGAAGCCAGTGTGGAGAAACCACCATTGATAAACCATCTGGTGACAGTGGAGGATTGCACACGGGGCTGCAGCGGTTAACGCTTTTATTAATCCCAATGTTGAGGATAAATGTGTGTTTTGTGGATTGAGGGAAACCATTTTTCATTGTTTCCTAGAGTGTGAAAGGCTCCATGCACTTTTTGCCCTCTTAGATGTATTGTGTGGTAAATGGGGGGAAGGTCTTTATTTTGGGGCTGGGTATAATCAGAGACAACAGATCAAATGGCAATTGATGAATTTTCTGTTTGCAGAGGCAAAGATGGCAATTTATAAAACTAGAAAGAACAGAATGGAAGATAGGAGTGGTCAAGAGATTAACTTTATTTAAGGCTTATGTCAAGTCATGAATTGTTGTGGAGTTTAAGGTTATAAAGCAATGAATGATCTAGAAACTACAGCAGTGTCCACTCAATGTGTGCTCTGATGGAGGAAGAGCTCATTTATGATTTGGTTTGGTTTGGATGTGTTTAATATTTATACTGTTATGATTGAATAAAGTTGTTATAAAAAAAAAAAAGAAATCTCTGTCACACTCTCTCTCTCTCTCTCTCTCTCTCACACACACACACACACACACACACACACACACACACACACACACACACACACACACACTCTCTCTCTCTCTCTCACACACACACACACACACACACACACACTCTCTCTCTCTCTCTCTCACACACACACACACACACTCTCGCTCTCACACACACACACACACACTCTCTCTCTCTCTCTCTCACACACACACACACACACACACACACACACTCTCTCTCTCTCTCTCTCTCACACACACACACACACACTCTCTCTCTCTCTCTCTCTCTCTCTCTCTCTCACACACACACACACACTCTCTCTCTCTCTCACACACTCACACACACACACACTCTCTCTCTCTCTCTCTCTCTCTCTCACACACTCACACACACTCACACACACACACACACACACTCTCTCTCTCTCTCTCTCTCTCTCTCTCTCTCACACACACACACACACACTCTCTCTCTCTCTCACACACTCACACACACACACTCTCTCTCTCTCTCTCTCTCTCTCTCACACACTCACACACACTCACACACACACACACACACACTCTCTCTCTCTCTCTCTCTCTCTCTCTCTCACACACACACACACACTCTCTCTCTCTCTCTCACACACTCACACACACACACTCTCTCTCTCTCTCTCTCTCTCTCACACACTCACACACACTCACACACACACACACACACACTCTCTCTCTCTCTCTCTCTCTCTCTCTCTCTCACACACACACACACACACACTCTCTCTCTCTCTCACACACTCACACACACACACTCTCTCTCTCTCTCTCTCTCTCTCTCACACACTCACACACACTCACACACACACACACACACACTCTCTCTCTCTCTCTCTCTCTCTCTCTCTCTCTCACACACACACACACACAGTCACTCACTCACGCTAAATAAATGAATGCATAAATATTAAAATTAATTAAATGTAAAAATATATTTTTTAAATGTATAAAAGCAGAAAATTCATTAATTAAGGGACAGATAATACAAACATTTGATTTGTTTCTATTTATTAATTTACATGTGTGTGTATTTATTTATTACAGTTTTTCTCGATTGTTTACACACATTTTCTGAAAGCATATCTCATCCTCTCAGAACTCTACACACAAATCCAAACACACACACACACACACACACACACACACACACACACACACACACACACACACACACACACACACACACACACACACACACACACACACACACACACACACACACACACACACACACACACACACACACACACACACAAAACCCCTCAATCCTCCTGCACAATGAAACTTTACACTCAAAACAATGTAATTTCTTCTCAAAATGGTATTTTGTTTCCAGGTGACACTCAGACACATTATGAATAGACATTTATAAGAACCAGCCGAACACTGATGTGCTCAATGGAAACACTTCTCCATTCATCAGAATGACTTAGGCCTTTTTTTGGTTCCGTGTTACACTTACAGGACATAAGTGTGTTGTGAAATACTTGAGAATATTGTTTTATACTCAGAACACACAAATACATGATAACAAATATATTTTATGTTTCCCACAAAAGCAATGTACACAGTGAACATCCCAACCAACACAAAGCTGCACACACACTGGTCTACAGCAACAGAATAATGTACCGTATACAGTTACAGTAATAAAAACATTAAAAACTGTGCTGCTCCAAAACCCTTTCATGCTAAAGCTGTGTTTGCTGATGGTAAATCTGTGTGACGGGTGTTTGCCCTTGTGATGAGTGTGTATATTTGAGTGTGTTCCTTGTGAAAACGAGACTTTCTGCATGAAAATTGTGCCAAAAGCAGAGAATTGTGTGTAGTGTTTTGAATAAAGTGTGTTTTAGAGCTGCAGTTTGAGTGTACAGCAGGAGCTGTGCTGTAGCAGAATGGGTTCAGGGGTGCATGATCACATGATGTGGTCAAAGAGTCTCAAGTGCC
>CM042258.1:389396-411896 GCA_023566225.1 Romanogobio albipinnatus | reverse complement strand
GTGCGCGCGTCTGTGTGCGCGCGTCTGTGTGCGCGCGTCTGTGTGCGTGCGTCTGTGTGCGCGTGTGCGTCTGTCTGTGTGCGTGTGTGCGTGTGTGTGTCTGTGTGTGTGTGTGTGTGTGTGTCTGTGTGTGTGTGTGTGTCTGTGTGTGTGTGTGTCTGTCTGTGTCTGTGTGTCTCTGCGCAGGCGCTGCTGGAGCTGGTGTTCGGGGTGAAGGTGGTCATAACGGGCGATGGCTTCGTTCCCGGTGAGCGCAGCGTCATCATCATGAACCACCGCACGCGTCTGGACTGGATGTTCCTGTGGTGCTGTCTGCTGCGCTACAGTTACCTGCGTCTGGAGAAGATCTGCCTGAAGGCGGCACTGAAGGCCGTACCCGGGTTCGGTGAGTCCCAGACTTCCACATCTGCTGACCGCCTGCTGTGCTCAGAGTGTGTGTCTGTGGTCAGGCTGTGCTCAGAGTGTGTGTCTGTGTTCAGGCTGTGCTCAGAGTGTGTGTCTGTGGTCAGGCTGTGCTCAGAGTGTGTGTCTGTGCTCAGGCTGTGCTCAGAGTGTGTGTCTGTGCTCAGGCTGTGCTCAGAGTGTGTGTCTGTGTTCAGGCTGTGCTCAGAGTGTGTGTCTGTGGTCAGGCTGTGCTCGGAGTGTGTGTCTGTGGTCAGGCTGTGCTCGGAGTGTGTGTCTGTGGTCAGGCTGTGCTCGGAGTGTGTGTCTGTGGTCAGGCTGTGCTCAGAGTGTGTGTCTGTGGTCAGGCTGTGCTCAAAGTGTGTGTCTGTGGTCAGGCTGTGCTCGGAGTGTGTGTCTGTGGTCAGGCTGTGCTCAGAGTGTGTGTCTGTGTTCAGGCTGTGCTCAGAGTGTGTGTCTGTGGTCAGGGCTGTGCTCAGAGTGTGTGTCTGTGTTCAGGCTGTGCTCAGAGTGTGTGTCTGTGTTCAGGCTGTGCTCAGAGTGTGTGTCTGTGTTCAGGCTGTGCTCAGAGTGTGTGTCTGTGGTCAGGGCTGTGCTCAAAGTGTGTGTCTGTGGTCAGGCTGTGCTCAGAGTGTGTGTCTGTGGTCAGGGCTGTGCTCAAAGTGTGTGTCTGTGTTCAGGCTGTGCTCAGAGTGTGTGTCTGTGGTCAGGGCTGTGCTCAGAGTGTGTGTCTGTGCTCAGAGTGTGTGTCTGTGTGCAGGGCTGTGCTCAGAGTGTGTGTCTGTGTTCAGGCTGTGCTCAGAGTGTGTGTCTGTGTTCAGGCTGTGCTCAGAGTGTGTGTCTGTGTTCAGGGCTGTGCTCAGAGTGTGTGTCTGTGTGCAGGGCTGTGCTCAGAGTGTGTGTCTGTGTTCAGGCTGTGCTCAGAGTGTGTGTCTGTGGTCAGGGCTGTGCTCAGAGTGTGTGTCTGTGCTCAGAGTGTGTGTCTGTGTGCAGGGCTGTGCTCAGAGTGTGTGTCTGTGTTCAGGCTGTGCTCAGAGTGTGTGTCTGTGTTCAGGCTGTGCTCAGAGTGTGTGTCTGTGGTCAGGGCTGTGCTCAGAGTGTGTGTCTGTGTGCAGGGCTGTGCTCAGAGTGTGTGTCTGTGTTCAGGCTGTGCTCAGAGTGTGTGTCTGTGTTCAGGCTGTGCTCAGAGTGTGTGTCTGTGGTCAGGGCTGTGCTCAGAGTGTGTGTCTGTGTTCAGGCTGTGCTCAGAGTGTGTGTCTGTGGTCAGGCTGTGCTCGGAGTGTGTGTCTGTGGTCAGGCTGTGCTCGGAGTGTGTGTCTGTGGTCAGGCTGTGCTCAGAGTGTGTGTCTGTGGTCAGGCTGTGCTCAGAGTGTGTGTCTGTGGTCAGGGCTGTGCTCAGAGTGTGTGTCTGTGGTCAGGCTGTGCTCAGAGTGTGTGTCTGTGTTCAGGCTGTGCTCAGAGTGTGTGTCTGTGGTCAGGCTGTGCTCAGAGTGTGTGTCTGTGGTCAGGGCTGTGCTCAGAGTGTGTGTCTGTGTTCAGGCTGTGCTCAGAGTGTGTGTCTGTGTGCAGGGCTGTGCTCAGAGTGTGTGTCTGTGTTCAGGCTGTGCTCAGAGTGTGTGTCTGTGTTCAGGCTGTGCTCAGAGTGTGTGTCTGTGCTCAGGCTGTGCTCAGAGTGTGTGTCTGTGTTCAGGCTGTGCTCAGAGTGTGTGTCTGTGTTCAGGCTGTGCTCAGAGTGTGTGTCTGTGCTCAGAGTGTGTGTCTGTGTTCAGGCTGTGCTCAGAGTGTGTGTCTGTGCTCAGGCTGTGCTCAGAGTGTGTGTCTGTGGTCAGGGCTGTGCTCAGAGTGTGTGTCTGTGCTCAGAGTGTGTGTCTGTGTTCAGGCTGTGCTCAGTGTGTGTCTGTGGTCAGGCTGTGCTCAGAGTGTGTGTCTGTGTTCAGGCTGTGCTCAGAGTGTGTGTCTGTGCTCAGGCTGTGCTAAGAGTGCGTGTCTGTTTTCAGGCTGTGCTCAGAGTGTGTGTCTGTGCTCAGGCTGTGCTCAGAGTGTGTGTCTGTGCTCAGGCAGTGCTCAGAGTGTGTGTCTGTGCTCAGAGTGTGTGTCTGTGGTCAGGCTGTGCTCAAAATGTGTGTCTGTGTTCAGGCTGTGCTTAGAGTGTGTGTCTTGTTCGCAGGCTGTGCTTAGAGTGTGTGTCTTTTTCAGGCTGTGCTCAGTGTGTGTCTGTGGTCAGGGCTGTGCTCAGAGTGTGTGTCTGTGGTCAGGGCTGTGCTCAGAGTGTGTGTGTCTGTGGTCAGGGCTGTGCTCAGAGTGTGTGTCTTGTTCGCAAGCTGTGCTCAGAGTGTGTGTCTGTGGTTAGGCTGTGCTCAGAGTGTGTGTCTGTGGTCAGGGCTGTGCTCAGAGTGTGTGTGTCTGTGGTCAGGGCTGTGCTCAGAGTGTGTGTGTCTGTGGTCAGGGCTGTACTCAGAGTGTGTGTCTTGTTCGCAAGCTGTGCTCAGAGTGTGTGTCTGTGCTCAGGCTGTGTTCAGAGTGTGTATCTGTGGTCAGGCTGTGCTCAGAGTGTGTGTCTGTGTTCAGGCTCTGCTCAGAGTGTGTGTCTGTGGTCAGGGCTGTGCTCAGAGTGTGTGTGTCTGTGGTCAGGGCTGTACTCAGAGTGTGTGTCTTGTTCGCAAGCTGTGCTCAGAGTGTGTGTCTGTGTTCAGGCTGTGTTCAGAGTGTGTGTCTGTGCTCAGGCTCTGCTCAGAGTGTGTGTCTGTGGTCAGGGCTGTGCTCAGAGTGTGTGTCTGTGTTCAGGGATGTGCTCAGAGTGTGTGTCTGTGTTCAGGGCTGTGCTCAGAGTGTGTGTCTGTGGTCAGGGCTGTGCTCAGAGTGTGTGTCTGTGTTCAGGGATGTGCTCAGAGTGTGTGTCTGTGTTCAGGGCTGTGCTCAGAGTGTGTGTCTGTGGTCAGGGCTGTGCTCAGAGTGTGTGTCTGTGCTCAGGCTGTGCTCAGAGTGTGTGTCTGTGCTCAGAGTGTGTGTCTGTGTTCAGGCTGTGCTCAGAGTGTGTGTCTGTGCTCAGGCTGTGCTCAGAGTGTGTGTCTGTGCTCAGGCTGTGCTCAGAGTGTGTGTCTGTGCTCAGGCTGTGCTCAGAGTGTGTGTCTGTGCGTAGGCTGTGCTCAGAGTGTGTGTCTGTGTTCAGGCTGTGCTCAGAGTGTGTGTCTGTGTGCAGGGCTGTGCTCAGAGTGTTTGTCTGTGTTCAGGCTGTGCTCAGAGTGTGTGTCTGTGTTCAGGCTGTGCTCAGAGTGTGTGTCTGTGTTCAGGCTGTGCTCAGAGTGTGTGTCTGTGTTCAGGCTGTGCTCAGAGTGTGTGTCTGTGTTCAGGCTGTGCTCAGAGTGTGTGTCTGTGTTCAGGCTGTGCTCAGAGTGTGTGTCTGTGTGCAGGGCTGTGCTCAGAGTGTTTGTCTGTGTTCAGGCTGTGCTCAGAGTGTGTGTCTGTGTTCAGGCTGTGCTCAGAGTGTGTGTCTGTGTGCAGGGCTGTGCTCAGAGTGTGTGTCTGTGTTCAGGCTGTGCTCAGAGTGTGTGTCTGTGTTCAGGCTGTGCTCAGAGTGTGTGTCTGTGCTCAGAGTGTGTGTCTGTGCTCAGAGTGTGTGTCTGTGGTCAGGCTGTGCTCAGAGTGTGTGTCTGTGCTCAGAGTGTGTGTCTGTGCTCAGAGTGTGTGTCTGTGGTCAGGCTGTGCTCAGAGTGTGTGTCTGTGGTCAGGCTGTGCTCAGAGTGTGTGTCTGTGGTCAGGCTGTGCTCAGAGTGTGTGTCTGTGCGCAGGCTGGGCGATGCAGGTGGCCTCCTTCATCTTCATCCATCGCCGCTGGGAGGAAGACCGCAGTCACATGTCCAACATGCTGCAGTATTTCTGCCACATCAAGGAGCCGCTGCAGCTGCTGCTGTTCCCCGAGGGCACCGACCTCACCGGTGAGAGACTCGCACGTCTGAACACACAGATCTCAGGCTAACGGCAGACGCTTTCATTGGCTACGGTCCGTCTGACTGACATGGCAAGCAACCAATCACGGTTCGTTTTGTTCCGTGTCACATTAAGGGGCGTGAACATGTACATGTTGATGTCTCTACTATAACAGACCGGTGTGTTAAACTCTTTCTGAAGAGTCTTTACATGCGTCTGAATGTCCAGTGTTTAGTTGATCATGTTTTAAACACGACAGCGTTCTCTTTTCCATGAGCGGATTTGGCATCATCCATCTTTGATTCTAGGCGGGTCGTTAAAGAGCGCGACACGCACGTCTCCTGGACATCCTGTAGAATTAAATCAATCAGATCAGTGTTTCCAGTGGAGGCGGAGACTAACTCTGACCTGCTGGGGTGAAGCCAGACATGAGCGAATCCCTGTCGGTCAGACGGACATCTACCTAAAGCTGAAGGATTGGCTATGACCCCAGATAACCAGCGCTTTACTGGCTGACGGTCAGATCTCTGGACGAGGACTTCGGGATCGGCTCTATCATTGTAGAGGTTATAATCTAGATTTTATGAACGCCTTTTATTGTCATGTTGGGTGTAAATCTAACATACACTCGCCTAAAGGATTATTAGGAACACTAAAACTGTGTTTGACCTCCTTTGGCCTTCAGAACTGCCTTAATTCTACGTGGCATTGACTCAACAAGGAGCTGAAAGCATTCTTTAGAAATGTTGGCCCATATTGATAGGATAGCATCTTGCAGTTGATGGAGATTTGTGGGATGCACATCCAGGGCACGAAGCTCCCGTTCCACCACATCCCAAAGATGCTCTATTGGGTTGAGATCTGGGGACTGTGGGGGCCATTTTAGTCCAGTGAACTCATTGTCATGTTCAAGAAACCAATTTGAAATGATTGGAGCTTTGTGCCATGGGGCATTATCCTGCTGGAAGTAGCCATCAGAGGATGGGCACATGCTGGTCATAAAGGGATGGACATGGTCAGAAACAATGCTCATGTAGGCCGTGGCATTTAAACCATGCCCAATTGGCACTAAGGGGCCTAAAGTGTGCCAAGAAAACATCCCCCACACCATTACACCACCACCACCAGCCTGCACAGTGGTAACAAGGCATGATGGATCCATGTTCTCATTCTGTTTACGCCAAATTCTGACTCTACCATCTGAATGTCTCATTTATCCAAAGCGACTTACAAATGAGAGCAATAGAAGCAACTAGAACAGTCAAGGCCAACAGTATGCAAGTGCTGTAACAAGTCTCAGTTAATCTAGCACAGAACACGCAGGACAGAATTTTATTATATATTTTTTTATGGTAAATGGTAAATGGACTGCATTTATATAGCGCTTTTAACAGACCAATGTCCATCCAAAGCGCTTTACACATTGCCTCACATTCACCCATTCACACACCGACGGCGGTGTCAGCCATGCAAGGTGCCATCCAGCTCATCGGGAGCAACTGGGGTTAGGTGTTTTGCTCATGGACACCTCGACACTTGGTCAGGTGGAACCGGG
Organism: Romanogobio albipinnatus; assembly: GCA_023566225.1. Lineage (NCBI taxonomy): Eukaryota > Metazoa > Chordata > Actinopteri > Cypriniformes > Gobionidae > Romanogobio > Romanogobio albipinnatus. The sequence continues at coordinate 406,012 of CM042258.1, read as the reverse complement.
GATCGAACCACCAACCTTCCAGTTTGTAGACAACCTACATGAACCACTGAGCCACTGCCGCCCCAGATGATCTAATTGTCTGTCTAATTATAAATTAGACAGACAGAAAATGAGTAGAGTGTTAAGTGCTATTCTTGATTGGTCAGGTGCTGCTGGAAGAGATGTGTCTTTAGCTGTTTTTTGAAAATGGCTACAGACTCGGCTGCTTGAATTGAGATAGGCAGGTCATTCCACCAAGTGGGGGCGGTCCAGGAAAAGGTCTGTGAGGGTGTGTAAGTCTGAACAAGCGAGTTTAGGTATATTGGTGCAGCGCCAGTGGTTGCTTTGAAGGCGAGCACCAGTGTCTTGAATTTGATGCGAGCGGCTATTGGCAGCCAGTGGAGACTGATGAAGAGAGGCGGGACGTGTGCTCTCTTCGGCTCATTACCCTCGCCGCTGCATTCTGGATCAGTTGCAAGGGTTTGATAGTGCATGCCGGAAGGCCCGCTAGAAGAGCATTACAGTAGTCCAGTCTGGAGAGAACAGGAGCTTGGACCAGGAGTTGTGTGGCCTGCTCTGATAGGAAGGGTCTAATCTTCCTAATGTTGTATAACGCAAATCTGCAGGACCGGGATGTTGCAGTGATGTGGTCAGTGAATTTTAGCTGATCATCAATCACAACTCCAAGGTTCCTGGCTGTCCTGGACGGAGTTATGGTTGATGATCCTAGCTGAATGGAGAGATTGTGGTGAAGTGCTGGTTTGGCTGAGACCACAAGCAGTTCTGTCTTTGCAAGGTTGAGTTGCAGGTGATGCTCCTTCATCCAGGCAGAAATGTCTGTTAGGCAGGCAGCAATACGAACACCAACCGTGAGATCATCTGGTTGAAATGAGAAGTAGAGTTGAGTGTCGTCGGCATAGCAGTGATAGGAAAAGCCATGTTTCTGAATGACAGATCCCAGTGATGACATGGAGATGGAGAAGAGGAGTGGTCCAAGCACTGAGCCCTGGGCTGCTCCAGTAGCTAGATTTACATTTACTTTTATGCATTTGGCAGACGCTTTTATCCAAAGCAACTTACTGTGCCCTTCGTACAGGGACAATCCCCCTGGAGCAACATGGAGTAAAGACACACCTTGCTCAAAGACACACTGGTGGTGACCACTGGGATCGAACCAGCAACCTTCTGCGTATCAGTTCCATGGTTTAACCCACTGGACCACCATCTCATCTCACAAAGATGATGTGACTTAGACACTTCACCTCTCCATGACACCCTGAAGGACCTACCTGAGAGATAAGACTTGAGCCACTGGAGAGCAGTTCCTGAGATGCCCATCTTCATGAGAGTTGACAGGAGGATCTGGTGGTTAACTGTGTCAAAAGCAGCAGACAGATCCAGTAAGATGAGTACTGTGGATTTGGAAGCCACTCTTGCCTGTCTCAGTGCCTCCGTAACCGAGAGCAGGGCAGTCTCAGTTGAGTGGCCGCTTTTGAAGCCGGATTGATTGCTGTCCAGGAGGTTGTTCTGTTCAAGAAACGTAGATAGCTGGTTAAACACAACTCACTCAAGTGTCTTTGCAATGAAAGGCAGAAGGGATACAGGTCTGTAGTTTTCTAAAAGTGCTGGGTTCAGAGAGGGTTTCTTAAGCAGTGGGGTTACCCGAGCCTGCTTAAATGCTGTGGGGAAGGTCCCGGTGTGAAGAGAGGTGTTGACAATGTGAGTGAGTGCAGGAGTAACAGAAGAAGAAATGGCCTGAAGGAGGTGAGTGGGGATAGGGTCAAGCGGACAGGTAGTGGGATGATTGGAAAGGATGAGTTTGGAGACATCTGCTTCGGAGAGCAGAGAGAAGGAGGGGAGCGTGTGTGTGATGGTTGTTGAGATGTGCGTGTCGGTTTGTGGTGTGGAGAATTGGCTGCTGATGCAGGAGGTTTTGTTTGTGAAAAATGATGCAAAGTCATCAGCTGTAAGAGTTGATGAAGGAGGGGGGGGGGACAAAGGAGCGAAGAGAATGTTCTGAAAAGTGCACGAGAGTCAGAGCAGTTGTTGATTTTGTTGTGGTAGTATGTAGCTTTAGCAGTGGAGACATTAGTAGAGAAAGAAGCGAGGAGAGACTGATACAGGGTCAGGTCAGTAGTGTTTTTAGTTTTGCGCCACTTCCTCTCTGCCGCTCGGAGCCCAGAGCGATGTTCACGGAGAGCATCAGACAGCCAGGGGGCAGAGGGGGTGGTGCGGGCTGGCCTGGATGAAACGGGACAGAGGTTGTCTAAGCAAGATGTTAGAGTGGAGCAAAGAGTGTCAGTAGCACTGTTAGTGTCCAGTGCTGAGAACTGAGCAGGTGGAGGCAGTGAGGAGGAAACCATAGTGGATAGACGGAAGGGAGAGAGCGAGCGTAGATTACGCCGAAAGGTGATCTGAGGAGGAGTGTGTGTTGTGCCAGGAGTCAGTAGGAGGTTAAGAGTGATGAGAAAGTGATCTGAGGTGTGCAATGGAGTAAGTAAAGTGTCGTCTGTGGAGCAGTAGCGTGTGTAGATAAGGTCCAGATGGTTACCTGATTTGTGAGTAGCTGTAGTAGATACTCGCTTAAGGTCAAATGAGGTCAGAAGAGTGGTGAAGTCTGCAGCCTGGGGTTTACCAAGGTGGATGTTGAAGTCACAGAGCAGTACCAGAGGAGTGGCATCCTCAGGGAAGTGAGAGAGTAACATATCCAACTCCTCCAAGAAGTTACCCAGTTGGCCTGGAGGGCGATAAATAACTACAACATGGACTTTAGCAGGGTGAGTGATAGTGATTGAGTGTGATTCAAACGAGCAGTTGCCAGATAGAGAAGGAATGGGCTCAAATTTCCAATCATTTGAGATGAGCAGACCAGTACCTCCGCCCCTCCCAATCGGGTGAGGGGTGTGTGAAAAAGTGAAATTATTTGAGAGAGCCGCAGGAGTGGCAGTGTCTTCTGGTTTGATCCAGGTCTCAGTTAGAGCCATGAGACTGAGATGTGAATGAGTGGAAATAGATTAAATAAAGTCAGCTTTGTTTACAGCAGACTGGCAATTCCAGAGACCAATTGGAATGGACATTAATGTAGCAGAGGAAATGGGTACACTACGCAGATTATTAGGATTACGGCGAATGTACTGAGCGTGATTTACGGGTGTGTGTGGTAATAGGAGAGATTTGGAAGCACATAGTGAATACGGGTCAGAGAAATAAACAGATGAAAACAAGCAAAACTCAAAATTGGACAAAGTAGAAGGAAAGCTATACCCAAGTGCCTTGTCGGTGTCCTTGCTCTTCACACGAGGAGGGTTTCACACGAGGAGAACGGAGTACCACTCAATTTATTCTCACGTTAAGTGTCGTTATTGAATACAGCTGGCCTACTCCCAGTGAAACGCGTTAGCTCGCATGAGGTCACGTGATCAGCGTGTTAACAAACGAGACTACAAACAAACAGCCAACTACACCACACAGACAGCGTTCTAAATAACAGCTGAACTACAGATCAAATGAGAAAATGAATACAGTCACACACTAGTTGTTCTCCCTGATGTTCGATTGCTTCTCTCAGAATGTCTCAACAGAAATCCAGACTCATCAGACCAGGCAACATTTTTCCAGTCTTCAACTGTCCAATTTTGGTGAGCTGGTGCAAATTGTAGCCTCTTTTTCCTATTTGTAGTGGAGATGAGTGGTACCCGGTGGGGTCTTCTGCTGTTGTAGCCCATCCGCCTCAAGGTTGTGTGTGTTGTGGCTTCACAAATGCTTTGCTGCATACCTCGGTTGTAACGAGTGGTTATTTCAGTCAAAGTTGCTCTTCTATCAGCTTGAATCAGTCGGCCCATTCTCCTCTGACCTCTAGCATCAACAAGGCATTTTGGCCCACAGGACGGCCCCATACTGGATGTGTTTCCCTTTTCACACCATTCTTTGTAAAGCCTAGAAATGGTTGTGCGTGAAAATCCCAGTAACTGAGCAGATTGTGAAATACTCAGACCGGCCCGTCTGGCACCAACAACCATGCCACGCTCAAAATTGCTTAAATCCCCTTTCTTTCCCATTCCGACATTCAGTTTGGAGTTCAGGAGATTGTCTTGACCAGGACCACACCCCTAAATGCATTGAAGCAACTGCCATGTGATTGGCTGATTAGATAATTGCATTAATGAGAAATTGAACAGGTGTTCCTAATAATCCTTTAGGTGAGTGTATGTGAGTTAGGGAGAATATTTTATATATCTCCATATGTACAATATTTCTAGATTTGAGCTGGAATCGTGTCAGAGAGAGTCCGAGAGAGGATGTTTAACTCTAAATGTCGTTCAGGTCATGTGATCCTGGCTTCAGGTTGGGCTCTTGTTCACTCTGTGCAGAAAACACTCGTGCCAGGAGCGACGAGTTTGCTGAGAAGAACGGCCTTCCAAAGTATGAGTACGTCCTTCACCCGCGTACCACCGGCTTCACCTTCATCGTTGACATGCTGCGGAAAGGTCAGAGGTCATCTGTGCTCGCCTACATCATTAGTTCACACTTCATTAGTGTACATATATCATCTTTGTGCTTTTTCCTGTCACACGTTTCATTGCATTTATTGTTGTTGAAGTGACTGTTTCCTGAATCTCAGTGTTGCTGAAACCGGTTCTGAATGTGATCAGACGATGCACTATATCCCCAAAAGTGTTGTGCACACATGAGCTTTAATGCCATCCCATTCTTAATCCGTAAGGTTTAATATGGAGTCGCCCACCCTTTAAAAATACTGTAAAAATAACAAAAAACGGATAACAGGGCTCAACATTAACGCTGGTCCGGGACAAGTGGATTTTCTGAAGGGGCAAGTGAAAAATAATTTTACTTGCCCAACGGACAATATCCTGATTAAAACGTTAAAACAAAAAATAACTAGGGAATCACCAAAGTGCACTAATGATTCCGCATTCAGTCAGTGTAAGTGGAGATCCATAGTGGATAATATGAAACAAACTGACGTTAATAAGGTTGAGCTGTCGAGGCTCGCGCACAGAAAATCGAAAACAAATGAGCGCCGCTCATACAGGAAAACTCCGTTAGCATACACGGTTAAAATTGTGTAGTTTTTATATTTATAACATATGATACAGTTAAGCAACATCACACAAACCAGAGGATTGTTTTCCTGAATACCATCACGACTGAACATGACACTGAGTGATGAGTGCTATTCTTGATTGGTCAGGAGCTGCTGGAAGTGTGTTTAGATGTTTCTTGAAAATGGCTACAGACAAATGACTACATGTCTACAATACAAATGAAATAAAAGTAGATATTAACCTACATTTCTGACAAATGACCACGGTTACAGTGAGTGTTACCGCAGTAAACTCATGATAATGCTGGCATTTAACTTGAACTATTTTATTTTGTACAAGAAAACAGCACAGGCTTCAAAATAAATTGTTATTGAAATATTGTAAAGTGGTCATTTGAACTACTCGAACGAACATTTAAAAAACAATATGCAAAATCAGAATTGAATAGCTCCATAACGGATTGAGAAAAGTGTGCGCATTAGTTGGGTTAGAAAAATAACGAAATTATAGTTTTTTTTTAAAGTAGAACACGAAAGAACAACAAATACATCACAAAAGTACATTTAGTTTTGTATAAATTGTATCTTAATTTTAATCTATGTTTTATCAACCAAATTGCCCGGATTTAATAAATAACAAGCAAATAGCCTATAACAGACAATGACATGAGGCGGAGGCAGCGCGGCTTAAATGAACTACTAGAAAAGGAAAAAAATCTTTAGTCGGGGCAGCCCTTAGTGTTTATTTCAGACGGCCTGTATCTGATCCAGCAGGGCACAGAGGGAGTTCTGGGTTGAGCGGAAAGAGCTTCAGAAATGGGCGGATCTCCAGAAAGGCCTTGATCTCCACTGGAGGAAATATTACCGCTCTTTCAACGCACACACCGCAACAGTCACAATATGACCTCGTGTATGTTTTAAAAACACAATTCAACTTATAAATAATACTTTTTAATGGGCCACTTAAAATGTTTATTACAAATAAATTATTAAATTCTAAAAATGAATAAAATGAACAAAAATTGCATTGCATTTGCAATCCTTTGAAACCCCCCCACTCCCCGCCCCTGATGATATCTGTCCTCTGGAGCGCTATCGCTCTTCATTTAAAACGCTTTATTTAAAACAATTATTTTTTCAAATAGATGGAATTTGAAATACAGGCCTGCCCCTAATAAAAGCCGCTGACCTTCTGCAGTTCAGGTGAATAAAGGCCCGGCTATTATTTGAGGAAATACGGTAGACACACATTTTCTAAATATATTCATATGTGGCCTCGCTACTGCAAAACTAAATTCTGTAGAAACATTAGTATACATTTAACAAACTCGGCTTTGTTGTTTTCATCACAGCTGTGGCCGGCGTCTCATTTTACCCCAATATGTGGGTCAGTCTCCCTCAGCAACCTGTGGTCAGCCAGACTGATCCAGACTAAACCGGTTACCAGCTGACATCTGACCTGACCACCAACACTCACACCTTCCACACATCCAAACTATATCATCACCTATTGTGCTTCAGTGTGTGATGCTCCAGCTCTTCTCTCTGTGTGTTTCTGAAACGCCTCCATCTTGAGTTTCTTCCTCATCACAATATGCCTCATTATGATAATTAATGCGCAGGATAAAGGGGCGGGGCCTGGTTGAGTTAGTTAGTCATGTGTTGAGACTGCTGGTTATGGTAAAGGGCGGGGCATTTCCCAAACACCAATCACAACACACCGCTCCAGCCGACCAATCATAGCACAGTGTGCTTTTCAGAAGGCGGGGCTTCATAGAGACAGGAACTAAACCGAGCGTTACTGACAGACTGGGAAGAGAGGAGCCGCAACACTGGAGGATATGAGTTTAACCCCAGGAGTCTGAGCTGTTTCGGGCCCTTTAGAAGTTTTGACATGCTCTGACATTTGTGCTTTATTCAGTCGCTTATAAACACATTAAAGGCAAAAGTGTCATTACACTGTATTCAGCACAAACTGGGCTAACATTATATGTGAGCGACATGTATGTACATGCTTGTATTTTTCAGAGAATAATGTTTATGCATAATTTTTTGAAAAAACAAACACATTTTTTTTTAAATTAAGACTTCAAAACACACAATAGATATGTGTTCATAAGACCTTTGATTATTGGGTGTATTTGCATTGAGTTTTTGCTTTAAACTGATGTGAGAATCATTGAGCCTACTCATTCACATCAAACAATATATTCATTTACATTTTGTAAAAACGTTTTCTTTACTCAGGCCTTATGCGAGTAGGCGTGAACGAACCATGAATATTATTATACCAATAATGTGATCACTCCTGAGAAACAAATACCTGCATAATAATGAGCTGCATAATAATGAGCTGCTTAATATTGATCTGCATAATAAATGAGCTTTAGCTAGGCCTACTAGATTTTAGGTTTACTAGATAAGTACAGTAACAGTAAAAAAAAAGTTTTCTGGGGGGAAAATATATAAAAGCGCTAAGGCTATTGTCTGCTATATTGGTATCAAATATACTAATATATTTATTATACCAGTCTGTTATATTATATCAAATATATTAAAAACATTGATTCAAATTAAGATACAATTTATACCAAACGAAATTCACTGTAAAAAAGGCAATTAATACTCAAATATCATTTCCATCTTCAGTTCATTCATGAGAAGGCTATTGTCTGTTATATTGACTTCTAATAAAACAAGAAGCAACTATATTAAAAACACTGATTAACATTTAAGACATTAAGATACAATTTATACCAAACGAAAACAGGCCAAATAAATCTTGTCTAAACAGTCTTGCGTCACGTTGCATCAGGATTTATATTTAAACAGTCTTTTTGCGTTTCATATTCCCAGATGCTAACAGAATAAACTCTGAATCAGCTTTCGGTGAGGAGAATTATTACTCAAAGCGATGTATCTGAACCAATGCTTCACTAGTTGTGTTTGCATGAGATGATGTGTGTGTGGGCGTCCACGCATGGATTGCCTGTAATTGAATCTGAATTCAATTGATATTCAATTGACTGATATCTCCCACTTCACACAGATTATGTAGTAACATACTAACTATTCGTTTTTAATTTAAAGTAATATTGTATGTGCTTTATAACAGAGCCTCAACAGGTGCGGGATTGTTTTGTCCCCAAAAGTTCCGCAGTCACACCGCAGTGATTACCACACATCTGAACTATAACTTAAATATAAAACCCTAACCCCAAACAATTACACTTGCAACCAATACATGTGCAGAATAGGCTACTTTCTGCTTAAAATAATCCTAAAATGCTAAATAACAAGACCAATTAAGGACAGTAAGAATTATTTTCAAGCATAAACGTAAAACTTTTGAAGTAAAAAAAAAAAGTAATATACAGTGAGGAAAATAAGTATTTGAACACTCTGCTATTTTGCAAGTTCTCCCACTTGGAAATCATGGAGGGTCTGAAATTGTCATCGTAGGTGCATGTCCACTGTGAGAGACATAATCTAAAAAACAATCCAGAAATCACAATGTATGATTTTTCAACTATTTATTTGTGTGATCCAGCTGCAAATAAGTATTTGAACACCTGTCTATCAGCTAGAATTCTGACCCTCAAAGACCTGTTAGTCTGCCTTTAAAATGTCCACCTCCACTCCATTTATTATCCTAAATTAGATGCACCTGTTTGAGGTCGTTAGCTGCATAAAGACACCTGTCCACCCCATACAATCAGTGAGAATCCAACTACTAACATGGCCAAGACCAAAGAGCTGTCCAAAGACACTAGAGACAAAATTGTACACCTCCACAAGGCTGGAAAGGGCTCCGGGGAAATTGCCAAGCAGCTTGGTGAAAAAAGCTCCACTGTTGGAGCAATCATTAGAAAATGGAAGAAGCTAAACATGACTGTCAATCTCCCTCGGACTGGGGCTCCATGCAAGATCTCACCTCGTGGGGTCTCAATGATCCTAAGAAAGGTGAGAAATCAGCCCAGAACTACACGGGAGGAGCTGGTCAATGACCTGAAAAGAGCTGGGACCACCGTTTCCAAGGTTACTGTTGGTAATACACTAAGACGTCATGGTTTGAAATCATGCATGGCACGGAAGGTTCCCCTGCTTAAACCAGCACATGTCAAGGCCCGTCTTAAGTTTCCAATGACCATTTGGATGATCCAGAGGAGTCATGGGAGAAAGTCATGTGGTCAGATGAGACCAAAATAGAACTTTTTGCTCATAATTCCACTAAACGTGTTTGGAGGAAGAAGAATGATGAGTACCATCCCAAGAACACCATCCCTACTGTGAAGCATGGGGGGGGGGGTAGCATCATGCTTTGGGGGTGTTTTTCTGCACATGGGACAGGGCGACTGCACTGTATTAAGGAGAGGATGACCGGGGCCATGTGTTGCCAGATTTTGGGGAACAACCTCCTTCCCTCAGTTAGAGCACTGAAGATGGGTCGAGGCTGGGTCTTCCAACATGACAATGACCCGAAGCACACAGCCAGGAGAACCAAGCAGTGGCTCTGTAAGAAGCATATCAAGGTTCTGGCGTGGCCTAGCCAGTCTCCAGACCTAAACCCAATAGAGAATCTTTGGAGGAGCTCAAACTCCGTGTTTCTCAGCGACAGGCCAGAAACCTGACTGATCTAGAGAAGATCTGTGTGGAGGAGTGGGCCAAAATCCCTCCTGCAGTGCAAACCTGCTGAACAACTACAGGAAACCTTTGACCTCTGTAATCGCAAACAAAGGCTACTGTACCAAATATCAACATTGATTTTCTCAGGTGTTCAAATACTTATTTGCAGCTGTATCACACAAATAAATAGTTAAAAAATCATACATTGTGATTTCTGGATTGTTTTTTAGATTATGTCTCTCACAGTGGACATGCACCTACGATGACAATTTCAGACCCTCCATGATTTCCAAGTGGGAGAACTTGCAAAATAGCAGAGTGTTCAAATACTTATTTTCCTCACTGTATATGGTATAAACTTAAATACAATTATAAAATGTTACAATATTTGTTCAATAGTTTTATTTATTATATTTATGTTTTATTTTTGTAATGTGTTTTTGTTAAGTCATGTTAAAATGCTTATTTAGCTACAATGGTTAGCTTACCATGAACTGTTTTCATTGTTTTTGTTTTTTGTGTTTTTTTTATTGTATTAAATCCTAATAATCAAACTAAATCATTATACTTATTAATGTTAATAATAATATACTAATATAATAGGACTCCACAAAAACATTAAAAAATGTATTGTCCCTGTTTTTTAATTAAAATATAATAACAAATGAGATTTGAGTGATATTTTGACCACTCAAATAGGAAATGTCTCTGGTTTCCATTTCAGAAATATGCTCACTGTTTTCAGTGATGAGTAATATCTGCAATAAATGTAGTCATGGGTTATTATCATTTAAAATGTTCGAAATAGTTAATTTTTTTCATTGTTGGAATTTTGTATGTGTTCATCTGTTCCAAAGTTGAATAAATCAGACACTGATGGCACAGTGCTCTGTTTTAAGCCCAGAACCAGGAATGCTTTGCGCTGGTTAGGGGGCGTTTGGCTGAGGGTACAGAAGGTTCACTGAGCTACAGGTCATGTTCTGAAGAGAATCAGATTAGACATCATTGAGAGAGAGGCTGAAGATCGCCAATCATGTTTGTTTCCCTTATTTTGCAAAAAACACAACATTTATTAGGGGCCAATCACCGAAGGTGCGGGCACTTATTGAAATCATTAGATCTCTTATTATTATTATTCCGCCGAAAAGCCCATAGAACCGCTTGCGGGAAAGTTGTGAAATTTGGCACACAGATAGAGGACAGTCCCAGCATTAACCACACACATTTTGGAATCTCTAAAACAATCCCTCTAGCGCCACCACCTGTCCAAAGTTTGACTCATATTTTTGCTAATAACTTTTGAACCGTAAGGGCTAGAAATAAAATTCCTCTGATTTCTTGCCTCAAGCCAATTCGATTGCCCTCTATGATGTCATTTTCGTCATAATAATTTTCCCGCCATTTTTAATTAACCGAAAAACCTACTTTTGCGAACTCCTCCTAGGCCGTTGCTCCAATTTGCACAAAAATTAAACCAGATCATCTTCAGACTATGCTGACAAAAGCGTATTAGACTCAAGATGATTAGTCAAGCTGTTCTTAAATAACGCTCAAATGAAATCGACAAAGTGCCCACAAAAATGAAAGTCAGGCTCTATCTCCGCAACGCTTTAGCATATTCTGACCACACGTGTGTGTATTATACCAACCATGACCTGAGGCTGCAGTGCCACCTAGTGGTCCAGAGACACAAAAATGTGATATTTTTGATTATAACTTAAGAAAACTTTAGCCAAATATCACAAAACTGGTCTCTTTAGAGTCGGGGCATCACGCCGAGTCATACCATACCCAATTTTCCAATATCAACCATTTTGGGCGTCGGCCATTTTGAATTTTGTCAGAAAGTGCTATGTTTTACTAACGCATTGGCGTATCATTACGAAACTTTGTGTGTGTCTTCGTCACCAAGCCCTGAAAGCACTCAAAAAGTTTCAAGGCAGCGCCACCTTGTGGACAAAAGTTATAATGAATTTTCCAATAATGCTAATAACTTTTGATTAAATTTGACTATTGTCATAAAACTGGTTTTGATAGATTCCTTGGGTCATGCCAAGAGCATAGATCCCTTGGCCAAACATTCTGTTCGCCATTTTGATTTCCTTTACAAACCTACTTTTTCAAACTCCTCCTAGACCATTTGTCTGATTTGCACTAAAATCGAATGGTAACATCTTCAGACTATTACAGCAAAAAGTTATTAATCTCGTGTCAACAGATTTCATATCCTGCAGCGACAAAGTTGAGGCATGATGCCAACATGACTCTTGAGGCTGTATCTCTGCAATGCTTTGACATTCTGACCCCAAACTCTGTCTGTCATCGCCATCTCACTCTGACCACACCACATCAATTTCATTACTGCGCCACCTATTGGTCAAAAGTGACAAACCATTCAATCATATTATTAGTGACTGTATATATGATTTTTCAGCCATTTTGCCTAAAATCATCTTAAAATGCCTTTAATTGCTCATTGTTGCAGTTGGTCTGACACTCCCAGCCATGTTGGCATGTCTTGTCTTCTTCTTTGCGCTTGGCCCCGTTATTGCTGCTCGCAGCTATAGTTATTATTGTGACTGTACACATAAAAAATAGACACTTAACAGATTATAATGATGTAGAACACTTGCATGAATGATAAAAAAACGAGTTATTTGAGTCTCTTTGGCACTGATAAAAAAAAGAGCCGACTTGAGGGGGGTAACATGATATTCTGTAAAGTGCTAATCGAGTCCGGAGGTTCATCGGCCTGAACTTTGACCTTCACCCTGTGGTTTCCCCTGACAGGAGATAACCTGGACGCCGTCCACGATATTACCGTGGCGTATCCGCAGAACATCCCGCAGACGGAGCGGCATCTGGTTCTGGGTCTGTTTCCGCGGGAGATCCACTTCCACGTGCGGCGCTATGCGGCCGCGGCTCTGCCCAGATGTGCGGCCGACCTCCAGCTGTGGTGCCAGGAGCGCTGGCAGGAGAAGGAGCGGCGGCTGCGGGAGTTTTACCAGGCCGTGCCACGCCGCTTCGACGAGCCCGAGGCCCGCGTGCCGCCCTGCAAGAGCGAGCTGAGGGTGTCCCTGATCAAAGCCGCCTCGCTGCTGTACTGGACCGCCTTCATCACCGCCTCCTGTGTGGGCCTGTGGCTCTGGGCTCCCGCTCGCCTCTACTTCCTGCTGATGGTGGTCTTCTTCCTGGGTCAGCAGAGGGTCACAGGCGGGGTGGAGCTGATGGAGTTGGCGTGTCACCGCCACTGGAGCGTAAAGGACGGCGAGCGCGGTGGAGCGGAGGTGAAGGAGGACTGAGTGCGCTTGCGTATTGAAGGCGTCCGCAGCGCCTCCTGCTGGCGGAGAGGATGAAGCGCAGCCTCGGACCACACCGAGCGATCATCATCACAGGAGCGCTGACCCAACATTATCACTGTGCGAACGAATGTCGTGCCTATGGAAGCCTGTTCCACCACCGAATTAAAGAACGCAATCGCTCACATACAGACTCTCGGAATCGAGCGAGATAAACACGATTACGAGAAAAGTCACATTTTGTATATAAATAGTTGTAATTACTTTCCTCTGTGGTGAAAGCAAAATGCTAACGCAATTCTGAGAAGATATAAACTCGCAGTTGTGGAAAAAAAGTCCACACAAAAAATGTCGCAATTACCTTTTGTTATTTTTTATTCTGTGGGAAACAAGCTTCCATACGTACCTGAGGACTCGTCTGTTCCCTCCTCCTCCTTTTACTCTCAGTCTTGTTTGTTTCCTCGTGTTTTAGTAGCTCAGCCGCGCACACAACAAGCATATATACATCATGGCCACGAATTAAGAATTCACTCCTTCGCTTTAAATACATCATGCGGACGATATAATAATTTGTTTCGTTTTACTAAATCATGTGGACGATATAATCATTTGTTTCGTTTTACTAAATCATGCGGACGATATAATCATTTGTTTCGTTTTACTAAATCGTGCGGACGATATAATCATTTGTTTCATTTTAAATACATCATGCGGACGATATAATCATTTGTTTCGTTTTACTAAATCATGCGGACGATATAATCATTTGTTTCGTTTTACTAAATCATGCGGACGATATAATCATTTGTTTCGTTTTACTAAATCGTGCGGACGATATAATAATTTGTTTCGTTTTACTAAATCGTGCGGACGATATAATCATTAGTTTCGTTTACTAAATCATGCGGACGCTTTAATCATTTGTTTCGTTTTACTAAATCATGCAGACGATATAATCATTTGTTTCATTTTACTAAATCATGCGGACGATATAATCATTTGTTTCGTTTTACTAAATCATGCGGACGATATAATCATTTGTTTCGTTTTACTAAATCGTGCGGACGATATAATCATTTGTTTCGTTTTACTAAATCGTGCGGACGATATAATAATTTGTTTCGTTTACTAAATCATGCGGACGCTTTAATCATTTGTTTCGTTTTACTAAATCGTGCGGACGATATAATAATTTGTTTCGTTTTACTAAATCCTGCAGACGATATAATAATTTGTTTCGTTTTACTAAATCATGCAGACGATATAATCATTTGTTTCGTTTTACTAAATCGTGCGGACGATATAATCATTCGTTTTGTTTTACTAAATCGTGCGGACGATATAATCATTCGTTTCGTTTTACTAAATCCTGCAGATGATATAATAATTTGTTTCGTTTTACTAAATCCTGTGGACGATATAATCATTAGTTTCGTTTTACTAAATCATGCAGACGATATAATCATTCGTTTCATTTTACTAAATCCTGCAGACGATATAATAATTTGTTTCGTTTTACTAAATCCTGCGGACGATATAATCATTTGTTTCGTTTTACTAAATCCTGCAGACGATATAATCATTTGTTTCGTTTTACTAAATCCTGCGGACGATATAATCATTCGTTTCGTTTTACTAAATCCTGCGGACGATATAATCATTCGTTTCGTTTTACTAAATCATGCGGACGATATAATCATTCGTTTCGTTTTACTAAATCGTGCGGACGATATAATAATTTGTTTTGTTTGACTAAATCGTGCGGACGATATAATAATTTGTTTTGTTTTACTAAATCGTGCGGACGATATAATGTTTTGTTTTACTAAATCATGCGGACGATATAATTGTTTCGTTTTACTAAATCATGCGGATGATATAATAATTTGTTTCGTTTTACTAAATCCTGCGGACGATATAATCATTTGTTTCGTTTTATTAAATCGTGCGGACGATATAATAATTTGTTTCGTTTTACTAAATCATGCGGACGATATAATAATTTGTTTGGTTTTTACTAAATCGTGCGGACAATATAATTTGTTTTGTTTTTACTAAATCGTGCGGACGATATAATAGTTTTGTTTTACTAAATCGTGCAGACGATATAATAGTTTCGTTTTACTAAATCGTGCAGACGATATAATGTTTTGTTTTACTAAATCATGCGGACGATATAATAATTTGTTTCGTTTTTACTAAACCGTGCGGACGATATAATGTTTTGTTTTACTAAATCGTGCAGACGATATAATAGTTTCGTTTTACTAAATCGTGCGGACGATATAATAGTTTCGTTTTACTAAATCGTGCGGACGATATAATAGTTTCGTTTTACTAAATCATGCGGACGATATAATAGTTTGTTTCGTTTTTACTAAACCGTGCGGACGATAGTTTCGTTTTACTAAATCGTGCAGACGATATAATAGTTTCGTTTTACTAAATCGTGCAGACGATATAATAGTTTCGTTTTACTAAATCGTGCAGACGATATAATAGTTTCGTTTTACTAAATCGTGCGGACGATATAATAGTTTCGTTTTACTAAATCGTGCGGACGATATAATAGTTTCGTTTTACTAAATCGTGCGGACGATATAATAATTTGTTTAGTTTTACTAAATCGTGCAGACGATATAATAATTTCGTTTTACTAAATCGTGCAGACGATATAATAGTTTCGTTTTACTAAATCGTGCAGACGATATAATAGTTTCGTTTTACTAAATCGTGCAGACGATATAATAGTTTCGTTTTACTAAATCGTGCAGACGATATAATAGTTTCGTTTTACTAAATCGTGCAGACGATATAATAGTTTCGTTTTACTAAATCGTGCGGACGATATAATAGTTTCGTTTTACTAAATCGTGCGGACGATATAATAGTTTCGTTTTACTAAATCGTGCGGACGATATAATAATTTGTTTTGTTTTTACTAAATCGTGCGGACGATATAATAGTTTCGTTTTACTAAATCGTGCAGACGATATAATAGTTTCGTTTTACTAAACCGTGCGGACGATATAATGTTTTGTTTTACTAAATCGTGCGGACGATATAATGTTTTGTTTTACTAAATCGTGCGGACGATATAATAGTTTTGTTTTACTAAATTGTGCGGACGATATAATAATTTGTTTTGTTTTTACTAAATCGTGCGGACGATATAATAGTTTTGTTTTACTAAATTGTGCGGACGATATAATAATTTGTTTTGTTTTTACTAAATCGTGCGGACGATATAATAGTTTCGTTTTACTAAATCGTGCGGACGATATAATAATTTGTTTTGTTTTTACTAAATCGTGCGGACGATATAATAGTTTCGTTTTACTAAATCGTGCGGACGATATAATTTGTTTAGTTTTACTAAATCGTGCGGATGATATAATAGTTTCGTTTTACTAAATCGTGCGGACGATATAATTTGTTTAGTTTTACTAAATCGTGCGGACAATATAATTTGTTTAGTTTTACTAAATCGTGCGGACGATATAATTTTTTATAATTTTTGTTTCTTTGTTGTAAATGGTGGCCACGTCGTCTTAATTCGTTCCCTCGTGTTGATTGAACTAAATCAAGGGAACTGATGATTATATTGTGCGCAGGATTTAGTAGTTGCTGACGTCTTTGGGAGGAAT
>CM042258.1:384396-386896 GCA_023566225.1 Romanogobio albipinnatus | reverse complement strand
AGCGATTGTGTGAGCGAGTGTGTGTGTGTGTGTGTGTGAGAGAGTGCGCGAGTGTGTGAGTGCGTGAGTGTGTGTGTGTGCGTGAGAGAGTGAGTGAGTGTGTGTGAGAGAGAGTGCGTGAGTGTGTGTGTGTGTGAGAGAGTGCGTGAGTGTGTGTGTGTGTGAGAGAGAGTGCGTGAGTGTGTGTGTATGTGAGAGAGTGCGTGAGTGTGTGTGTGTGAGAGAGAGAGTGCGTGAGTGAGTGAGTGAGTGAGTGTGTGTGAGTGAGTGTGTGAGTGAGTGAGTGAGTGAGTGAGTGAGTGAGTGAGTGAGTGTGAGCGAGTGTGTGAGTGTGAGCGAGTGTGTGAGTGTGAGCGAGTGTGTGAGTGTGAGCGAGTGTGTGAGTGTGAGCGAGTGTGTGAGTGTGAGCGAGTGTGTGAGAGTGAGCGAGTGTGAGTGAGTGTGCGAGCGAGTGAGTGTGAGTGAGCGAGTGAGTGTGAGTGAGAGTGAGTGAGAGTGAGTGAGAGTGAGTGTGTGTGTGAGTGAGAGTGTGAGTGAGAGTGAGAGTGAGTGAGTGAGTGTGTGTGTGTGTGAGTGAGTGAGTGAGTGAGCGAGCGAGCGAGCGAGCGAGCGAGCGAGCAGTGTGTGAGTGAGTGTGTGAGTGTGTGAGTGTGTGAGTGTGTGAGTGTGTGAGTGTGTGAGTGTGTGAGTGAGTGAGTGAGTGAGTGTGAGTGAGTGTGAGTGAGTGAGCGAGTGAGTGAGCGAGTGAGTGAGCGAGTGAGTGAGCGTGTGAGTGAGTGAGCGAGCGAGTGAGTGAGCGAGCGAGTGAGCGAGCGAGTGAGTGAGTGCGAGTGAGTGCGAGTGAGTGTGTGCGAGTGAGTGTGTGCGAGTGAGTGTGTGCGAGTGAGTGTGTGCGAGTGAGTGTGTGCGAGTGAGTGTGTGCGAGTGAGTGTGTGCGAGTGAGTGTGTGCGAGTGAGTGTGTGCGAGTGAGTGTGTGCGAGTGAGTGTGTGCGAGTGAGTGTGTGCGAGTGAGTGTGTGCGAGTGAGTGTGTGCGAGTGAGTGTGTGCGAGTGAGTGTGTGCGAGTGAGTGTGTGCGAGTGAGTGTGTGCGAGTGAGTGTGTGCGAGTGAGTGTGTGCGAGTGAGTGTGTGCGAGTGAGTGTGTGCGAGTGAGTGTGTGCGAGTGAGTGTGTGCGAGTGAGTGTGTGCGAGTGAGTGTGTGCGAGTGAGTGTGTGCGAGTGAGTGTGTGCGAGTGAGTGTGTGCGAGCGAGCGAGCGAGTGCGAGTGAGTGCGAGTGAGTGCGAGTGAGTGCGAGTGAGTGCGAGTGAGTGCGAGTGAGTGCGAGTGAGTGCGAGTGAGTGCGAGTGAGTGCGAGTGAGTGAGTGAGTGAGTGAGTGAGTGTGTGCGAGTGAGTGTGTGCGAGTGAGTGTGTGCGAGTGAGTGTGTGCGAGTGAGTGTGTGCGAGTGAGTGTGTGCGAGTGAGTGTGTGCGAGTGAGTGTGTGCGAGTGAGTGTGTGCGAGTGAGTGTGTGCGAGTGAGTGTGTGCGAGTGTGTGAGTGAGAGGGAGTGTGTGAGTGAGTGTGAGTGCGAGTGAGTGCGAGTGAGTGCGAGTGAGTGCGAGCGAGTGCGAGTGAGTGCGAGCGAGTGCGAGCGAGTGCGAGCGAGTGCGAGCGAGTGCGAGCGAGTGCGAGTGCGAGTGAGTGAGTGAGTGAGTGTGAGTGAGTGAGTGAGTGTGAGTGTGTGTGAGTGAGTGAGTGAGTGTGAGTGAGTGTGAGTGAGTGAGTGTGAGTGAGTGTGAGTGAGTGTGAGTGAGTGTGAGTGAGTGTGAGTGAGTGTGAGTGAGTGTGAGTGAGTGTGAGTGAGTGTGAGTGAGTGTGAGTGAGTGAGTGTGAGTGCGAGTGAGTGAGTGAGTGAGTGAGTGTGAGTGAGTGTGAGTGAGTGCGTGAATGCGAGTGAGTGAGTGTGAGTGCGAGTGAGTGAGTGAGTGAGTGTGAGTGAGTGAGTGAGTGTGAGTGAGTGAGTGAGTGTGAGTGTGTGTGAGTGAGTGAGTGAGTGTGAGTGAGTGTGAGTGAGTGAGTGAGTGAGTGAGTGTGAGTGAGTGTGAGTGTGTGTGAGTGAGTGTGAGTGAGTGTGAGTGAGTGAGTGAGTGAGTGAGTGTGAGTGAGTGTGAGTGAGTGAGTGTGAGTGAGTGAGTGTGAGTGCGAGTGAGTGAGTGAGTGAGTGTGAGTGAGTGAGTGTGAGTGAGTGTGAGTGAGTGTGAGTGAGTGTGAGTGAGTGCGTGTGAGAGTGAGTGAGTGAGTGTGAGTGAGTGAGTGAGTGTGAGTGTGAGTGAGTGAGTGAGTGAGTGAGTGAGTGAGTGTGAGTGAGTGAGTGTGAGTGTGTGTGAGTGAGTGAGTGAGTGAGTGTGAGTGAGTGTGAGTGAGTGTGAGTGAGTGTGAGTGAGTGTGAGTGAGTGAGTGTGAGTGAGTGTGAGTGAGTGTGAGTGAGTGTGAGTGAGTGTGAGTGAGTGTGAGTGAGTGT
>CM042258.1:366896-371896 GCA_023566225.1 Romanogobio albipinnatus | reverse complement strand
TATTACTTTAATATGATGCAAAAATTGAAATTCAGTTTTATTGATACATTATTTAACTGTCCATGCAACAAAAATGGGACAAAAGCCACAGATGACCGTATGGACAGTGTGTTATTCCCTGCGGTCACTGTCACACACACTTCCTCTGGGATATCCTGAGCTGTGCTGTCCCTGTGCGGAAGGCAAAATGCTCATTTGTCTCGGTATGTATGTGTAAAGTTGCCATTTAATGCTGTAATATGTCATTTTAAATGGTTATTTATGTTGATATATTTGCTAAATGTCTGTTTTATTACAATATAAGACGATTCAAAACACATGCAAAAGCAGAACAGATACACTGGCAGGGGACAGACATCAGACGTGATGCAATCTGACTCCACATGCGAGGTCAGTTCGTTTTTGGTGTATAAAAACTACATTTCACTTAATTTTAGTTTTTAAAGTACTAACATTCATAGTAGCGCCCAGCCAACATTACAACATCACTTTAACACACTCACGTGTGTGTGAGAGGATCAAACACACATGCATGAGCGGAAGAATAAAAGCTCCGCCCACTCAAGAGTCAAGACACGCCTCTGAGTCGAATACTTACACACTGTGCCTTTAACTCAACACACATGACGAGCTCTTCTAAACTAGCATAAAACATTAATGGCCAGTAAATGAGGGTGACCACACGTCCTGCTTTCCGGGGACAGTCCCGGTTTTTGGTGTTCTGTCCCCGACTGGAGCTGTCCCCGGAAATGTCCCCGTTTTACAGCTCGTCCAAAACAACCCGCAGATATATTGCAAAATAAAGCGCCCAACCAACACACAGCAGCTGCTGGTTATAGGAGCCGTCGTGGAGTAGTGATTATCACACGCTACTCTACTTCATGAAGAACGGGACGAGAGCAGAACGCCATTATAACAGCCTTTATAACAGCCTTTATAACAGCCTTTATAACAGAGCCTTTATAACAGAGCCTTTATAACAGCCTTTATAACAGAGCCTTTATAACAGCCTTTATAACAGAGCCTTTATAACAGCCTTTATAACAGAGCCTTTATAACAGCCTTTATAACAGAGCCTTTATAACAGCCTTTATAACAGAGCCTTTATAACAGCCTTTATAACAGCCTTTATAACAGAGCCTTTATAACAGGCTTTATAACAGAGCCTTTATAACAGAGCCTTTATAACAGCCTTTATAACAGAGCCTTTATAATAGCCTTTATAACAGAGCCTTTATAACAGAGCCTTTATAACAGCCTTTATAACAGAGCCTTTATAACAGAGCCTTTATAACAGCCTTTATAACAGAGCCTTTATAACAGCCTTTATAACAGAGCCTTTATAACAGCCTTTATAACAGCCTTTATAACAGAGCCTTTATAACAGTCTTTATAACAGAGCCTTTATAACAGCCTTTATAACAGCCTTTATAACAGAGCCTTTATAACAGGCTTTATAACAGAGCCTTTATAACAGAGCCTTTATAACAGCCTTTATAACAGAGCCTTTATAACAGCCTTTATAACAGAGCCTTTATAACAGCCTTTATAACAGAGCCTTTATAACAGAGCCTTTATAACAGCCTTTATAACAGCCTTTATAACAGAGCCTTTATAACAGCCTTTATAACAGAGCCTTTATAACAGAGCCTTTATAACAGCCTTTATAACAGCCTTTATAACAGAGCCTTTATAACAGCCTTTATAACAGAGCCTTTATAACAGAGCCTTTATAACAGAGCCTTTATAACAGCCTTTATAACAGCCTTTATAACAGAGCCTTTATAACAGCCTTTATAACAGAGCCTTTATAACAGCCTTTATAACAGAGCCTTTATAACAGCCTTTATAACAGAGCCTTTATAACAGACTTTATAACAGAGCCTTTATAACAGCCTTTATAACAGAGCCTTTATAACAGCCTTTATAACAGCCTTTATAACAGAGCCTTTATAACAGAGCATTTATAACAGAGCCTTTATAACAGACTTTATAACAGAGCCTTTATAACAGCCTTTATAACAGAGCCTTTATAACAGCCTTTATAACAGAGCCTTTATAACAGCCTTTATAACAGAGCATTTATAACAGAGCCTTTATAACAGAGCCTTTATAACAGCCTTTATAACAGAGCCTTTATAACAGCCTTTATAACAGCCTTTATAACAGAGCCTTTATAACAGACTTTATAACAGAGCCTTTATAACAGCCTTTATAACAGAGCCTTTATAACAGCCTTTATAACAGCCTTTATAACAGCCTTTATAACAGAGCCTTTATAACAGCCTTTATAACAGAGCATTTATAACAGAGCCTTTATAACAGAGCCTTTATAACAGCCTTTATAACAGAGCCTTTATAACAGCCTTTATAACAGCCTTTATAACAGAGCCTTTATAACAGAGCCTTTATAACAGCCTTTATAACAGCCTTTATAACAGAGCCTTTATAACAGCCTTTATAACAGCCTTTATAACAGCCTTTATAACAGAGCCTTTATAACAGCCTTTATAACAGAGCCTTTATAACAGCCTTTATAACAGAGCCTTTATAACAGAGCCTTTATAACAGCCTTTATAACAGCCTTTATAACAGCCTTTATAACAGCCTTTATAACAGCCTTTATAACAGCCTTTATAACAGAGCCTTTATAACAGAGCCTTTATAACAGCCTTTATAACAGCCTTTATAACAGCCTTTATAACAGCCTTTATAACAGCCTTTATAACAGCCTTTATAACAGAGCCTTTATAACAGCCTTTATAACAGAGCCTTTATAACAGGCTTTATAACAGCCTTTATAACAGCCTTTATAACAGCCTTTATAACAGAGCCTTTATAACAGCCTTTATAACAGGCTTTATAACAGCCTTTATAACAGCCTTTATAACAGGCTTTATAACAGGCTTTATAACAGCCTTTATAACAGCCTTTATAACAGCCTTTATAACAGCCTTTATAACAGAGCCTTTATAACAGCCTTTATAACAGCCTTTATAACAGCCTTTATAACAGGCTTTATAACAGGCTTTATAACAGCCTTTATAACAGCCTTTATAACAGCCTTTATAACAGCCTTTATAACAGCCTTTATAACAGCCTTTATAACAGCGCCTTTATAACAGCCTTTATAACAGAGCCTTTATAACAGCCTTTATAACAGCCTTTATAACAGTCTTTATAACAGTCTTTATAACAGCCTTTATAACAGTCTTTATAACAGAGCCTTTATAACAGAGCCTTTATAACAGCCTTTATAACAGCCTTTATAACAGCCTTTATAACAGCCTTTATAACAGCCTTTATAACAGCGCCTTTATAACAGCCTTTATAACAGAGCCTTTATAACAGCCTTTATAACAGCCTTTATAACAGTCTTTATAACAGTCTTTATAACAGTCTTTATAACAGCCTTTATAACAGAGCCTTTATAACAGAGCCTTTATAACAGCCTTTATAACAGCGCCTTTATAACAGAGCCTTTATAACAGAGCCTTTATAACAGCCTTTATAACAGCCTTTATAACAGTCTTTATAACAGTCTTTATAACAGCCTTTATAACAGGCGCGGGATTGTTTTGTCCCACTGACTGTGATCAACACACTTCTGAATAATTACACTTGCAACAAATACATGTGCAGAATAAACATAATGTGTTATAACCTTTATTAACACTTAATAAATGCTTGAAATAAGAGCAATTAAAGATGAAAGTTATTTTCAAGCACAAACGTTACAACATTTGAAGTAAAACAAAAAAAGTAATTTATACAGTATAAACTTGTGAAAATGAAAGTATGAAATATTTGTTAAATATTTTTATTCATCATGTCATATTTGTTGTTTTATTTTTGTAATGTGTTTTTGCTAAGTTGTTTTGAACGGCTTTTGATTAATGATGATTAACTGTTTTAATTGTTTGTTTTGTTTGCAGTGAACTTTATTCAAACCAGACCAAAAATTGTAATAATCAAACTGAATCATAATAATTATTAATGTTAATAATAATAAAGGGAGCAACAACAACAACAACAACAACAACAACGTCAAAAACATTAATATATTAATACATTGTCCCCGTTTTTTAATTAATAGATAATAACAAATGAGATTTTTTGTGATATTTTGACCACTCAAATGGAAATGTTCCATTTCAGAAATCTGCTCACCTCACACTAAATCTCCGTTTGCACAACAAGCATTATCGAACCCTTCATCTGAGCACTAGAGGAGATCACACCGCTCAGAACACGGCAGCGCTTGAGTTCACTCGATCTGGCAGAGCTGGGAGATCTCATGAGAGCTCATCCACTGAACGCATTTAAGTGTGTGTGACTCAAACCAGTGGAGCATTGAGCGCTAGGGCTTACAGAGCAGATGCAGTTTCTGTCATAACACTGGTGTGTGTGTGTGTGTGTGTGTGAGTGTGTGTGTGTGTGTGAGTGTGTGTGTGTGTGTGTGTGAGTGTGTGTGTGTGTGGTCTGGAACATCTGACTCCCTCTGTGTTTCATAAGCGGAGCAGCAGAAATGAGGGTTTGTTCTGGTGTACGTGCGCTGGGCTTGAATGACAGCGGCTGAAAGAGGAAACCTGTGTGTGCACACAGAGCAGATGATCCGCCTCTCTGATGTTTACATGAAGCCGAGCACGTTCTTCTCTTCTCTGCCCTCTGCTGGAGCACACACACACACACTCACACACACACACTGATCAGGCAGAACATTATGAGCGAACAGCCCTGACCCGTCTCTGATGGACTCCTCTAGACCCCTGAAGGTGTGCTGTGGGATCTGGCACCAAGATGTTAGCAGCAGATCCTTTAAGTCCTGTAAGTTGCGAGGCGGGAAGCAGTTTGAGCTCCAGTAGCTCGTCTGTTTGATCCAGCCTTCGCTCCCCACGGGCATCAATGAGCCTCGGCCGCCCATGACCCTGTGGCCGGTTCTCCACTGGTCCTTCCTTGAGCACTTTTGATGTTATAATGTTCTGCCTTAACCTCGGCTG
>CM042258.1:336896-354396 GCA_023566225.1 Romanogobio albipinnatus | reverse complement strand
CGCTCGAGACTCGAGTTAACAGAATAACACACTAACTCTACATGAAAGCTGCTCGCAGCATTATCCGCTCCAGCAGTTTAAGGCTCTCAAGCACACACGCATAAACACATGTGATGTTTTATTCAGCAAAGCATGAACTTCGAAAACAAAAGCAACTGATAATCGATCAGACCCGAGGACGCAGGAGCGCGCGCGCGTGCACACACACACACACACACACACTCCTAACATTACTAATTACAGTAATGACAATTAATAGGAAAAATATTGTTGAAGTGTTTAGTCCCTCAACACAGCAGCACTAGCACAGATGACAGACGATAAGAAGGGGTAAAGCGCCCCAGAGGGCATCATAATTACTATAATAACACATTTCTGTCTATCCCCTGTTCTACACTTAATGCAGTATAACTCGCTGGAGAAATCTAAATATTTGAACAAAATAAAAAAACATGACCTCAAGTGAGCATTAGGCTAGCTGGATAGCACAGTTAGCTGACGGAGGGTGGTCAGGTGACCCAATGATAAAACAGTGGCTTTTAATGCATTTATTGAATATATTTCACAACATAAATATACAAATTTATACGTTTAATATTTATTTGTTTGTTTATTTATTATTACAACATATTTGTTTGCATGGCTTATATATAAATATAAATGGTAAAAATGTGGATATTTTGGACATTCCTCAAATAAATATGAATATATATACATGTTGATACATGACTTGCCTTTTACTGTGAGAGATTAAGAACTATAGTCTGCTCATGTTGCTGTTGATCTATGAAGCACACCGGTTGGTAAGAGAGGGGGCATTTAACTCCACCGCTGGGGCAAACGCTCCTTTGTACAAAAATATTTTCAGTCAAAATACTAATTAATTATGAAGGCTGCGCAATTTTAATATTTGGTGAATAACTCCTGCCACAGTCACTCAACACCGGGATGGCAACTCAACTCACATTTATGTTTTGTTTCACTGTAATGTCACATTCCCCCCCACTCTACCCTACTGTTATATTTTATTTCACAATTACTTCTCATACTGTACAATGATTTGAAAGTGATCTGTTTAATAGGGGATTATACCTCAAGGAACGCCCATTACTATTTTCTATTTTACCAGTAACCTCCTCTTGTTTTAGAGTGTGCACGGACAGTGTGTGTTTGTACTGGTTGGGACCTCAGGAAGAGCAACCACTGCTGAGGGATTGGCTAATGGGGATCCAAAGAAATAAATAAACTTAGATCATAGATGAAAAAAGATCATTTACAGCCAAGGAATACTTTTTAAATAACATTTTAAAAAGTTTTTTGGCAGTTATAGCCCCACGTCTTGCCCAATCTCCACTACTTCTTAAAGTGTCCTCAGAGTGTGTCCATACTTATGTGTCATGTTTGTTATAAATATCTCACTTAAGTTTGAGGTTATAGACCAGGGGTGTCCAAAGTCGGTCCTCGAGGGCCACTGTCCTGCAGAGTCTAGCTCCAGGTGCCTCAACACCCCAGTCTGAGAGTCTCTAGTGTGCCTAATAAGAGCTGTTGAGCTGGGGTTGGAGCTGAACTCTGCAGGACAGTGGCCCTCCAGGAGCAGGACTGGACACCCCATTATTATAGACATTTACAGTATATTTATAAGAGTATAAAAATGACCCTTGGGCATCATTGATTGGACTTCCCTTCCTATCATAGTTTTGACATTTGGACATTGTTGTTGAGCTATTGACCTATGTTATCAAATTTCCTGTGATGATTTTGTCTCAATTGGACTAGCAGTGTCGAAGATAATAGCAAAAGTTTTGAAAGGCTAAATACACTGTTACACAGACCATAAAGAAAAACCTGCCATGTTTGTTATCGTTGGACTCGGCAAGGATTCAGGAGTCTAAGGAGGTGAAAAACATTGGCTTGAAACGTCTTAGGCTCCTTCAAGGCATTGTGCCGATATGCCGATATGCAAACTGAGCTTTTTGAGATGCACCAATGTTCTCATAGACTATCATGGCACCCTGGACAAAGACACTGCATGCAAATAATTATCAGACTAATGGTTGGGTGTGGTTATAGCCATTTTCATGACAATTTTTCTTCTTACAGCGCCACCAAGTGGCCAATCATCGCAATTTTTTTTAAGTAATTGAAGTTTGAGCTCATAGAAATGTGACCCGAGTTTAGTGAAAATATCTTGTTCCGTTCAGAAGTTATAGTCATTTTAGTTAAAGTGGCCCCTGACACATTGAACATTTTGGATCCCCTTAGCGACTATGAATTGAATTTTTTTTTTTTTTCATAATTATTAATAGTCTCTCTCCAAAGAACATTCCTACAGTGGTTTGGTTCTGAACAGGGAAATAATGTGGGAGTAGATGGCAAAAGTAGGTTTTTCAAAAAACTCAAAATTTCTCGAAATTGGCGCCGGAAGGGCGAGCCAATCCGAGGCATGCATGCTGTCCGGATATAATAGGATATATAATCCAAGGATTCCAAGGATATAAGACACTTGAGCCCACGCCTAACGGTTTAGGAGTTATGAGCCATTTTGTACTGACCAACAGAGAACATTAGCAGATTAAAGACATCTCCAGGGAATGATGATGACCGTACAGCTGAAGGGGTTCCTGAATTATTATGAGTGTTTTTAAGGAGGCTTTAGACCTGAAGGCTCATCTATGGGTCAAGGCTTTCCACCATAGATATGCATAATAAAGGCTAGATGTCTCGTCCGCTGCTGGCCAATGGAGGGCGGCGTCCGCGCCTGGCGGCCATCTTGTCACACTCCGCTCGCTCACTCATTGAATAACCATAACTTGCTCAATTTTCTACCGATTTTCAAACGGTTTGGTTTGTCATAAGCGTCAGAGATGTAGTTATGACACTGCATACTTATGAAAAATTATTCATAATTCGTTCAAGCGTCCATAATTATAGCCACGATAATAACGTTTGTAAGAAACCAAACCATTTGTAAATCCGTCCAGATTTCAGCGAGATAAGAGTATTTGTGTTCAGATCACTCGCCTCACATCAGGGACAAGATGGCCGCCGGTGACAAGATGGCCGCCGCTGATGACGTAGACTCCGCCGTAAGACATCGAGCCTTTATTATGGGTATCTATGGTTACCACACTCAGAGATGGGCATAAACACACGGAAGTTGGCGAAGCAGTGCAGGTATTAGGCTATTAGGCTGAAATCATGAATTAATGTTTTGGGTAACACTTTAGAATAATGGTCGTTAGTTAACATTAGTTAATGTATGAACTAACATGAACTAACCATGAGCAGTACATTTGTTACTGTATTGGTTCATCTTTGTTAGCGTTAGTTAATATAAATACAGCTGTTCATGGTTTGTTCATGTTAGTTCACAGTTCATTAACTAATGTTAACAAGATTTTAATAATGCATTAGTAAATGTTGAAATTAACAAAGATTAATAAATGCTTTATAAGTTTAGTTCATTATTAGTTCATGTTAACTAATGACCATTATTCTAAAGTGTTACCATGTTTTGTTCTAATGTCACAATTTCAAGTTTACTGGGTTTAACTTGATTATTTGGTTAGGGCTTAAGAAGTCAAGTCAAGTCAGCTTTATTTATATAGCGCTTTTAACACTGCAGATTGTCTCAGAGCAGCTTTACAGTTAAACAGCAAAATAATGCAGCATAATTTTATTCAGCCGTTCTGGAGAAAATGGTGATGTCATCAGCTCATTTCAATTATCATACAGTGACAGTGTGGGCTTTAGATCAGTCATTAGATCAGTCATTTAGTTTATATGGTTAATTTAGTTTAATAATTAGATTTATTTGGATATTTAGTTGAAAAATTTAGTGTAGGTTACTAAAACACTTTCTTCACATGACCCACAACCTAATCAGTTTATACGTGAAGAAATCCATTTATTAACACACTTCTCACGAGACGAGTGTCTGACAAATGATTCGGCAAACTACTTCCTCTCATCGCTGCTTTATGAGGATTTGGAGAACAATTACTCAGAGTCGCCCTCTGACATGACATGGTGCGAGGTTCGTTTGTGTGGACAGACAGCGAAATGGAGTTACTCCTTAATGTAATGCGTTTGCACAAAAGTAAAAATGAGTACCACCTTAACAGCATCCATCATCAAACAAACTCTAAACATAGGGCGCTCACATGACGTAAGCATTTTTATGGCACATAATGTGACGTTTGAGAGCCAAAAACCCTGTTTCTCCCAGTTGACACGGCAACACATAACCGGCGTTTTCAGAAATCTCCACTTTGGCTGGAGTTTTTAGAAATAATCGTTTTCTGGGATAAAAACTGTGTTTTTGTGTAAAAGGCAGGCCAAAACGCAGGGAAATATCTGCGTTTGCCCATCCTGTAAACGGGGCCTAAATGTGTCCGCACATTCCCACTCAAATACCTCACCTTCTATAACGTTGAGGCAACAGGCCCATTGTGGCTGGAGTAGACCGTCTTAAGGGTCCTGCACACTGTGCGATTTTTCTAAATCCTCTGCGAATGTTGCTTGTCAGACTGTACGAACATGATCCCAATGTAATGCATTTCACACTGTAGGATCTCAGTTGTCATTATGTCAGACTGTACGACAGTCAGACGCGAAAAACGGACGCATGCAAGAGACTCGTACGGACTGAGTTTGACGTCAACAATCCGGGACACGTTCGGTAAAGGTGAGCCACATTCACAGACACAATGGTAGCGTTCAGCAAACAACAAAAACAAGCACTGGAATTTTTAATTCGCCTGACTCTTTTCGACATGTTCCCTGTTGTGATTTGATGTTCCATCTTCTTCCGCTTTATCCGGGGCCGGGTCGCGGGGGCCGCAGTCTAAGCAGAGATGCCCAGACTTCCCTCTCCCTAGACACTTCCTCTAGCTCTTCCGGGGGGACACCGAGGCGTTCCCAGGTCAGCCGGGAGACATAGTCCCTCCAGCGTGTCCTTGGTCTTCCCCGGGGCCTCCTCCCGGTTGGACATGCCCGAAACACCTTCCCGGGAAGGCGTTCAGGAGGCATCCGGAACAGATGCCCGAGCCACCTCAGCTGTCCCCTCTCGATGTGGAGGAGCAGCGGCTCTACTCCGAGTTCCTCCCGAGTGACTGAGCTTCTCACCCTATCTCTAAGGGAGCGCCCAGCCACCCTGCGGAGAAAGCTCATTTCGGCCGCCTGTATCCGGGATCTTGTCCTTTCCGTCATGACCCAAAGCTCATGACCATAGGTGAGAGTAGGAACGTAGATTGACCGGTAAATCAAGAGCTTCGCCTTACGGCTTAGCTCTTTCTTCACCACGACAGACCGGTACATCGACCGCATTACTGCAGAAGCTGCACCGATCCGTCTGTCAATCTCCCGTTCCATCCTCCCCTCACTCGTGAACAAGACCCCTAGATACTTGAACTCCTCCACTTGGGGCAGGAACTCTCCACCAACCTGAAGTGGGCAAGCCACCCTTTTCCGACTGAGGACCATGGCCTCGGATTTGGAGGTGCTGATCCCCATCCCAGCCGCTTCACACTCGGCTGCAAACCGTCCCAGTGCATGCTGAAGGTCCCGGTTAGAAGGGGCCAACACGACAACGTCATCCGCAAAGAGCAGAGATGAAACCGTGTGGTCCCCAAACCTGACACCCTCCGGCCCTTGGCTGCGCCTAGAAATTCTGTCCATAAAAATTATGAACAGAACCGGCGACAAAGGGCAGCCCTGCCGGAGTCCAACATGCACTGGGAACAAGTCTGACTTACTGCCGGCAATGTGGACCAGACTCCTGCTCCGGTCATACAGGGACCGGACAGTCCTCAGCAAAGGACCCCGGACCCCATATTCCCAGAGCACCCTCCACAGGACGCCGCGAGGGACACAGTCCCTCAAACAGTGATTTGATGTTGTCGCACGAAATGCGTCAAAAGGTTCTGCGCTCCTATTGGTTCTTGATTTGACGGTCGTCCTAGGAGAAGTCACACTGCAGGATTGCGCCTCAAATCTTCTGACAGAATTTTGTCCGAGGTAAAATTTGATCGCAGCGGTCATTAATCGGTTGTCGTGAACATGTCAAACTAAGGATCAAAGACTTCAGATTTTAGCCTAGGGTCAGAGAAATCTTTTAGGATTTCAAAATTTGTTTCAGACGGCCAACCCGTGGCCAAAATCGCACAGTGTGCGCCCGGCTTAACACACTCGACCTGTGAAGCATTTGGGCTAGAGGGACCTTCCCCCTGTACAATCTGCAGTGCCATGTCATCAATGTCCGTATATATACACTCACCTAAAGGATTATTAGGAACACCTGTTCAATTTTTCATTAATGCAATGATCTAATCAACCAATCACATGGCAGTTGCTTCAATGCATTTAGGGGTGTGGTCCTGGTCAAGACAATCTCCTGAACTCCAAACTGAATGTCAGAATGGGAAAGAAAGGGGATTTAAGCAATTTTGAGCGTGGCATGGTTGTTGGTGCCAGACGGGCCGGTCTGAGTATTTCACAATCTGCTCAGTTACTGGGATTTTCACGCACAACCATTTCTAGGGTTTACAAAGAATGGTGTGAAAAGGGAAACACATCCAGTATGGGGCCGTCCTGTGGGCCAAAATGCCTTGTTGATGCTAGAGGTCAGAGGAGAATGGGCCGACTGATTCAAGCTGATAGAAGAGCAACTTTGACTGAAATAACCACTCGTTACAACCGAGGTATGCAGCAAAGCATTTGTGAAGCCACAACACGCACAACCTTGAGGCGGATGGGCTACAACAGCAGAAGACCCCACCGGGTACCACTCATCTCCACTACAAATAGGAAAAAGAGGCGACAATTTGCACCAGCTCACCAAAATTGGACAGTTGAAGACTGGAAAAATGTTGCCTGGTCTGATGAGTCTGGATTTCTGTTGAGACATTCAGATGGTAGAGTCAGAATTTGGTGTAAACAGAATGAGAACATGGATCCATCATGCCTTGTTACCACTGTGCAGGCTGGTGGTGGTGGTGTAATGGTGTGGGGGATGTTTTCTTGGCACACTTTAGGCCCCTTAGTGCCAATTGGGCATGGTTTAAATGCCACGGCCTACCTGAGCATTGTTTCTGACCATGTCCATCCCTTTATGACCAGCATGTGCCCATCCTCTGATGGCTACTTCCAGCAGGATAATGCCCCATGGCACAAAGCTCCAATCATTTCAGATTGGTTTCTTGAACATGACAATGAGTTCACTGGACTAAAATGGCCGTCCCACAGTCCCCAGATCTCAACCCAATAGAGCATCTTTGGGATGTGGTGGAACGGGAGCTTCGTGCCCTGGATGTGCATCCCACAAATCTCCATCAACTGCAAGATGCTATCCTATCAATATGGGCCAACATTTCTAAAGAATGCTTTCAGCTCCTTGTTGAGTCAATGCCACGTAGAATTAAGGCAGTTCTGAAGGCCAAAGGGGTCAAACACAGGATTAGTGTTCCTAATAATCCTTTAGGGGAGTGTACATGCCGTTCCCATTTATCATTCAATTTACCCTGTTAGGGCCCCATAAGGGCTTGGGCCGGCCCTGGTCTGGTGTGTACATACAAAAGCGCATGACTTTCCCTGAGACTAATGCTGCCCTAAGAACGAATGAAACGCTCAGAAGCATGTGTGATGAAGACCACCACATAACTAGATCTCCATTTACTGAACTTGATATGAACATGGGATCATGTTTCCCTCATGATTATATGCATTTAGTCTGTCTTGGTGTGATGCGAAGGTTATTAGATCTATGGACAAGTGGTCCTCTCGAGACTCGTTTGCCATCACAGAAAGTAGTCAAATGATCTCAGAACTTACTCTCCATTAAAAATGATGTCCCATCAGAATTTGCTCGTAAACCAAGGTCGACTGAAGAAGACAACAGGTGAAGGCAGCTGAACTAAGACACAGGATCAGCAGTTCTTCATGATGTTGAATGCACTCCTGTTTACAGTAACTTTATGCTTCTCTCAGTTGCCATTTCAATTCTTATTGACCCAACCCTGTGTTCTGTAATGTGTGAATATGCAAAGGCTTTTGTGGAGCACTTTGTGAAGCTCTATGGCAAGGAATATGTGGTGTATAATGTGCATGGCCTTTTTCACTTAGCTGATGATGTGAAATGCCATGGTCCACCTGACAACATTTCTGCATTTCGAGAATTATTTAGGGCAGTTAAAAAGATTGGTCCGACGACCATGTCATCCTGTTGCCCGGATCGTACGCAGGATATCTGAAATATGATGATGAAGATGATGAAGATGATGATGATGATGATGAAGAAGATGATGATGATGATGATGATGATGATGATGATGAAGAAGATGATGATGATGATGATGATGAAGAAGATGATGATGATGAAGATGATGATGATGATGATGATGATGATCGTCCAGCATACACAGAAAGAAAGAACAGGTTTGTTTGTCTTTTTTCCCACAGGTGTGTTTCATATAAACGGTGTAGTTCACCCCAAAAGGAAAGTCTGTTAGCGACAGCAGAATGAGGGAATGGATGATTACAGAGCTTTCATTTTGGGTTAACCGTCTTATATGTAAATTGTACATATATTGCATTGATGCATTATATTCTGCAAGTTTTGCTACGGCATTATTTTAACGTTGTGGTTTTTTCCTCATGTATACGATCAGGGGAAATAAAAGAAAGCACTCTAGTGAGGATGATGAAGATAAGTACTTTCCAAGCCAGAGACTGGAAGAATAGAGGATCATTCAGAAGGTTTTGCAGCACCTCAAAAACCGTCACCACACGGACTCTGAGCTCTGAGAACTCCACACACACACACACACACACAGATGGGACTGCAAGTCCTCTAGGAATAATGTACGTCCATGTACCAGTGCGGCTGGAGATGGAGACAGAACATGTTGCAGTTCATCATGTGTTTGTAAGTATGAACTTCATTTTTTTAAAGGCCTAATTCAACTAGGGATTTAAGATTTACCTGACTACCTACCAAAACACTAGACAAAAAACAGCTTCAAGTGCATGAACGCTTTTATGTTTTTTTGCAGCCCTGCTGAAGTTTTAAAAGCACAAGAGGTCGTCAAGCAGCGACCTGCCATCATTCTGAAGAACCAGCAGGAACAGAACAGAGCTCAGAGGATGAACTTCCAGACATCACCACATTCAGCCTTCCTCTGGCAGGTTTATCTGATCTGGAAAGGCTTGACAATCAAATAAAGGATCAGCCAGAACAAATGAAGGAGTTGGTAAGTTGAATTTTTCACACAATGTGTCTTGTCTTGTATATTATAATCACACTGATACTCAGTTACTGTTGTATAGTTATTTTGCCTGTAATACTGTTTCATGTTTTTTCTTTTCTTCAAAGGTAACCTATTTAGGAGCTATTGGTGGGTTTCCACTAAAGAAGCTGTGTGGCGTATCCTGGGAAAGCTCTGGTGAACTCCTTTGCTAAAGAATGAACTGGAGTGGTGCAAACCAAACAGTGGCACTGGTGCATTGGCCCTCAGGACTACTGTAGTCAGTGAGAGGATTTGAATTTTTGCTTGTGTTTTTTTGACCAACATCTGTTCTTTGTTGCGCAACTTTGTGTAACTGTATAACTAACTATTTTTGAATATTGTTTGCCATTTACAGATGCAGTGAGGACACATGCCCAAGAGCTGATAAAGAGCTGGAAGGTAAATAACAAGAGCTACCGCTCTCTCCTGACAGAGATGAGGAAGGAAAGAAGACTAACGGGTTTAATGTTTAATTACTTTGATCAATCCTTTGCATTTTTATATATTTGTAATGACAGGTATAAAAATAGGTGTTTAAGATGTTTCGTATTTCTTTTCTTTTTACACTATTTTATTTATATGCGTGTTTTTTTTATTAGTATTATTGTGTTTTTGTTTTTTAAGATTAAACTGTCTTGACAAATAGGTGTTTAAAGATAGTTCTTGATACCATTTTAGTTTACCATTACCATATTTTTTCAATATAATCTAGTTTAAAGTATTTATTTATTTATTTATTTTCAATCGGTGTTTTAAGATGTTTCTTCATACTTGTATAATTGTATATATATATATTAGTTCATTTAAAATGTGTGCATTTTTTACACAAATGTTGTATTCAAGTTTCTACTTGTGCACTTTAATATTTTTTTGGGTTGTGTTTAAAGTTGTTTCTTGATAAATGTGCAATTTCCTAAATAAATATAGTTTCTTCATATTACTGGCCTTTGTTTTTATATCATTTGCAACAATATTCGGATTAAAAATATGTTTTAAGTTATGTTTGCATTTTCTTCAAAAGTTTTATCATAGCCTAAACGTTTTGTATCACATTATCCATTTGCTGTCATATCAACACAAAAGTGGTATAAAGGTTAACATTAATAAAGGTGGACATTTCATAATAACATGGCAAGAACTGGCCCGAGTGTATTTTGCTATCTGGGTCAGTATCTTACACAGAGAATGAGCGTATAAGAAGCCACAATGATTATGCATGCAAGCATATTTGGAATATAATTTCATTGTATCATTTTTTGTGATTCCTACTTGTGCCCCTTGATGCCACAGCGTTTTATTTGTCTGTTTTTTTAATACAGCCGTTAAGAATAAAAGTGATATGATCGATTCCTCACCTGCATTGTGGCTCACACACCCCCAATCCAGCTCCAGAGCGGCTCACACACCCCCAATCCAGCTCCAGAGCGGCTCACACACCCCCAATCCAGCTCCAGAGCGGCTCACACACCCCCAATCCAGCTCCAGAGCGGCTCACACACCCCCAATCCAGCTCCAGAGCGGCTCACACACCCCCAATCCAGCTCCAGAGCGGCTCACACACCCCCAATCCAGCTCCAGAGCGGCTCACACACCCCCAATCCAGCTCCAGAACGGCTCACACACCCCCAATCCAGCTCCAGAGCGGCTCACACACCCCCAATCCAGCTCTAGAGCGGCTCACACACCCCCAATCCAGCTCCAGAGCGGCTCACACACCCCCAATCCAGCTCCAGAGCGGCTCACACACCCCCAATCCAGCTCCAGAGCGGCTCACACACCCCAATCCAGCTCAAGAACGGCTCACACACCCCCAATCCAGCTCAAGAGCGCCTCACACACCCCCAATCCAGCTCCAGAGCGGCTCACACACCCCCAATCCAGCTCCAGAGCGGCTCACACACCCCAATCCAGCTCAAGAGCGGCTCACACACCCCAATCCAGCTCCAGAGCGGCTCACTCACCCCCAATCCAGCTCAAGAACGGCTCACACACCCCCAATCCAGCTCAAGAACGGCTCACACACCCCCAATCCAGCTCAAGAACGGCTCACACACCCCCAATCCAGCTCAAGAACGGCTCACACACCCCCAATCCAGCTCAAGAACGGCTCACACACCCCCAATCCAGCTCAAGAACGGCTCACACACCCCCAATCCAGCTCAAGAACGGCTCACACACCCCCAATCCAGCTCAAGAACGGCTCACACACCCCCAATCCAGCTCCAGAGCGGCTCACACACCCCCAATCCAGCTCAAGAACGGCTCACACACCCCCAATCCAGCTCAAGAACGGCTCACACACCCCCAATCCAGCTCAAGAACGGCTCACACACCCCCAATCCAGCTCCAGAGCGGCTCACACACCCCCAATCCAGCTCAAGAACGGCTCACACACCCCCAATCCAGCTCAAGAACGGCTCACACACCCCCAATCCAGCTCAAGAACGGCTCACACACCCCCAATCCAGCTCAAGAACGGCTCACACACCCCCAATCCAGCTCCAGAGCTGCTCACACACCCCAATCCAGCTCAAGAACGGCTCACACACCCCCAATCCAGCTCAAGAACGGCTCACACACCCCAATCCAGCTCAAGAACGGCTCACACACCCCCAATCCAGCTCCAGAGCGCCTCACACACCCCCAATCCAGCTCCAGAGCGGCTCACACACCCCAATCCAGCTCAAGAACGGCTCACACACCCCAATCCAGCTCCAGAGCGCCTCACACACCCCCAATCCAGCTCAAGAGCGCCTCACACACCCCCAATCCAGCTCCAGAGCGGCTCACACACCCCCAATCCAGCTCCAGAGCGCCTCACACACCCCCAATCCAGCTCCAGAGCGGCTCACACACCCCAATCCAGCTCAAGAACGGCTCACACACCCCAATCCAGCTCCAGAGCGGCTCACACACCCCCAATCCAGCTCAAGAGCGCCTCACACACCCCCAATCCAGCTCCAGAGCGGCTCACACACCCCAATCCAGCTCCAGAGCGGCTCACACATCCCCAATCCAGCTCCAGACCGGCTCACACATCCCAATCCAGCTCCAGAGCGGCTCACACACCCCCAATCCAGCTCCAGACCGGCTCACACATCCCAATCCAGCTCCAGAGCGGCTCACACACCCCCAATCCAGCTCCAGACCGGCTCACACACCCCAATCCAGCTCCAGAGCGGCTCACACATCCCCAATCCAGCTCCAGACCGGCTCACACACCCCAATCCAGCTCCAGAGCGGCTCACACACCCCCAATCCAGCTCCAGACCGGCTCACACACCCCAATCCAGCTCCAGAGCGGCTCACACACCCCCAATCCAGCTCCAGACCGGCTCACACATCCCAATCCAGCTCCAGAGCGGCTCACACACCCCCAATCCAGCTCAAGAGCGGCTCACACACCCCAATCCAGCTCCAGACCGGCTCACACACCCCCAATCCAGCTCCAGACCGGCTCACACACCCCCAATCCAGCTCCAGACCGGCTCACACACCCCCAATCCAGCTCTAGAGCGGCTCACACACCCCCAATCCAGCTCTAGAGCGGCTCACACACCCCCAATCCAGCTCTAGAGCGGCTCACACACCCCCAATCCAGCTCAAGAGCGGCTCACACACCCCAATCCAGCTCCAGAGCGCCTCACACACCCCCAATCCAGCTCCAGACCGGCTCACACACCCCCAATCCAGCTCTAGAGCGGCTCACACACCCCCAATCCAGCTCCAGAGCGGCTCACACACCCCCAATCCAGCTCCAGAGCGGCTCACACATCCCCAATCCAGCTCCAGACCGGCTCACACACCCCCAATCCAGCTCCAGACCGGCTCACACACCCCCAATCCAGCTCAAGAGCGGCTCACACACCCCCAATCCAGCTCAAGAGCGCCTCACACACCCCCAATCCAGCTCAAGAACGGCTCACACACCCCAATCCAGCTCCAGACCGGCTCACACACCCCCAATCCAGCTCCAGAGCGCCTCACACACCCCCAATCCAGCTCAAGAGCGGCTCACACACCCCCAATCCAGCTCAAGAGCGCCTCACACACCCCCAATCCAGCTCAAGAGCGGCTCACACACCCCAATCCAGCTCCAGACCGGCTCACACACCCCCAATCCAGCTCCAGACCGGCTCACACACCCCCAATCCAGCTCTAGAGCGGCTCACACACCCCAATCCAGCTCCAGACCGGCTCACACACCCCCAATCCAGCTCCAGAGCGCCTCACACACCCCCAATCCAGCTCCAGAGCGGCTCACACACCCCAATCCAGCTCAAGAACGGCTCACACACCCCAATCCAGCTCCAGAGCGCCTCACACACCCCCAATCCAGCTCAAGAGCGCCTCACACACCCCCAATCCAGCTCCAGAGCGGCTCACACACCCCCAATCCAGCTCCAGAGCGCCTCACACACCCCCAATCCAGCTCCAGAGCGGCTCACACACCCCAATCCAGCTCAAGAACGGCTCACACACCCCAATCCAGCTCCAGAGCGGCTCACACACCCCCAATCCAGCTCAAGAGCGCCTCACACACCCCCAATCCAGCTCCAGAGCGGCTCACACACCCCAATCCAGCTCCAGAGCGGCTCACACATCCCCAATCCAGCTCCAGACCGGCTCACACATCCCAATCCAGCTCCAGAGCGGCTCACACACCCCCAATCCAGCTCCAGACCGGCTCACACATCCCAATCCAGCTCCAGAGCGGCTCACACACCCCCAATCCAGCTCCAGACCGGCTCACACACCCCAATCCAGCTCCAGAGCGGCTCACACATCCCCAATCCAGCTCCAGACCGGCTCACACACCCCAATCCAGCTCCAGAGCGGCTCACACACCCCCAATCCAGCTCCAGACCGGCTCACACACCCCAATCCAGCTCCAGAGCGGCTCACACACCCCCAATCCAGCTCCAGACCGGCTCACACATCCCAATCCAGCTCCAGAGCGGCTCACACACCCCCAATCCAGCTCAAGAGCGGCTCACACACCCCAATCCAGCTCCAGACCGGCTCACACACCCCCAATCCAGCTCCAGACCGGCTCACACACCCCCAATCCAGCTCCAGACCGGCTCACACACCCCCAATCCAGCTCTAGAGCGGCTCACACACCCCCAATCCAGCTCTAGAGCGGCTCACACACCCCCAATCCAGCTCTAGAGCGGCTCACACACCCCCAATCCAGCTCAAGAGCGGCTCACACACCCCAATCCAGCTCCAGAGCGCCTCACACACCCCCAATCCAGCTCCAGACCGGCTCACACACCCCCAATCCAGCTCTAGAGCGGCTCACACACCCCCAATCCAGCTCCAGAGCGGCTCACACACCCCCAATCCAGCTCCAGAGCGGCTCACACATCCCCAATCCAGCTCCAGACCGGCTCACACACCCCCAATCCAGCTCCAGACCGGCTCACACACCCCCAATCCAGCTCAAGAGCGGCTCACACACCCCCAATCCAGCTCAAGAGCGCCTCACACACCCCCAATCCAGCTCAAGAGCGGCTCACACACCCCAATCCAGCTCCAGACCGGCTCACACACCCCCAATCCAGCTCCAGAGCGCCTCACACACCCCCAATCCAGCTCAAGAGCGGCTCACACACCCCCAATCCAGCTCAAGAGCGCCTCACACACCCCCAATCCAGCTCAAGAGCGGCTCACACACCCCAATCCAGCTCCAGACCGGCTCACACACCCCCAATCCAGCTCCAGACCGGCTCACACACCCCCAATCCAGCTCTAGAGCGGCTCACACACCCCAATCCAGCTCCAGACCGGCTCACACACCCCCAATCCAGCTCTAGAGCGGCTCACACACCCCCAATCCAGCTCCAGAGCGGCTCACACACCCCAATCCAGCTCCAGAGCGGCTCACACACCCCCAATCCAGCTCCAGAGCGGCTCACACACCCCCAATCCAGCTCCAGAGCGGCTCACACACCCCCAATCCAGCTCCAGAGCGCCTCACACACCCCCAATCCAGCTCCAGAGCGCCTCACACACCCCCAATCCAGCTCCAGAGCGGCTCACACACCCCCAATCCAGCTCCAGAGCGGCTCACACACCCCCAATCCAGCTCCAGAGCGGCTCACACACCCCCAATCCAGCTCCAGAGCGGCTCACACACCCCCAATCCAGCTCCAGAGCGGCTCACACACCCCCAATCCAGCTCCAGAGCGGCTCACACACCCCTAATCCAGCTCCAGAGCGGCTCAGTCAATAACACACACTTATGCCAGGATATTGTTTATGAACTAATGCTGATGAATAATGACAGTGTTTATATAGTAATGTGTTTTAGACGGTTGTAACAATGCATATTTATCTCCTCATCTGAACTTGAATGAGCTCCTGCAACTGCAATAGAGGTGCAGACATTTCAAAATAAGAGTCCCAGAGGCGGTCCCGCGGGTCCCAGAGGCGGTCCCAGAGGTGGGTCCCAGAGGCGGGTCCCAGAGGCGGGTCCCAGAGGCGGGTCCCAGAGGTGGCCCCAGAGGCGGGTCCCAGAGGCGGGTCCCAGAGGTGGCCCCAGAGGCGGTCCCAGAGGCGGTCCCAGAGGCGGCCCCAGAGGCGGGTCCCAGAGGCGGCCCCAGAGGCGGGTCCCAGAGGCGGGTCCCAGAGGCGGTCCCAGAGGCGGTCCCAGAGGCGGGTCCCAGAGGCGGCCCCAGAGGCGGGTCCCAGAGGCGGCCCCAGAGGCGGGTCCCAGAGGCGGCCCCAGAGGCGGGTCCCTCTTCTCTACTATAGTATGCGAAAAGCAGTCTGGGAAAAGTACTACTACTTCCGGTGAGATTCTGAAGTGCGCATGCGATGGACACTTTACTATCCCATGAGGCCACGGGAGACGATTTATGAATGGAGGTGATGGGACGCAACTGATGCTGGCAGGTCACATGATCATGACCAAATGGCGGGTGTGGTACGTCCAGATTACATTCATACTACACTCACTCATACTACACTCACTCATACTACACTCACTCATACTACACTCACTCATACTACACTCACTCATACTACACTCACTCATACTACACTCACTCATACTACACTCACTCATACTACACTCACTCATACTACACTCACTCATACTACACTCACTCATACTACACTCACTCATACTACACTCACTCATACTACACTCACTCATACTACACTCACTCATACTACACTCACTCATACTACACTCACTCATACTACACTCACTCATACTACACTCACTCATACTACACTCACTCATACTACACTCACTCATACTATATAGAACACACTTTTTTAATGGTTCAAATTCAAATGTAGTTCCTACTCACATGCTGAGTTTGGTGAAAATATCTCATTCTGTTCACGAGTTATAACCTATTTAGTAAAAGTGGCTCCCCACTCCAAACGTTTGGTGGCCCTTGGGGACCGTGAACTGAAATTTCCACTTTTTTGTGATAACTATTGA
Organism: Romanogobio albipinnatus; assembly: GCA_023566225.1. Taxonomy (NCBI): domain Eukaryota; kingdom Metazoa; phylum Chordata; class Actinopteri; order Cypriniformes; family Gobionidae; genus Romanogobio; species Romanogobio albipinnatus. Next base: position 337,653 of record CM042258.1, on the reverse strand, counting down.
CAATCAGACTCCAGAGAATCCTCTGCACTGGTTTGGTTCCGGTCTGACTAATCGCAAAAGTTGCTTGTTCAAAAAATAACTATCCAAAATACCTGAAATTTTCTTCAATCTTGAGCCAAGGCCCAGCGGTTCAGGAGAACCATTCCGTGCTCTTGAGCGCTGTAGCGCCCCCGTCAGGCCGATTGGGACGAGTTTTGGTGTGGTTGTAGGAGGTGTGAGTACTACCATCCCTCAAAGTCTCAAGACTCTACGACTCACGGTTTGCTCTGCCCGATCATCAGTTTTAGGGCAGAACGCTAATCATGTGTGGAATATCTTCCCTCAGCTCTGAGAGCCACAGCTATCTGAGGCTCGACCCTTATTCACAAGCATAACTTCTCTACAGTGCTGCTATGGAACAAGAGGAATATTATATTGAAGAATAATCTTCTATAATCCATTGCAGCTCAAGGAGCGTCAGAATATACTCCTCAGACGCTGTTATGGGTGTTGTTCTGACATATGCACGCTTTTCATAAACAATACTCCATCTTTAGGAACTTTGAGCAGTGTGTGTGTGTGTGTGAGTGTGTGTGAGTGAGTGAGTGTGTGTGAGTGAGTGTGTGTGAGTGAGAGAGTGTGTGTGTGTGTGTGTGTGTGTGTGTGTGTGTGTGTGTGTGAGTGTGTGTGAGTGAGTGTGTGAGTGTGTGTGAGTGAGAGAGTGAGAGAGTGTGTGTGTGTGTGTGTGTGTGTCTGTGTGTGTGTGAGAGAGAGAGAG
>CM042258.1:329396-334396 GCA_023566225.1 Romanogobio albipinnatus | reverse complement strand
TCGTTTATAGCCTCCTCTCTCTCTCTCTCTCTCTCTCTCTCTCTCTCTCTCTCTCTCTCTCTCTCTCTCCTCTCTCTCTCTCTCTCTCTCTCTCTCTCTCTCTCTCTCTCTCTCTCCTCTCTCTCTCTCTCTCCTCTCTCTCTCTGTCTGTGTGTGTGTGTGTGTCTGCAGCTGTCCTCTGATTGGCCGCTGGTCTCTCTCTGTGTGTCCGCAGCTGTCCTCTGATTGGCCGCTGGTCTCTCTCTGTGTGTCCGCAGCTGTCCTCTGATTGGCCGCTGGTCTCTCTCTGTGTGTCCGCAGCTGTCCTCTGATTGGCCGGTGACTGACGGAGCAGTGATGATGTCGCTGCTGTGCTGATGGTGGTGTAGGCGGTGCGGCGGTGGCCGAGCGTGGGATGTTGCGCTGGACGGTGCACCTGGAGGGCGGCCCGCGGCGGGTCAACCATGCGGCGGTGGCGGTCGGACACAAGGTGTACTCGTTCGGCGGATACTGCTCCGGGGAAGACTACGACACGCTGAGACAGATCGACGTGCACGTCTTCAACACGGGTGAGCACACACACCGTCCCATAAAGGCTCATCTTAGGGCTAGACGAGCCAATCGCATGTGCAGTCTCAGGTTTCTACGGGAACCGGAGTGTCTAACAGCAGCTGCAGGGACTTTACCCATCAGCGATTGGCTGTTTTACTGTAGAAGGCGGGACTATTCCGCTTTTGACCGCGCTCAGCTGCTCATATTCACATTGAGACGAGTGTGTGAACACTAGGGGTGCACCGATCCGAGATTAGGATCGGATATCGGCCGCGATACTGACAAAACAGCTGATCGGGGATCGGACAAATGAGCAGATCCACAAGCCGATCCAGGTGTTGTTTTCCGTCGCAGCAGAACCTCCGTCATTGGTCAGCTTCACGTGTGTCACACGCTAGAGCAACACGGAGCGAGCAGAGAGTCCGGTGTGGAGATGTTCCACGCTTGCCACGCCCACTAGTTCGTCGCTGTTTGTAATGTCTGCAAAGTAAATGTTTCGAGGGGGAGGTGCTATTACTGCAAAGTCAGGGTTTTTCCTGCATTGAACATTTTTTGACGGCCGCCAAAGCCTAATTTGAGTTATTGTGATGAGTGATGTAGAACAGATCAGAGTCCTGCACGGGTCCATTTTTGGAGACCCGCCCCCGCCCGTACCCACAAAGCTCAGCACCAGATCCGACCCGCCACCCGTGAGAATATCAAAATAAAATCCGCACCCACCCAGACCCGTTAATATTTGGCCCGTTACCCGATCCGTGCCCGCGATAAATCACACACGCTAAAATCATTCCAATTAAAGTGCTTTATTTTTTATCTTGCACCTCTCTCTCACAACATCACAACAGCCTCATGAACGGGCTATGAAACGGGCTAAAGTGCGCTTTGTTTTGCGCCATTCAAGTAGCCTACGAACCCAAATAGGCGATGGAAACTGATAACTATAGCCTACCTACGCAAATAGACCTGATAATGAAGAAAAACACAAAAACAGCCTGTCGCTCACAAACAGTATATTATAGCCTATAGGCCTAACCCTATGCATATACCTTCCCTTAAGGTTAATGTGCAGGAAAAGGATGTCGTCCACAGTCCCAGGTTTAAGTTGCGTTCTCCATCAGCTGTGGAAAAGTCTCTCTCACTCGCAGCGCTTGATGCTGGGATGGAGAGAACATTCCGCGCAATCATTGCCCGGTTGGGAAATGTTTTCGCATGCTCTTTCCACCACAACAAAACATCGAAAGGAATCCCTTGAGTGGCTTGAACTCGATGTATGCAGAGACCGGCACGCGGGCTTCGCTACGTCTGACAAACAATCAGCTGTTGAAACCAAACGAACTCTGGGCGACGGGAAGCATCAGCTAAAGCCTCACTGTCGCAGTGGTGGTGGGGTGATGGGTCGAATGTCATATGGTTTTGCGTATGTGTAATGGTAATTTAGACATACAAATATTGCACATATTGTTCATCCGCTCTACTACCCGCCCGCAAGGAGTTAATTATCCGCCGCATCCCCGCCCGTGAATTTTAGGAATGTCACAATCCAGCCGTTTTAGACACTTTTATGCGGGTACCCGACCCGTTGCAGGAACAGATGCTGCGCTTGAGACTGAGAGACAGAGAGAGCGATCAGAGCTCCTCCCCGCACACACTCTCTGGGTCTTCAACATAATCAGTGTTAGCTCTCTCATATTTCACATATTAACCCAAATCAAAAGGTCGGAAGACCGAAACCATGCTGCACGTGACACATTCGGACAATTTTGTCCTTGAATTACCGCTGGGTGTGAATTGCGCTCTAAAAACATTGACTCTTCTCTGACCAGCTGACATAAAGCATACTCTCAATAAACGGGAGACAAATCATATCCAGTTATGAAGTGTTTTCTGTGTGTTGACATCTTTCTCGATGTTCTAACAGACGGGATTCACACACACGCGTCTGCTAATGTCCGATTCACGACCTAATGACTCCTTTGAACCGAATCATTTTAACGACTGGTTAGAGCAACTGATCTGTCCAACATTGAACTCATGAATCAGTTTATTAATTTACTCAGAACGCATCTGACATGAGAACACAAGTGTGCTCACACAATTCAGCAAGAGTGGGTAAGAGTTATTGTTAATGATCAACAGTATTTCAGATTATTTCTGTTAATGTGCAGTAAATAAACAGGCCTAGCCTACAACCCTTCAGACTGGAGTGAGGAAACCAGAACACAGTTATTAGCGAGCTGATCATTTTTATTAAATTGCATATGGCAGAAAATTAGACTATTTGTTAATTTGTAATGCTACTTTTTAATATTGATATGATTATATACCAAAACAATGACCTGTAGTGTAAAAGATGTTTGGTAACTGTCAGATTATTATTGTATGTTTGACTGTTTTTTGTTTCCACTGCTACATTTGATTTATTTAAAGAAGTTTGATTACGTTCTATTTTAGATTTGAATGCACAATTGTTTTTTAAATAAATAAGAATTCAACACTTTACACACATCTGTTATTGTGTCTTAGTTATGTTTATTAGTAAAGTCTGGAGCCTTTAGTCTCTTCACGGAAGGGTTAAGGTGGAAGATATACAGTTATTATTAATTCAACAGTAGTATCGGATCGGTATCGGGACTGAAGAAGTCGGATCGGTGCACCCCTAGTGAACACATGACACTGACTGATGACATCACACACTGCTGAAGCTGTGTTTCCTGTGTCCCTGCAGTGTCTCTGCGCTGGACGAAGCTGCCGCCCGTGCGGACCGGAGGCCGAGAGCACACTCGAGAGGTGCCCTACATGCGCTACGGACACACCGCGGTCCTGCTGGACGAGACCATCTTCATCTGGGGCGGCAGGAACGACACCGAGGGCGCGTGCAATGTGCTGTACGCCTTCGACGTCAGTAGGTGGCGCTCACACTCATGCTGCGCTCACACCACACGCCGATCGAGCGCCAATCACGTCTAGTGGGAATCCATTTGCGAGTCCACAGGGAATTGGACTTGCGTATAAATCAAGCGTTTGAAGCGAATCGTGTTCAAGACGCTCCAGGAGAAATGTGTCATAAAACACCACTCTATATAAATATATAGGGCTGCAACAATCGATAATTAAAGGAACACGCCGACTTTTTGGGACTTTATCTTATACACACCACTCTCATCTCCGTGCCATAACTCTGACACACTCACTGCTAGCCTAGCTTAGCACAAAGACTGGAGGTAAATGGCTCCAGCTAGCCTAGCTTAGCACAAAGACTGGAGGTAAATGGCTCCAGCTAGCCTAGCTTAGCACAAAGACTGGAGGTAAATGGCTCCAGCTAGCACTACTGCTCAATAAGTGACAAAATAACATTTTCCTATTTTCATGTTGTGTATAGTTACATCGTGTGCTAAGACCGACGGAAAATGAGAAGTTGTGGTTTTCTAGGCCGATATGTCAGGAACTGTTCTCTCATTCCTGCGTAATGATCAAGAGCTGTGAGCCGCCCCATGAGTGCAGCAGCGCAGTGATGTCACACAGCACTGATAACAGGCTAACTTCAGTCAACATGACCATCGTGTAACAGACTTCATTGTGACTTATCTTATGATTTGTTTTTTGTGTACATGTTTGACGTTTCTGTGTGTTTAAATAGGGTGAAGGTCTGTGTTAATAAGTAGGGACTTTTATTTTGACGGAATTTGTAGTCGATGGAGAGATAGTGAGAGCTCGCGGTTCATCGGAGTGGTTAGGCAGATTTAAAGTTTGCCGTTTGTTAAACACCCCCCAAAAAGGCATAAGGTGTGTGTGTGCTTGTTTACTGTCATCTGTAATGAGTTTTTCTGTGTATGTGAATGATAATGCTATGAGGAGAGGGAGTGTGTGTACGAGGCGTTCATGCGCACTTCTGTGCTTTATTTGGTCAGCTCTTACAGGGATTTTTTGGAGATCAAACGGTTTTAAATAAACTCCATGAATCAGTAAGTCTGGCCATCATTCGGACAGGGTCCGACACACAACGTGACAATCTGCTAGCACAGAGAGCGCTGTGTGACATCACTGCGCCGCTGCACTAATGGGGCGGCTCACAGCTCTTGATCATTACGCAGGAATGAGAGAACAGTTCCTGCCATATCGGCCTAGAACATCACAACTTTAAATTTTCCGTCGATCTTAGCACACGATGTAACTATACACAACATGAAAATAGGAAAATGTTATTTTGTCACTTATTGAGCAGTAGTGCTAGCTGGAGCCATTTACCTCCAGTCTTTGTGCTAAGCTAGGCTAGCTGGAGCCATTTACCTCCAGTCTTTGTGCTAAGCTAGGCTAGCTGGAGCCATTTACCTCCAGTCTTTGTGCTAAGATAGGCTAGCTGGAGCCATTTACCTCCAGTCTTTGTGCTAAGATAGGCTAGCTGGAGCCATTTACCTCCAGTCTTTGTGCTAAGATAGGCTAGCTGGAGCCATTTACCTCCAGTCTTTGTG
>CM042258.1:319396-321896 GCA_023566225.1 Romanogobio albipinnatus | reverse complement strand
TCTTTACACAACAGATCAGTCTTTACACAACAGATCAGTCTCTACACAACAGATCAGTCTCTACACAACAGATCAGTCTTTACACAACAGATCAGTCTTTACACAACAGATCAGTCTTTACACAACAGATCAGTCTTTACACAACAGATCAGTCTTTACACAACAGATCAGTCTTTACACAACAGATCAGTCTTTACACAACAGATCAGTCTCTACACAACAGATCAGTCTCTACACTAACACATGTATTGTGTGTAAAAGTCGAAGAACATTCGATGCAAACTCAAAAAAGCTGCATCTGTCTTATAATCTGTTGAATATGAAAATACAACAAACAACAAATACATTTGATCTTAAAGTGGTGGAGCACAGTGCACAGCGCAGTGTGTATCAAAGAGTTAAATAAAATAAATCAATATAATGACGAAAAAAATACATCTATATACCAAAAATAAATCAATAGTCCCATAGTATTCAATGGCTGACTGCAGGGGATCTCATATAATAATGTGAACTCATGACGTGTCTGAATGTCACAGTATCATGGAATCATAAGCTCCAGTCATAAAGAGAATGAGCGTCCCTGACCGATCAGAGTGAAACGCATCCAAACTGGATGAAGGGTCCTCAATATTTTGGCCCTTACAACAAGACATATCATAAAATATGATGTTTATCCCTATGGAGAAAAGGTCTGCTGTACAGTAGAGATGTCAGTTAAAGGGGGAATGCTTTAGGTGGGATATTATGAAAGCAAAAAGCACTAAAGACCAAACATCTTGATTTATGAACCTGTTAACACAGTTTACCCCATTACATGTGCTGACAAGTCATCTGCCCACCGGCCGCTGTAGCTGTGCTGCTTGGACTTGTGACTAAGTGTATAAAAAACGAATGATCTCTTGTAAGAATTGTTTTGTTTGGATGATTCTAGAGACCTTCACGATTATATATATATTTATATATTTGGTGGTGCCTATGGGGTGTCGCTCTGGGATGGGTGCGTATGAGCCTGGGAGGGGAAAAATCACAGTATACTCACTACAAAAAACTAGACTACACCACTGCTCTCACACACACTCTCACACACTTTCACACACACACACATTCTCTCTCTCTCTCTCTCACACACACACACACACACACACACACACACTCACACACACACACGCATACACACTCTCTCTCACACTCTCTCACACACTCTCTCACACACTCTCTCACACACACTCTATCTCACACACACTCTCACACACACACACTCTCTCTCACACACACACACACACACACACACACACACACACACTCACACACACACACGCATACACACTCTCTCTCACACATTCTCTCACACACTCTCTCTCACACTCTCTCACTCACACACTCTCTCACACACACACTCACACACACACTCTCTCTCACACACACTCACACTCTCTCTCACACACTCACACGCACTCTCTCACACACACTCACACTCTCACTCACACACTCACACACTCTCTCACTCACACACTCTCTCATTCACACACACTCTCACACACACTCACACTCTCACTCACACACTCACACACTCTCTCTCTCACACACTCTCTCATTCACACACACTCTCACACACACTCACACACTCTCTCTCACACACACACTCTCTCTCTCTCACACACTCACACACACTCTCTCTCACACACACTCACACTCTCACTCACACACTCTCTCATTCACACACACTCTCACACACACTCACACACTCTCTCTCACACACACACTCTCTCTCTCTCACACACACACACTCTCTCTCACACACTCTCTCATTCACACACACTCTCACACACACTCACACACTCTCTCTCACACACACACTCTCTCTCTCTCACACACTCACACACTCACTCACACACTCACTCACACTCTCACTCACACACTCTCTCTCACACACACACTCTCACACACACTCTCACACACACACTAACTCTGTTCTTGTCTCCTCTCGTCAGTTTCCTATAACGGAGAGCTGTATATCTTCGGAGGTTATAATGCTCGTCTGGATCGACACTTCAATGACCTCTGGAAGTTCAACCCAGGTGAGCCTCCATCAGTTCCAGTGACCGCATCACAGTTCCATATCACCATATCACAGCGACACCGACCAATCAAATACATACAGTAATCAATCAGATACAAAGGACACATTATTTCCATGTTTTATTTCCACAAAATTACGTTTAATTATGTAAGAAACGCACATTCTCTCTCTCTCTCTCGCTCTCACACACACACTCTCTCTCTCTCACACACACACACACACACACACACACACACACACACACACACACACACACACACACACACACACACACACACACACACACACACACACACACACACACACACACACACACTCTCTCTCTCCCCCCCCCCCCCCCCCCCCTCTCTCTCTCTCTCTCTCTCTCTCTCTCTCTGGCTCAGTGTGTGCTCATGGCATGTCATTCGTCCACCTCAG
>CM042258.1:309396-314396 GCA_023566225.1 Romanogobio albipinnatus | reverse complement strand
CCCCAATCCAGCTCCAGAGCGACTCACACACCCCCAATCCAGCTCCAGAGCGGCTCACACACCCCCAATCCAGCTCCAGAGCGACTCACACACCCCAATCCAGCTCCAGAGCGGCTCACACACACCCAATCCAGCTCCAGAGCGGCTCACACACCCCTAATCCAGCTCCAGAGCGCCTCACACACCCCCAATCCAGCTCCAGAGCGCCTCACACACCCCCAATCCAGCTCCAGAGCGGCTCACACACCCCCAATCCAGCTCCAGAGCGCCTCACACACCCCCAATCCAGCTCCAGAGCGGCTCACACACCCCCAATCCAGCTCCAGAGCGGCTCACACACCCCTAATCCAGCTCCAGAGCGCCTCACACACCCCCAATCCAGCTCCAGAGCGCCTCACACACCCCCAATCCAGCTCCAGAGCGGCTCACACACCCCCAATCCAGCTCCAGAGCGGCTCACACACCCCCAATCCAGCTCCAGAGCGGCTCACACACCCCCAATCCAGCTCCAGAGCGGCTCACACACCCCCAATCCAGCTCCAGAGCGGCTCACACACCCCCAATCCAGCTCCAGAGCGGCTCACACACCCCCAATCCAGCTCCAGAGCGGCTCACACACCCCCAATCCAGCTCCAGAGCGGCTCACACACCCCCAATCCAGCTCCAGAGCGGCTCACACACCCCCAATCCAGCTCCAGAGCGGCTCACACACCCCCAATCCAGCTCCAGAGCGGCTCACACACACCCAATCCAGCTCCAGAGCGGCTCACACACCCCTAATCCAGCTCCAGAGCGCCTCACACACCCCCAATCCAGCTCCAGAGCGCCTCACACACCCCCAATCCAGCTCCAGAGCGGCTCACACACCCCCAATCCAGCTCCAGAGCGGCTCACACACCCCCAATCCAGCTCCAGAGCGCCTCACACACCCCCAATCCAGCTCCAGAGCGGCTCACACACCCCCAATCCAGCTCCAGAGCGGCTCACACACCCCCAATCCAGCTCCAGAGCGGCTCACACACCCCCAATCCAGCTCCAGAGCGGCTCACACACCCCCAATCCAGCTCCAGAGCGGCTCACACACCCCCAATCCAGCTCCAGAGCGGCTCACACACCCCCAATCCAGCTCCAGAGCGGCTCACACACCCCCAATCCAGCTCCAGAGCGGCTCACACACCCCCAATCCAGCTCCAGAGCGGCTCACTCACCCCCAATCCAGCTCCAGAGCGGCTCACACACCCCCAATCCAGCTCCAGAGCGGCTCACACACCCCCAATCCAGCTCCAGAGCGCCTCACACACCCCCAATCCAGCTCCAGAGCGGCTCACACACCCCCAATCCAGCTCCAGAGCGGCTCACACACCCCCAATCCAGCGCTCCAGAGCGACTCACACACCCCCAATCCAGCTCCAGAGCGCCTCACACACCCCCAATCCAGCTCCAGAGCGCCTCACACACCCCCAATCCAGCGCTCCAGAGCGACTCACACACCCCCAATCCAGCTCCAGAGCGCCTCACACACCCCCAATCCAGCTCCAGAGCGGCTCACACACCCCCAATCCAGCTCCAGAGCGGCTCACACACCCCCAATCCAGCTCCAGAGCGGCTCACACACCCCCAATCCAGCTCCAGAGCGCCTCACACACCCCCAATCCAGCTCCAGAGCGGCTCACACACCCCCAATCCAGCTCCAGAGCGGCTCACACACCCCCAATCCAGCTCCAGAGCGGCTCACACACCCCCAATCCAGCTCCAGAGCGGCTCACACACCCCCAATCCAGCTCCAGAGCGCCTCACACCCCCCCAATCCAGCTCCAGAGCGGCTCACACACCCCCAATCCAGCTCCAGAGCGCCTCACACACCCCCAATCCAGCTCCAGAGCGGCTCACACACCCCCAATCCAGCTCCAGAGCGGCTCACACACCCCCAATCCAGCTCCAGAGCGACTCACACACCCCCAATCCAGCGCTCCAGAGCGACTCACACACCCCCAATCCAGCTCCAGAGCGGCTCACACACCCCCAATCCAGCTCCAGAGCGGCTCACACACCCCCAATCCAGCTCCAGAGCGGCTCACACACCCCCAATCCAGCTCCAGAGCGCCTCACACCCCCCCAATCCAGCTCCAGAGCGGCTCACACACCCCCAATCCAGCTCCAGAGCGCCTCACACACCCCCAATCCAGCTCCAGAGCGGCTCACACACCCCCAATCCAGCTCCAGAGCGGCTCACACACCCCCAATCCAGCGCTCCAGAGCGACTCACACACCCCCAATCCAGCGCTCCAGAGCGACTCACACACCCCCAATCCAGCTCCAGAGCGGCTCACACACCCCCAATCCAGCTCCAGAGCGGCTCACACACCCCCAATCCAGCTCCAGAGCGCCTCACACACCCCCAATCCAGCTCCAGAGCGCCTCACACACCCCCAATCCAGCTCCAGAGCGGCTCACACACCCCCAATCCAGCTCCAGAGCGGCTCACACACCCCCAATCCAGCTCCAGAGCGGCTCACACACCCCCAATCCAGCTCCAGAGCGGCTCACACACCCCCAATCCAGCTCCAGAGCGGCTCACACACCCCCAATCCAGCTCCAGAGCGACTCACACACCCCCAATCCAGCTCCAGAGCGGCTCACACACCCCCAATCCAGCTCCAGAGCGGCTCACACACCCCCAATCCAGCTCCAGAGCGGCTCACACACCCCCAATCCAGCTCCAGAGCGGCTCACACCCCCCCAATCCAGCTCCAGAGCGGCTCACACACCCCCAATCCAGCTCCTAGAGCGGCTCACACACCCCCAATCCAGCTCCAGAGCGGCTCACACACCCCCAATCCAGCTCCAGAGCGGCTCACACACCCCCAATCCAGCTCCAGAGCGGCTCACACACCCCCAATCCAGCTCCAGAGCGGCTCACACACCCCCAATCCAGCTCCAGAGCGGCTCACACACCCCCAATCCAGCTCCAGAGCGGCTCACACACCCCCAATCCAGCTCCAGAGCGGCTCACACACCCCCAATCCAGCTCCAGAGCGGCTCACACACCCCCAATCCAGCTCCAGAGCGGCTCACACACCCCCAATCCAGCTCCAGAGCGGCTCACACACCCCCAATCCAGCTCCAGAGCGGCTCACACACCCCCAATCCAGCTCCAGAGCGGCTCACACACCCCCAATCCAGCTCCAGAGCGGCTCACACACCCCCAATCCAGCTCCAGAGCGGCTCACACACCCCCAATCCAGCTCCAGAGCGGCTCACACACCCCCAATCCAGCGCTCCAGAGCGACTCACACACCCCCAATCCAGCTCCAGAGCGCCTCACACACCCCCAATCCAGCTCCAGAGCGGCTCACACACCCCCAATCCAGCTCCAGAGCGGCTCACACACCCCCAATCCAGCTCCAGAGCGGCTCACACACCCCTAATCCAGCTCCAGAGCGGCTCACACACCCCCAATCCAGCTCCAGAGCGCCTCACACCCCCCCAATCCAGCTCCAGAGCGGCTCACACACCCCTAATCCAGCTCCAGAGCGGCTCACCCCCCCCCAATCCAGCTCCAGAGCGGCTCACACACCCCCAATCCAGCTCCAGAGCGGCTCACACACCCCCAATCCAGCTCCAGAGCGGCTCACACACCCCCAATCCAGCTCCAGAGCGGCTCACACACCCCCAATCCAGCTCCAGAGCGGCTCACACACCCCCAATCCAGCTCCAGAGCGCCTCACACCCCCCCAATCCAGCTCCAGAGCGGCTCACACACCCCCAATCCAGCTCCAGAGCGGCTCACACACCCCCAATCCAGCTCCAGAGCGGCTCACACACCCCCAATCCAGCTCCAGAGCGGCTCACACACCCCCAATCCAGCTCCAGAGCGGCTCACACACCCCCAATCCAGCTCCAGAGCGGCTCACACACCCCCAATCCAGCTCCAGAGCGGCTCACACACCCCTAATCCAGCTCCAGAGCGGCTCACACACCCCCAATCCAGCTCCAGAGCGGCTCACACACCCCCAATCCAGCTCCAGAGCGGCTCACTCATCCCCAATCCAGCTCCAGAGCGGCTCACACACCCCCAATCCAGCTCCAGAGCGGCTCACACACCCCTAATCCAGCTCCAGAGCGGCTCACACACCCCCAATCCAGCTCCAGAGCGGCTCACACACCCCCAATCCAGCTCCAGAGCGGCTCACACACCCCCAATCCAGCTCCAGAGCGGCTCACACACCCCCAATCCAGCTCCAGAGCGGCTCACACACCCCCAATCCAGCTCCAGAGCGGCTCACACACCCCCAATCCAGCTCCAGAGCGGCTCACACACCCCCTAATCCAGCTCCAGAGCGGCTCAATCAATAACACACACTTATGCCAGGATATTGTTTATGAACTAATGCTGATGAATAATGACAGTGTTTATATAGTAATGTGTTTTAGACGGTTGTATCAATGCATATTTATCTCCTCATCTGAACTTGAATGAGCTCCTGCAACTGCAATAGAGGCGCAGACATTTCAAAATAAGAGTCCCGGTGTATTTCCAGCTGCTTTATCATTAAAAGTCACGCATTATATATTCGTTTTTGCTCACACAATAAACTGTGTTTAATTTCATTCCCATTTAATTCACAGTCAGGAGGAAAGAGCAGTATTTGACACATATTCAGTAAAGTATCAGGGTTATAATAGTTCACTAAAACCATTACAACAATCTTCATTACTTGAAATTAAAAAAATAAATAAACAAACTTATTTGCAGCTTTAGCTTAACCTGATATACTGACTAAAACAGAAACACACAGTTATAAATATATAGATGTTTTAAAAAACAAACAAAACAGTGAATTGAGCTCTTTCGTGTATTTTTAATGTCAAAAACAAAATGATGTCAAAATGTCAGTTTGAGTGTCAGGTCATGTGACGCTTAAATGCTTAATGTATTACAAGTGAACTAAACTTATTCGACTTCAGGAGACTAACACTAAATCAAAATATGCTGTCAG
>CM042258.1:297500-302500 GCA_023566225.1 Romanogobio albipinnatus | reverse complement strand
GTGTCTGTATGAAAACACATTGCCGATCTTGTAACACACACACATTTGAGAAGAACACATTAAATAAAAGTATTTTTTAATGATTGATTTCTGGACGTTTCTTTATATCGAGTTCTGAGAACATGAGCACGCAATCACACAAATATAATAAATCTCCATAAATCTCCATAAGGCCCTGAATATAATCGCAAAATGAAGAAATGAAATCTTGTTTTCTGAGAAATTGAACAAAAATGAGTTTATGCTTAAAACAAGAACAAGATGACTTCATTTTTCTGAACTCATGAGCTCATGTTTAAATCATAAACTCACTCATAATGTAAAAACTGCAGGAAGTATTACATTATTATCATAAAATGTTCATAATGTGATGATTTTCTCAACATCTTGAGCTCATGTAATAACAATTTTTACATTTTGAGAAAATGATTACAGTATAAACTCACCAAAACATGTCATATTGTCATTATTGCAACACAATAAACATTAATATTCCCTTACAGTGCATTTATTAATCTGCCTAATGCATGGCATTTTGTGATTGTAGTAACTCATAATGTAATAACTGCACATAATGTAACAAGTATTACATTATTATTATTCTAATAAAATGTTCATAATATAATGATAATCTCAAAACATAACATCTTGAGCTCGTGTAATAACAATTTTTACATTATGAGAAGGTTATTACAGTATAAACTCATATTGTCATTATTGTAACAGCTTTTAAAACATCATAATTATTGAAGGGTGTGTATTGCCCTTCAGGTCATGCCTCTGTTCTCTGGTCTTCATGAAGGCTTCAGAAGCTGCTCATGCCCGCGCTCAGACGCTGATCTGATGGAGTTTGATCGCGTCTGCCTGTCGCTCTCGCATGAGTCTTGATGGATTCGCTCTCTCGGTGGACGTGACCTTAATGGGCTGGTATTGAGCAGAGGTTGTGAAGGTCAACTGCTGCAGGAGCTGTGATGGGACGAGACCCACCTGTTGGACCCCTAACCGTGAGGCTTCGGCTGGACGCTAATGGCCGCGGGTCGTCTGAGAGCTCATCGCCGCTCTCTCCGGGGACGAGCTCCTCCAGACCCAAACACATTAAACTCACGTGGAGGCCCTCATGGAGCCCAGCGCTCCTCAGCTCCGCCGCCTCAGCTGATCAATCACCTGAAGATGATTCTCTGACAGCTCATTAGGCCTTCACGAGCGCTTCCTTCAGTCGGGACTCGTCTGATACACAGAAGATCTGATGTCCGTCTTCACTTCAGAGCTCAAACATCTAAACATGCTGAAGATGCGTTTACTGGAGAAGTTAAGATAAGTCTCGTCAGAATCTGACCACACACTACATCCACAGAAGTGTTGAGCCGCCCTACACACACACACACACACACACACACACACACACACGAGCTTCCCATTCTTCATCTGTGGGGTTTAATATGCAGCTCTAACAGCTTCAGCTCTTCTTTCCTCAAGGGTTAGGAGTGTGTTTATGGGGATTCTTCTAGAAGCGCATCTGTGATGTTGGACGGGAAGGCCTGGCTCTCAGTCTCCGCTCTAATTCATCCCAAAGCTGTTCTATCGGGTTGAGGTCAGGACTCTGTGCAGGCCAGTCCAGTTCCTCCACACCAAACTCCTCATCATGTCTTTATGGAGCGATGCTTTGAGCACTGGAGCGCAGGCATGCTGGGACAGGAAGGGGCCGTCCCCAAACTGATCCCACAAAGATGGGAGCATGAAATTGTCCAAAATGTTTTGGGAGTTCCTTTCACTGGAAAAACAACCCCATCCCATAATCCCCCCTTCACCAAACTTTACACTTGGCACAATGCAGTCAGGCGAGTCCCGTTCCCCTGGCAACCGCCAAACCCAGACTCGTCCGTGGGATTGTCAGACAGAGAAGCGTGATTGGTCACTCAGAGAACACGTCTCCACTGCTCTAGAGTCCAGTGGCGGCGCGCTTTACCCCACTGCATCCCACGCTTTACATTGCTCCTCCATCAGCTCCTCCATCAGCTCCTCCATCAGCTCCTCAACAGACCCGCTCCAGAGTCCGCCTCAGATGGTCAGGAAGCGTTTGATGGTCTGTGATCATATGAAACGACTGATACTTTGATTTTATAACATGTTTGATGGCCTGCTTTAACCTCTGACCAAAGCTGGTTTCAGCCTTAAATCACACAAACTACACTTGTGTGTGTGTGTGTGTGTGTGTGTGTGTGTGTGTGTGTGTGTGTGTGTGTGTGTGTGTGTGTGTGTGTGTGTGTGTGTGTGTGTGTGTGTGTGTGTGTGTGTGTGTGTGTGTGTGTGTGTGTGTGTGTGTGTGTGTGTGTGTGTGTGTGTGTGTGTGTGTGTGCATGACCCCTGTAAAAATGCTTTTTACTGCAGGTTTGAGAAGCCCAGTCTCACACCACACACCCGCTCTGATCTGCAATTCACACGGCCCCCATCACCTCCTGCACCCCCTCTCCTCCACCATCACCTCCTCCACCCTCCTGTCCTCCACCCTCCTCTCCTCCACCCTCCTGTCCTCCAACCCGAGCTTAAGGTCTGTGTGGCGGAAGTGAGCCGAGTCTTCTAGGAAAGCTTCAGGCCCAGACGGCATCTCATCTGCCTGATTGAAAGCCTGCGCTGACCCACCGGCCCCAGTCTTCAGCAGATCTTCAGCAGATCTTCAGCAGATCTTCAGCAGATCATTGGAGCAGTGTGAAGTTCCTGCTGCTTCAAACGCTCCACTATTATTCCCGTCCACAAAAACCCAAAATCACTGGATTAATGACTGCAGACCTGTCGCTCTCACGCCTGTGGTCATGGAGTCGTTTGAGAGACTGGTTCTGGCCCAGCTGAAGGACATCACTGGACCCTCTTCAGTCTGCCTGCAGAACAAACCGGGACTGCATGATATCCTGCAACATCTCCACAGACCTGGACTTATGCAAGGATCTTAATGGTGGACTTCAGTTCGGCCTTCAATCCCATCATGCCTGATCTTCTCTCGGCTAAACGGACCCAGCTCCCCATCCTCAGTCTGCCCCTGGATCTCCAGCTCCAGTGAATCCCTGAGTGAAGAACCCTGGCCATACAGCTCCTCTGATTCTGATGGAGCTCAGATGACATGCATGCAATGTTACTGTTCTCTGAAAAAATCATATTCAGAGTGTGTGCGTGTGTGTGTGTGTGTGTGTGTGTGTGTGTGTGTGTGTGTGTGTGTGTGTGTGTGTGTGTGTGTGTGTGTTGTGATGATGTCACTGGTTATTTTTACACGCGCCCGCTATAAATATCAGGTCACTCCTCGTGTCGTCACGGCTGAGTGAGTCTCTGGCTCAGGTCTGACTATATAAACACAGACTCCAGATCATCTCACACTCTCTCTCTCTCTCACACACACACACACTCGCTCAGCGGTCAGGGGTGAGGAGCTCTACTATCCCTAGCTCTAGCTGACCTGCCGTGGTCTGTGTGTCCGGTGTGTGTCCGGCACCGGTGGATGAGCGCGCACTCTCGGCTGTGTTCCGCGCTTCGCTTCGCTCCAGATCCCCGGAGGATGAGCGTCCCCTGCGGCACGAGCGTCAGGCGGAGCCTCCGCGCGTCCAAACGCTTCAGGTCAGTCTCACACACACACACACACACCGCGCCGCTCGGTTCAGCTGAACACACTCTCGGTCACACTGGTCCCGCAGGCTCTCTGCGCTGCTGCTGAGGAGGAGGAGAGCGTTAGAGGAATGTTGAGTGGATTATTGTGCAAACACTGTAAATAATATTTATAAAGTAAGTGACCTGGCTGCCTTACAATTTTGAGTTCATTAAAATAAAAAGATTGAGTTAATGAACTTTTTTGACACAATGAACACGTTTGAGAATCGGCATCACCTTTACCTTTGTTGTGTTTGAGTTCTAATGCAGTGAAGTGAGCCGTTTCATGATCTATCTCTTCATATATGTGTGTTTCAGATACAGGAATATTGAGTTTCTGTTTTTTAAACCGATTTCCTTCATTGTATTGACTCTAAATTTGAATTTCAATGAACTCAATATTTTAAGGCAACAACCACAGATTACTGACGTCTTTAAGTTAAAGCAACAATATCACAGAACTGAGAACACCATCAGAGTCCAGATCACTGAGAGAACCTTCCCTGTGACAGACTGAGCTTTAGGAGTGTGTGTGTGTGTGTGTGTGTGTGTGTGTGTGTGTGTGTGTGTGTGTGTGTGTGTGTGTGTGTGTGTGTGTGTGTGTGTGTGTGTGTGTGTGTGTGTGTGTGTGTGTGTGTGTGTGTGTGTGTGTGTGTGTGATGGGTAGGTTTTGGGGAAGTGTGTGTGTGTGTGTGATGGGTAGGTTTTGGGGAAATGTGTGTGTGTGTGTGTGTGTGTGTGTGATGGGTAGGTTTTGGGGAAGTGTGTGTGTGTGTGTGTGTGTGTGATGGGTAGGTTTTGGGGCAGTGTTTGTGTGTGTGTGTGTGTGAGAGTGTGTGTGTGAGATGGGTAGGTTTAGGGGTAGTGTGTGTGTGTGTGTGTGTGATGGGTAGGTTTTGGGGAAGTGTGTGTGTGTGTGTGTGTGTGTGTGTGTGTGTGTGTGTGTGTGTGTGTGTGTGTGTGTGTGTGTGTGTGTGTGTGTGTGTGATGGGTAGGTTTTGGGGAAGTGTGTGTGTGTGTGTGTGTGTGTGTGTGATGGGTAGGTTTTGGGGAAATGTGTGTGTGTGTGTGTGTGTGTGTGTGTGATGGGTAGGTTTTGGGGCAGTGTGTGTGTGTGTTTGTGTGTGTGTGTGTGTGAGAGTGTGTGTGTGAGATGGGTAGGTTTAGGGGTAGTGTGTGTGTGTGTGTGTGTGATGGGTAGGTTTTGGGGAAGTGTGTGTGTGTGTGTGTGTGTGTGTGTGTGTGTGATGGGTAGGTTTTGGGGAAATGTGTGTGTGTGTGTGTGTGTGATGGGTAGGTTTTGGGGAAGTGTGTGTGTGTGTGTGTGTGTGATGGGTAGGTTTTGGGGCAGTGTGTGTGTGTGTTTG
>CM042258.1:265000-292500 GCA_023566225.1 Romanogobio albipinnatus | reverse complement strand
CCTGCTCTCCTCACTCCCTGCTCTCCTGCTCTCCTCACTCCCTGCTCTCCTCACTCCCTGCTCTCCTCACTCCCTGCTCTCCTGCTCTCCTCACTCCCTGCTCTCCTGCTCTCCTGCTCTCCTCACTCCCTGCTCTCCTGCTCTCCTCACTCCCTGCTCTCCTGCTCTCCTCACTCCCTGCTCTCCTGCTCTCCTCACTCCCTGCTCTCCTCACTCCCTGCTCTCCTGCTCTCCTCACTCTCCTGCTCTCCTCACTCCCTGCTCTCCTGCTCTCCTCACTCCCTGCTCTCCTGCTCTCCTCACTCCCTGCTCTCCTCACTCCCTGCTCTCCTGCTCTCCTCACTCCCTGCTCTCCTGCTCTCCTGCTCTCCTCACTCCCTGCTCTCCTGCTCTCCTCACTCCCTGCTCTCCTGCTCTCCTGCTCTCCTGCTCTCCTCACTCCCTGCTCTCCTGCTCTCCTGCTCTCCTCACTCCCTGCTCTCCTGCTCTCCTCACTCCCTGCTCTCCTGCTCTCCTCACTCCCTGCTCTCCTGCTCTCCTGCTCTCCTGCTCTCCTGCTCTCCTGCTCTCCTCACTCCCTGCTCTCCTGCTCTCCTGCTCTCCTCACTCCCTGCTCTCCTGCTCTCCTCACGCCCTGCTCTCCTCACTCCCTGCTCTCCTGCTCTCCTGCTCTCCTGCTCTCCTCACTCCCTGCTCTCCTCACTCTCCTGCTCTCCTGCTCTCCTCACTCTCCTGCTCTCCTCACTCCCTGCTCTCCTCACTCCCTGCTCTCCTCACTCCCTGCTCTCCTGCTCTCCTGCTCTCCTCACTCCCTGCTCTCCTGCTCTCCTGCTCTCCTCACTCCCTGCTCTCCTGCTCTCCTCACTCCCTGCTCTCCTGCTCTCCTCACTCCCTGCTCTCCTGCTCTCCTGCTCTCCTGCTCTCCTGCTCTCCTCACTCCCTGCTCTCCTGCTCTCCTGCTCTCCTCACTCCCTGCTCTCCTGCTCTCCTCACGCCCTGCTCTCCTCACTCCCTGCTCTCCTGCTCTCCTGCTCTCCTGCTCTCCTCACTCCCTGCTCTCCTCACTCTCCTGCTCTCCTGCTCTCCTCACTCTCCTGCTCTCCTCACTCCCTGCTCTCCTCACTCCCTGCTCTCCTCACTCCCTGCTCTCCTCGCTCCCTGCTCTCCTCGCTCCCTGCTCTCCTGCTCTCCTGCTCTCCTCACTCCCTGCTCTCCTGCTCTCCTGCTCTCCTGCTCTCCTCACTCCCTGCTCTCCTGCTCTCCTCACGCCCTGCTCTCCTCACTCTCCTGCTCTCCTGCTCTCCTCACTCTCCTGCTCTCCTCACTCCCTGCTCTCCTCACTCCCTGCTCTCCTCACTCCCTGCTCTCCTCGCTCCCTGCTCTCCTCGCTCCCTGCTCTCCTGCTCTCCTGCTCTCCTCACTCCCTGCTCTCCTGCTCTCCTGCTCTCCTCACTCCCTGCTCTCCTGCTCTCCTCACGCCCTGCTCTCCTCACGCCCTGCTCTCCTCACTCCCTGCTCTCCTGCTCTCCTGCTCTCCTCACTCCCTGCTCTCCTCACTCTCCTCACTCTCCTGCTCTCCTCACTCTCCTGCTCTCCTCACTCTCCTGCTCTCCTCACTCCCTGCTCTCCTCACTCCCTGCTCCTCACTCCTCAGGCCAAAGGCTCTAAAGGCCCTCGCTGTCATTCTAAAATGAGAGGAGAACGCGGGAGGAGAATAGTCTCCCACTCTATGGCCCTCATTTATCAAAAGTTTATCCAGCGTTCACCCAAAACCAGTGACTCTGGGATTTATCACTGTGGATTTGCATGTGATTTGCATGTGATTTGTAGGCATGTGTATTCCTCCAGTTGCGAGCCTGGGCGCTTTATATATTTATATATTATATATTTATGTTTTTAATCTCACTCTTTAATCTCACTCTTTAATCTCACTCTTTAATCTCACTCTTTAATCTCGCTCTTTAATCTCGCTCTTTAATCTTGCTCTTTAATCTCACTCTTTAATCTCACTCTTTAATCTCACTCTTTAATCTCACTCTTTAATCTCACTCTTTAATCTCACTCTTTAATCTCGCTCTTTAATCTCGCTCTTTAATCTCGCTCTTTAATCTCGCTCTTTAATCTCGCTCTTTAATCTCACTCTTTAATCTTGCTCTTTAATCTCACTCTTTAATCTCACTCTTTAATCTCACTCTTTAATCTCACTCTTTAATCTCACTCTTTAATCTCACTCTTTAATCTCACTCTTTAATCTCACTCTTTAATCTCGCTCTTTAATCTCGCTCTTTAATCTCGCTCTTTAATCTCGCTCTTTAATCTCGCTCTTTAATCTCACTCTTTAATCTCGCTCTTTAAACTCACTCTTTAATCTCACTCTTTAATCTCACTCTTTAATCTCACTCTTTAATCTCACTCTTTAAACTCACTCTTTAAACTCACTCTTTAATCTCACTCTTTAATCTCACTCTTTAATCTCACTCTTTAAACTCACTCTTTAATCTCTATTTCTCTCTCTATCTCTAATTTTCCACTTCCCTGGTGATGGTCTTGATCTCCACGTCGGAGAAGTTTCGCTTCTTTGCCGTCTTCCGTGTGTCCATGGCGTAAAATGAGGGCGTGGGGAGGCGGAGACTTGAATATATAGGGGCGTGTTATTCAAATGACGCTGGTTTTCAGCCGCGGGCAGGTGTTGCGGACACCTGGATTTCAGAGGTGCACACAGCTTCATAAAGCAGCGGTGAGAGGAGTGTACGCATAATCTTACGCCGACATATACGCCCGTTTCTACACAAGATTGATAAATGAGGGCCTGTGTGAGGTCAGTCGCTTTTAACCCTTTAACTGTCTCCCCCCTTTATGAGAATACACATGAGAATGCACTTTCCGAACTTAAAGAGCTGTAATTCAAGAATGCTTTGGAATATAGACCTAAATTTGGTCTTGTTTTAAAGCAGACACTCGGCAGATTATTGCTGAAGTGCAATTCAAAATATGAAAGTATAAAAAAGTTATGGAAGTTTAAATTTACTGTAAATAAAAAATACTGTACTAAACATTTTATATTTTATATAAAATATATATTTTACAAAAATGTTTTAATCTAAAATTACTATAAAATCAAAGCCATATGTCTAATCAACTTCAAATTTGGAACACAAATTGGTATCACAAAAATTAAAGTCCCCATGAGATGTTGTTTAGGTGCTGTACCAAACACAGCCACCGGGTGCCATTCACATTCCATTGATTGTTTTTTTAATGCATTTTCCTGTAATTTTCTGTCCAAATGTCACTTCCATCACAAAACGGTCACCAAATATGGACCCTTGAGACTCAGAGCTTTCCGACGATATGCGTTTTGTCAAGATTAGAAAAGATTTTGATTATAAAGTAGTTAAAATAAATGTTGTAATATGAAACATGACACCGCCCACTAGGGGGAGGAGCCCGCTAAAAGAATTTAAAGTACCCTTTCCATGGTAACGCTACGTCCAATTTCAAAACGGTTTTCACAGGATGAATGTTGAGTTCGTAAGCTTTCGAATGATACCTAATTCATGATAATTACTAAACATATGATACGAAAAAAAGGTGATCAAAAAAAGAGCACCAGGTGGTTAAGTCTTATTTAAAAAGGTATTTATTGATTATCGTTAGCATTCTAATGTTGAGTTTGCTTGGGTATATGCAGCATTGAATGTTGTAATTTGATCTCTGTACAGCACTGGGGCAACGGCTGTTGTTTAACACTGTGCTATATGAATGCAGTTCTAACACGCGCGTGTTCTTCTGGTCCGCAGTGACGCGGAGGCGGCGTATCTCAGAGAGAAGCTGTACGGCGGCGCTCCGGGGTCTCAGGGTCCCGTCCGGAGCGTCTCCGAGAGCGGCTTCTCCTCCACGCCGCCCTACAGCCCCACTTCCTCGCTCTCGTCCGACTTCCTGTCTGAAGGCTACTGCGCGCTGGAGCAGCTGGTGTGCGACTCGCGCTTCTGCCCGCCCGAGGCGTTCGCTGTGGGCGCACCGCCTCACCCGTCCCCGGACGCTCTTCCCCCCGCGTGTCTGCCGGACGCACACCTCGTCCCCGTCTCACGGCCGGGCGCGGGCGAGTGCGTGTCAGACTGCGGCCTGCACCCGGAGGACTTCATGTTTGGCCAGGACGGCGTGTCGGGTCTGCTGACGCCCTCGCCCTCGGAGGACGGACACTTCCTCTACGGGCCGCAGGCGGGGGGCACGCTGGCCCATCAGATCCGCTCGCTGGCCTGCAGCTTCGACGCCTACAGCTCCACTGGCCTCTGCTGGCCCCTGCTGGACGAGACGGTCATCGACAGCATCCTGAGGGACCTGGACGCGGCCGCGGTCAAACACACGGCGTGGAGCGGGCCCCCGCCGGCCCCCGGCCCCTCGGTGGAGCATCAGCTCCATCACTGTCTGTACGCCGGCATCCATTAGACGCTGATCGGGTCATCTGATGCCACACATGCGCTGTCGCCAGAATCCATATAAAAACTGAAGTCCGTGACTTACTCTAGTAACCCAGTATGGCATATTGCCATGGCAACCAGTGGCTGGTTTCCGTGGTGTTGGTGGGAACAAGTTTCTCAAGAGTAGTTTATAAAGTTGCAGTGTTTTATGTGAATTACTAACAGCCAACACGGCAAAAAATGCTTTTCTCACTCAGTATTTTTGTCTTGTTTTCAGTCCAAATATCTAAAAAATCTGACATTAAGAAACATTTACTAGACAAGCAGAAGTTTTTATAATGAAGGGAGTTTTTGCTTAAAATAAGCAAAATGATCTGCTAATGGGGTACGCAAAATAATCTTAATTCAAACAGAAAACAAGATAGTTTTGCTAACCCCATTGGCAGATCATTTAGCTTATTTTAAGCCTTCATTTTGAGTTATTTTCCCCCAAAACAAGACAAAAACTTCTGCTTGTCTAGTAAATGTTTCTTAATGTCAGATTTTTTTAGATATTTAGACTGAAAACAAGACACAAATACTGAGTAAGAAAAGCATTTTGTGCAGTGAACACTTAACATTCGACTGCTCCGCACGGCTCCGGGTTAATAAAGGCCTTCTGAGGCGAAGCCATGCGTGTGTGTAAGGAGAACATCCATATATAAAGCCGTCTGTGTTGGACTCTGTCCCTTTAAGGATGTTTGGATGTTCTTGTAAAGATTCAATAATAAGCTGCACTTATGGAAACGAGTCGAATCTACCTCATCAAATCCGGTATTTATTCTGAAGTCTCACTCCACGTATGAATGTAAAGTTTCTCTCAGAATAATCGAGAATGTTTAGAGCTTATTTATATATTCTTGCTCTCTGTTTCTATTTTTGTATGTAATGTCAATAAAGGTGTTAAGAGAAGTAAAACTGTGGTGTGTTCTGTCATAAGTGACACGATCCTATCATATGCGGTATATATATGGGCGTCGGAAGCAAAAAAAAAGTCCTCAGAATTGTTTTACTGGAGTAGATGCCAGTAAGTACAGATATACTGCTCTGCTTGCTAAGCGTAAAGTTCAAAAGACAAAATTACGGAAATCGGATATCATTGAGAGCGGCAGTAGTGTAGGAGTGAGATGTACGACATCTAGTTTTGACACAAATCGACCCGCGGTTCGACCCGCCTTTCGCTGAGCTCAATCTTCTCCCTTTTCCCATCACATATCAGATCGGAAAGGCATTTATTTTCAATAAAAATGATGAAAATATTAGAAAAGTGGAAATAAAGCGTTTAACATGTGTTTAATAATAAGTGTTTATGGATCAGGGGTAGTTAACACACATGTGCTGAATGTTAGAGACGATAGAAGTGAGTGGGCCCAATATCATTGATCGTAAAAAGTGGGTGGGTCTTGTCCCACACACACACAATGGTTCTGACGCCCATGGGTATATATAATCATGATATCTCAATGTCTGCATTTATCCGATCACATCTGTTTGATCATACACTTACATTTCGCAACAGGATTAAAAATCAGGCCGTTCTGCCATATAGTGTGTGTGTGTGTGTGTGTGTGTGTGTGTGTGTGTGTGTGTGTAGTGTAGTTCCGATCTGATTATGAGCTTCTGTAGATGTTTATTGAAAATATACATGTGTGACATAACAAAAACAGTAAATCATATGAAAGAAAATCCCGTTGATCCAGTCACTCATTCAGGTGAGGTGATATATGAGATGACCACCAGGTGGCGCACTTGATCCGCGCTCAGAGCCTCTCTGACATCACACTGCTCTACAGTTTCACACATTTCTTTAAACCTTCACTCCTTTTCTCTCAGCATTAAACACAAACCAAATCATTCAAACCACATTCGGAGAACAGCTGACTCGTGTGTGTGAGAGGAGGAAGAGTGTGTGTGAGAGGAGGAAGAGTGAGGGAGAGGAGGAAGAGTGTGTGTGAGAGGAGGAAGAGTGAGGGAGAGGAGGAAGAGTGTGTGTGAGAGGAGGAAGAGTGTGTGTGAGAGGAGGAAGAGTGTGTGTGAGAGGAGGAAGAGTGTGTGTGAGAGGAGGAAGAGTGTGTGTGAGAGGAGGAAGAGTGTGTGTGAGAGGAGGAAGAGTGTGTGAGAGAGGAGGAAGAGTGCGTGTGAGAGGAGGAAGAGTGTGTGTGAGAGGAGGAAGAGTGTGTGAGAGAGGAGGAAGAGTGTGTGAGAGAGGAGGAAGAGTGTGTGTGAGAGGAGGAAGAGTGTGTGTGAGAGGAGGAAGAGTGTGTGAGAGAGGAGGAAGAGTGTGTGTGAGAGGAGGAAGAGTGTGTGAGAGAGGAGGAAGTGTGTGTGAGAGGAGGAAGAGTGTGTGTGAGAGGAGGAAGAGTGTGTGAGAGGAGGAAGAGTGCGTGAGAGGAGGAAGAGTGTGTGTGAGAGGAGGAAGAGTGTGTGAGAGAGGAGGAAGAGTGCGTGTGAGAGGAGGAAGAGTGTGTGTGAGAGGAGGAAGAGTGTGTGTGAGAGGAGGAAGAGTGTGTGTGAGAGGAGGAAGAGTGTGTGTGAGAGGAGGAAGAGTGTGTGTGAGAGGAGGAAGAGTGTGTGAGAGAGGAGGAAGAGTGTGTGAGAGAGGAGGAAGAGTGTGTGTGAGAGGAGGAAGAGTGTGTGTGAGAGGAGGAAGAGTGTGTGAGAGAGGAGGAAGTGTGTGTGAGAGGAGGAAGAGTGTGTGAGAGAGGAGGAAGAGTGCGTGTGAGAGGAGGAAGAGTGTGTGAGAGAGGAGGAAGAGTGTGTGTGAGAGGAGGAAGAGTGTGTGAGAGAGGAGGAAGTGTGTGTGAGAGGAGGAAGAGTGTGTGAGAGAGGAGGAAGAGTGCGTGTGAGAGGAGGAAGAGTGTGTGAGAGAGGAGGAAGAGTGTGTGTGAGAGGAGGAAGAGTGTGTGAGAGGAGGAAGAGTGTGTGAGAGAGGAGGAAGAGTGTGTGTGAGAGGAGGAAGAGTGTGTGAGAGGAGGAAGAGTGTGTGAGAGAGGAGGAAGAGTGTGTGTGAGAGGAGGAAGAGTGTGTGTGAGAGGAGGAAGAGTGTGTGAGAGAGGAGGAAGTGTGTGTGAGAGGAGGAAGAGTGTGTGAGAGAGGAGGAAGAGTGTGTGTGAGAGGAGGAAGAGTGTGTGTGAGAGGAGGAAGAGAGTGTGTGAGAGGAGGAAGAGTGTGTGTGAGAGGAGGAAGAGTGTGTGTGAGAGGAGGAAGAGTGTGTGAGAGAGGAGGAAGAGTGTGTGTGAGAGGAGGAAGAGTGTGTGTGAGAGGAGGAAGAGTGTGTGAGAGAGGAGGAAGAGTGTGTGTGAGAGGAGGAAGAGTGTGTGTGAGAGGAGGAAGAGTGTGTGAGAGAGGAGGAAGAGTGTGTGTGAGAGGAGGAAGAGTGTGTGTGAGAGGAGGAAGAGTGTGTGTGAGAGGAGGAAGAGTGCGTGTGAGGAGGAGGAAGAGTGTGTGAGAGGAGGAAGAGTGTGTGAGAGAGGAGGAAGAGTGTGTGTGAGAGGAGGAAGAGTGTGTGTGAGAGGAGGAAGAGTGTGTGTGAGAGGAGGAAGAGTGTGTGAGAGAGGAGGAAGAGTGTGTGAGAGAGGAGGAAGAGTGTGTGAGAGAGGAGGAAGAGTGTGTGGGAAGAGTGTGTGTGAGAGGAGGAAGAGTGTGTGTGAGAGGAGGAAGAGTGTGTGAGAGAGGAGGAAGAGTGTGTGTGAGAGGAGGAAGAGTGTGTGAGAGAGGAGGAAGAGTGTGTGAGAGAGGAGGAAGAGTGTGTGAGAGAGGAGGAAGAGTGTGTGTGAGAGGAGGAAGAGTGTGTGTGAGAGGAGGAAGAGTGTGTGTGAGAGGAGGAAGAGTGTGTGAGAGAGGAGGAAGAGTGTGTGTGAGAGGAGGAAGAGTGTGTGTGAGAGGAGGAAGAGTGCGTGTGAGGAGGAAGAGTGTGTGTGAGAGAGGAGGAAGAGTGTGTGTGAGAGGAGGAAGAGTGCGTGTGAGGAGGAAGAGTGCGTGTGAGGAGGAAGAGTGTGTGTGAGAGGAGGAAGAGTGTGTGTGAGAGGAGGAAGAGTGCGTGTGAGAGGAGGAAGAGTGTGTGTGAGAGGAGGAAGAGTGCGTGTGAGGAGGAAGAGTGTGTGTGAGAGGAGGAAGAGTGTGTGAGAGAGGAGGAAGAGTGCGTGTAAGGAGGAAGAGTGTGTGTGAGAGGAGGAAGAGTGCGTGTAAGGAGGAAGAGTGCGTGAGAGGAGGAAGAGTGTGTGTGAGGAGGAAGAGTGTGTGTGAGAGGAGGAAGAGTGTGTGTGAGGAGGAAGAGTGTGTGTGAGAGGAGGAAGAGTGTGTGAGAGGAGGAAGAGTGCGTGAGAGGAGGAAGAGTGTGTGTGAGAGGAGGAAGAGTGAGGGAGAGGAGGAAGAGTGTGTGTGAGAGGAGGAAGAGTGTGTGAGAGAGGAGGAAGAGTGTGTGAGAGGAGGAAGAGTGTGTGTGAGAGGAGGAAGAGTGAGGGAGAGGAGGAAGAGTGTGTGTGAGAGGAGGAAGAGTGCGTGAGAGGAGGAAGAGTGTGTGAGAGGAGGAAGAGTGTGTGTGAGAGGAGGAAGAGAGTGTGTGAGAGGAGGAAGAGTGTGTGTGAGAGGAGGAAGAGTGTGTGTGAGAGGAGGAAGAGTGTGTGAGAGAGGAGGAAGAGTGTGTGAGAGAGGAGGAAGTGTGTGTGAGAGGAGGAAGAGTGTGTGAGAGAGGAGGAAGAGTGTGTGTGAGAGGAGGAAGAGTGTGTGTGAGAGGAGGAAGAGTGTGTGAGAGAGGAGGAAGTGTGTGTGAGAGGAGGAAGAGTGTGTGAGAGAGGAGGAAGAGTGCGTGTGAGAGGAGGAAGAGTGTGTGAGAGAGGAGGAAGAGTGTGTGTGAGAGGAGGAAGAGTGTGTGAGAGAG
Source organism: Romanogobio albipinnatus (assembly GCA_023566225.1). Lineage (NCBI taxonomy): Eukaryota > Metazoa > Chordata > Actinopteri > Cypriniformes > Gobionidae > Romanogobio > Romanogobio albipinnatus. The sequence continues at coordinate 283,161 of CM042258.1, read as the reverse complement.
GAGGAAGTGTGTGTGAGAGGAGGAAGAGTGTGTGAGAGAGGAGGAAGAGTGCGTGTGAGAGGAGGAAGAGTGTGTGAGAGAGGAGGAAGAGTGTGTGTGAGAGGAGGAAGAGTGTGTGAGAGGAGGAAGAGTGTGTGAGAGAGGAGGAAGAGTGTGTGTGAGAGGAGGAAGAGTGTGTGAGAGGAGGAAGAGTGTGTGAGAGAGGAGGAAGAGTGTGTGTGAGAGGAGGAAGAGTGTGTGTGAGAGGAGGAAGAGTGTGTGAGAGAGGAGGAAGTGTGTGTGAGAGGAGGAAGAGTGTGTGAGAGAGGAGGAAGAGTGTGTGTGAGAGGAGGAAGAGTGTGTGTGAGAGGAGGAAGAGAGTGTGTGAGAGGAGGAAGAGTGTGTGTGAGAGGAGGAAGAGTGTGTGAGAGAGGAGGAAGAGTGTGTGAGAGAGGAGGAAGTGTGTGTGAGAGGAGGAAGAGTGTGTGAGAGAGGAGGAAGAGTGCGTGAGAGAGGAGGAAGAGTGCGTGTGAGAGGAGGAAGAGTGTGTGAGAGAGGAGGAAGAGTGTGTGTGAGAGGAGGAAGAGTGTGTGAGAGAGGAGGAAGTGTGTGTGAGAGGAGGAAGAGTGTGTGAGAGAGGAGGAAGAGTGCGTGTGAGAGGAGGAAGAGTGTGAGAGAGGAGGAAGAGTGTGTGTGAGAGGAGGAAGAGTGTGTGAGAGGAGGAAGAGTGTGTGAGAGAGGAGGAAGAGTGTGTGTGAGAGGAGGAAGAGTGTGTGAGAGGAGGAAGAGTGTGTGAGAGAGGAGGAAGAGTGTGTGTGAGAGGAGGAAGAGTGCGTGTGAGAGGAGGAAGAGTGTGTGTGAGAGGAGGAAGAGTGTGTGAGAGAGGAGGAAGAGTGCATGTGAGAGGAGGAAGAGTGTGTGAGAGAGGAGGAAGAGTGTGTGTGAGAGGAGGAAGAGTGTGTGTGAGAGGAGGAAGAGTGTGTGTGAGAGGAGGAAGAGTGTGTGTGAGAGGAGGAAGAGTGTGTGTGAGAGGAGGAAGAGTGTGTGAGAGGAGGAAGAGTGTGTGTGAGAGGAGGAAGAGTGTGTGTGAGAGGAGGAAGAGTGTGTGTGAGAGGAGGAAGAGTGTGTGAGAGAGGAGGAAGAGTGCGTGTGAGAGGAGGAAGAGTGCGTGTGAGAGGAGGAAGAGTGTGTGTGAGAGGAGGAAGAGTGTGAGTGAGAGGAGGAAGAGTGTGTGAGAGAGGAGGAAGTGTGTGTGAGAGAGGAGGAAGAGTGTGGGAGAGGAGGAAGAGTGTGTGAGAGAGGAGGAAGTGTGTGTGAGAGGAGGAAGAGTGTGTGAGAGAGGAGGAAGAGTGCGTGTGAGAGGAGGAAGAGTGTGTGAGAGAGGAGGAAGAGTGTGTGTGAGAGGAGGAAGAGTGTGTGTGAGAGGAGGAAGAGTGTGTGAGAGAGGAGGAAGTGTGTGTGAGAGGAGGAAGAGTGTGTGTGAGAGGAGGAAGAGTGTGTGAGAGAGGAGGAAGTGTGTGTGAGAGGAGGAAGAGTGTGTGAGAGAGGAGGAAGAGTGCGTGTGAGAGGAGGAAGAGTGTGTGAGAGAGGAGGAAGAGTGTGTGAGAGAGGAGGAAGAGTGTGTGTGAGAGGAGGAAGAGTGTGTGTGAGAGGAGGAAGAGTGTGTGAGAGAGGAGGAAGAGTGTGTGTGAGAGGAGGAAGAGTGTGTGAGAGAGGAGGAAGTGTGTGTGAGAGGAGGAAGAGTGTGTGTGAGAGGAGGAAGAGTGTGTGTGAGAGGAGGAAGAGTGTGTGTGAGAGGAGGAAGAGTGTGTGTGAGAGGAGGAAGAGTGTGTGAGAGAGGAGGAAGAGTGCGTGTGAGAGGAGGAAGAGTGTGTGAGAGAGGAGGAAGAGTGTGTGAGAGAGGAGGAAGAGTGTGTGAGAGAGGAGGAAGAGTGTGTGTGAGAGGAGGAAGAGTGTGTGTGAGAGGAGGAAGAGTGTGTGAGAGAGGAGGAAGTGTGTGTGAGAGGAGGAAGAGTGTGTGAGAGAGGAGGAAGAGTGCGTGTGAGAGGAGGAAGAGTGTGTGAGAGAGGAGGAAGAGTGTGTGAGAGGAGGAAGAGTGTGTGAGAGGAGGAAGAGAGTGTGAGAGGAGGAAGAGTGTGTGTGAGAGGAGGAAGAGTGTGTGTGAGAGGAGGAAGAGTGTGTGTGAGAGGAGGAAGAGTGTGTGTGAGAGGAGGAAGAGTGTGTGAGAGAGGAGGAAGAGTGTGTGTGAGAGGAGGAAGAGTGTGTGTGAGAGGAGGAAGAGTGTGTGAGAGAGGAGGAAGTGTGTGTGAGAGGAGGAAGAGTGTGTGAGAGGAGGAAGAGTGTGTGTGAGAGGAGGAAGAGTGTGTGTGAGAGGAGGAAGAGTGTGTGAGAGAGGAGGAAGAGTGTGTGTGAGAGGAGGAAGAGTGTGTGAGAGAGGAGGAAGTGTGTGTGAGAGGAGGAAGAGTGTGTGTGAGAGGAGGAAGAGTGTGTGTGAGAGGAGGAAGAGTGTGTGTGAGAGGAGGAAGAGTGTGTGTGAGAGGAGGAAGAGTGTGTGAGAGAGGAGGAAGAGTGTGTGTGAGAGGAGAAAGAGTGTGTGAGAGAGGAGGAAGTGTGTGTGAGAGGAGGAAGAGTGTGTGTGAGAGGAGGAAGAGTGTGTGAGAGAGGAGGAAGAGTGTGTGAGAGAGGAGGAAGAGTGTGTGTGAGAGGAGGAAGAGTGTGTGTGAGAGGAGGAAGAGTGTGTGAGAGAGGAGGAAGAGTGTGTGTGAGAGGAGGAAGAGTGTGTGAGAGAGGAGGAAGTGTGTGTGAGAGGAGGAAGAGTGTGTGTGAGAGGAGGAAGAGTGTGTGTGAGAGGAGGAAGAGTGTGTGAGAGAGGAGGAAGTGTGTGTGAGAGGAGGAAGAGTGTGTGAGAGAGGAGGAAGAGTGCGTGTGAGAGGAGGAAGAGTGTGTGAGAGAGGAGGAAGAGTGTGTGTGAGAGGAGGAAGAGTGTGTGTGAGAGGAGGAAGAGTGTGTGAGAGAGGAGGAAGTGTGTGTGAGAGGAGGAAGAGTGTGTGAGAGAGGAGGAAGAGTGTGTGTGAGAGGAGGAAGAGTGTGTGTGAGAGGAGGAAGAGTGTGTGAGAGGAGGAAGAGTGTGTGAGAGGAGGAAGAGTGTGTGTGAGAGGAGGAAGAGTGTGTGTGAGAGGAGGAAGAGTGAGGGAGAGGAGGAAGAGTGTGTGAGAGGAGGAAGAGTGTGTGTGAGAGGAGGAAGAGTGTGTGAGAGAGGAGGAAGAGTGTGTGAGAGAGGAGGAAGAGTGCGTGTGAGAGGAGGAAGAGTGCGTGAGAGGAGGAAGAGTGCGTGTGAGAGGAGGAAGAGTGCGTGAGAGGAGGAAGAGTGTGTGAGAGAGGAGGAAGTGTGTGTGAGAGGAGGAAGAGTGTGTGTGAGAGGAGGAAGAGTGTGTGTGAATATGACACACTTCCTCATCTCTGCTTTTCTCTGATTGGCTGTTTCTGTACTCAGAGCTGTTTGTTTGTGAACAGGAAGTGCAGGGGACTTTTAATTTGATACACATGTAAAGAGGAAATGCAGGTCAGGGGAGACATTTTGGACTAATGAAGGTAAACCTGAGGCCTGAACACCATCAGGAACACCATCAGGAACACCATCAGGAACACCATCAGGAACACCATCAGGAACACCATCAGGAACACCATCAGGAACACCATCAGGACACCATCAGGAACACCATCAGGAACACCATCAGGAACACCATCAGGACACCATCAGGAACACCATCAGGAACACCATCAGGAACACCATCAGGAACACCATCAGGAACACCATCAGGAACAGGAACACCATCAGGGACACCATCAGGAACACCATCAGGGACACCATCAGGAACACCATCAGGGACACCATCAGGAACACCATCAGGAACACCATCAGGAACAACATCAGGAACAGGAACACCATCAGGGACACCATCAGGAACAGGAACACCATCAGGGACACCATCAGGAACACCATCAGGGACACCATCAGGAACACCATCAGGAACACCATCAGGAACACCATCAGGAACACCATCAGGAACAACATCAGGAACATCATCAGGGACACCATCAGGAACACCATCAGGACACCATCAGGAACACCATCAGGACACCATCAGGAACACCATCAGGAACACCATCAGGACACCATCAGGAACACCATCAGGACACCATCAGGAACACCATCAGGAACACCATCAGGAACACCATCAGGAACAACATCAGGAACACCATCAGGGACACCATCAGGAACACCATCAGGACACCATCAGGAACACCATCAGGACACCATCAGGAACACCATCAGGACACCATCAGGAACACCATCAGGACACCATCAGGAACACCATCAGGACACCATCAGGAACACCATCAGGAACACCATCAGGACACCATCAGGAACACCATCAGGAACACCATCAGGACACCATCAGGAACACCATCAGGAACACCATCAGGAATACCATCAGGAACACCATCAGGAACACCATCAGGACACCATCAGGAACACCATCAGGACACCATCAGGAACACCATCAGGAACACCATCAGGAACACCATCAGGAACAACATCAGGAACACCATCAGGGACACCATCAGGAACACCATCAGGACACCATCAGGAACACCATCAGGACACCATCAGGAACACCATCAGGAACACCATCAGGACACCATCAGGAACACCATCAGGACACCATCAGGAACACCATCAGGACACCATCAGGAACACCATCAGGACACCATCAGGAACACCATCAGGAACACCATCAGGAACACCATCAGGAACACCATCAGGACACCATCAGGAACACCATCAGGAACACCATCAGGAACACCATCAGGACACCATCAGGAACACCATCAGGAACACCATCAGGAACACCATCAGGAACACCATCAGGACACCATCAGGAACACCATCAGGAACACCATCAGGGATGTGGAGCCGGACTCTGGACCAGGACTGAGGGCCATGTTTGTGGATTCATCTGAAGGATTCCAGGTGAGAAACGCTCTTGCTCTTCATATTTATGTTGATTTGTGTGGATTAGTGTTGTCTTGTGTGTTTAGAGTGCAGTGTTTATTTAGTTACTCATGAGAAACTGAAGTGTGTTAAAATACATTCCAGTGTATTGCTCATGGACAGTGTGAACACTGAGCCTCCCATCCCCATCAGAGATCTGCCAATCTCTCTCTCACTGCAAGATGGCGCCTGTGTTTGGCTTTGCCTCTGCACCCTCTTTGTCCTCACGTATATTTGTGGTTTGTCTAGTGTTGTTTTTTGTTTTTACAACCTTGATAACTACTAGCTGCGTCTCAGCTGTTTTACAATATGATCGACACACATTATTTTCCATCAAGGAGAATATGAAAGTACTTTGTGAGACCTGGACTAAGTCCACAGAGTTTTTCCCTCCAACTTTTGACAGTTCCACGTCATCGCCTGTGTACCTGATGCTAGCCAAGCCTCGCGGGAGTCGCGGCAGGAGAAGGAAACGGGGATCCAGGGCTGGAGCCCAGGTCAGGCTGAGGAAACAACGTAAACAACCTCCATGGTCAAGCGATCCTCGAATTCTCTGGGTTGAGCGGTGCTTGCAGCCGGTTTCTGTTCGCGAGTCGGACAGAGACTTGTCCTGTGCGCCTTCGTCCCCCAGGTGTATTCCGTCTGAACGGCTCTACTTGACTTGGCGGCCCCGAAATCACCTTTTGCGAGAGCGGATCTTGCGTCCTGTTACCTGCCAGGTAGCAAGTGACAACCCTGCGATATCTGAGCGTTTTCATCCGGCTCGATTTGCTTTGTTCAACGCGCGCTCCATCGCCAATAAAGCTTTCTTTCTCCGTGATTTATTTACAGAGAAATGTATTGACTTTTTGTTCATAACGGAGACCTGGCAGCGAGAAATGGAATATGCTCATCTCAATGAACTGTGTCCCCCAGACTGTTCTGTGTTTGGGACACCGCGAAAGTTGCGGCGAGGAGGAGGACTCGCGCTTGTTTACCGTAACCGTTTCTGCTGCAGGCTGATGAATCCTGATCCCTTCGATTCCTTTGAACTACAGATGTCTAAGGTTGGAAATATTGACTCATTCTATTGTGTGTTAATTTACCGACCTCCTGGTCCTGCTCGTTTGTTTTTAGAGCAATTCGCTGAGTTTTTATCCTCAATTATCAAACTTGATAATGTTTTGTTGCTCGGGGATTTTAACTTTCACATTGATGATCACTCGTGTACTGTAGCATCTGAATTTTTAAGTCTCACTGAATCATTCAATTTTAAACAGTGTGTCTTTGGTCCTACACACGTAAAAGGCCATACACTGGACCTTGTTTTTTCTCTGGGTCTTAACATTGACCAGTTGAGTATTGTGGATATCAATGTGACTGACCACTGTTGTATATTTTTCAATTTGTCTTTTAATATGGAATATCTGCCTTGTAAACCGATGTTACAAAGACGCGTTACAAACCGAACTACCGCTGAAAAATTTTCCGAGTCATTTGATCCCAGTTCGTTCAATGATAGTAATGATGCTGAATCTTTTTTACAGTCTTTTAATAATCACTGTCAATCAGTTTTAAATACCGTTGCTCCACTGAAAAGCAAAAACACTTTCCCTAAGAAACCTTGTCCGTGGATGAATGAAGAAATATTGTCTCTTAAAAGAAAGTGTCGCAAAGTAGAACGCTTGTGGAAATCAACTAGCCTTGAAGTGCATAGACTGTACTTGAAGGAGCTTATTACATCAATGAATTATATGATAAAACAGACAAGGTCGGACTATTTTGCTAATCTAATAGTTGTAAACAAGAAAAACCCTAAAGTCTTGTTTGATACAATATCTATGATAGTCTCTCCTCTAGCCCCTCAAGTGCCGGTTCACTCAAAAGTTGATTGTAACAGTTTTTTACACGCTTTTGTAGACAAGGTACAAGACATTAGAGCCAGTATAAACCCATCCGAGGTTACATCTTGTTGTTTCTCTTCCTTGTACTCTTGGGAAACATTTTCACCTATCAATGGTGAGGACATTAAGGGTTTACTAAGAAAAGTGAAACCATCTTCATGCCCGCTAGATGTTTTGCCAACTTCTTTACTGTTAAATGTGTTTGATTTACTGGGACCATATGTTGTTAAACTGATCAACCTTTCCCTTTCAACTGGTTCAGTGCCCAGCCTTTTTAAACAAGCTGTTGTCAGTCCAATACTGAAAAAACCCAATTTGGATATTTCTGTTCCAGCTAATTACAGGCCTATATCTAAATTACCTTTTTTATCTAAATTGCTTGAGAGAGTGGTAGCAGAACAGCTGAATGCGTTTCTTGAAAGTAAAAAGTTGTTTGATAAATTTCAGTCAGGTTTTCGTAAAAATCATTCAACTGAGACTGCGCTTCTAAAAGTATCAAGTGACATTCTGATGGCTGCAGACTCTGGACACCACACTGTGTTGATCTTACTTGACTTATCATCGGCATTTGATACATTAGACCATACTGTATTGATAAATCGGCTACAAAATGAAATGGGATTCTCAGGGTCGGTTTTAAAATGGTTTGCCTCTTATTTGAGTGACAGAACATTTTGTGTGCATGCTAACAATATCCTTTCAGAAATGACTCCTCTGTTTTGTGGAGTTCCTCAGGGCTCGGTTTTAGGTCCTATTTTGTTTTTAATGTATATTAGTCCGCTTGGTGCAATCATTCGTAATTTTAAGAACGTGTCTTATCACTTTTATGCTGACGACATCCAGTTGTACTGCACATTCAAAGAGTCAGAATTAGATAAACTAACTGAATTGATGGAATGCATGTCTAGCATAAAGGTCTGGTTAAATAATAATTATTTACAACTAAACACAAAAAAGACTGAAACCTTAATTATTGCTCCAGACCAAAAACTACCTCTAATCAAACAACATCTCTGTTCCTTGGACTCAACCATTCAGTTGAGCCTAAGAAACCTTGGTGTTCTGTTCGACCATTCAATGTCTCTGGATGGTCATTCTAGACAGTTGGTCAGAAACTGTTTTTATCACTTGAGAAACATCTCTAAACTGAGGACCTTTTTGTCAAAAGATACCATGGAGTTGATTATTCACGCTTTCATTTCTTCACGTTTAGACTACTGTAATTCTCTTTTTATTTGTTTTAACAAATCCTCACTGAGTCGTCTCCAAATTGTGCAAAACGCTGCAGCCAGGCTTCTAACAGGAACCAACAGAAGGGCACACATTACTCCAATCTTATTCACATTACATTGGCTGCCTGTCAAATACAGAATTGACTATAAAATCTTAGTTCTAACTTTTAGAGCACTACAAGGTCAGACCCCACAATATATCACAGACTTGCTGTCACCATACTCTTCCTCCCGTACTCTTCGTTCTTCTGGTCAAAATCTCCTGAGTGTCCCCAAAACCCGTTTTAAAACACGGGGAGACCTGTCCTTTCAAGCAGCTGCCCCTAAATTATGGAATGCTCTTCCCCCCGCTCTGCGTGTGGCAGAATCTGTTGACTCATTTAAAAAGCAGCTGAAGACACTTTTATTTAGACAAGCTTTTAGTTAATTCTCGGGCTTTTAGGTTCTGTTTTGTTTTTGTTCTGATGTGTTAAATTGTATATACATTGTAAAGCACTTTGTGATCTTTATCTGTGAAAAGTGCTATATAAATAAATTTTACTTTTACTTACTTACTCTCCAGCTCAACCAATAGTGAGAGTTTGACACTATAAGTGTGTGTTGGAGCTGTTGTTGAATGTAGTCTTCCTTCACACACACACACACACCTTCACAAGTGGCCGTAGCGCTGGGATGTTGAGCTGAGGGAGGGGGGCTGTATTTGTGTCGTTCTGCTCTTGAAGCTTCTTCACCTTTATACTGTGTTTCACTGGGACTCTAAGCTCTTGTCTCCTGAGCGCCAGCCTGTGCTGGGCCACGTCTTCACGTCTGCTGTGTGTCCCAGATCTCAGAGAGGCAGAAAAGCCTTTCCTGGTGTAAGTGGGTTAGTAAATAGAACCAAAATAGACAAACTCCACCTCCTCAGAAACATGCTGGGCTCAGCAAGGCGAGGATTTACAGGGAATGCAGAATAATTATATTTATATACACTAAACAGCTTTCCTGTGGGAATAGATTACAGAGAGAGAGAGAGCGAGAGAGAGAGAGAGCGAGAGAGAGACAGACACTCAGACAGACACTCAGACAGACACTCAGACAGACACTCAGACAGACACACAGACAGACTCTCAGACAGACACTCAGACAGACACTCAGACAGACTTTCAGACAGACACTCAGACAGACACTCAGATAGACTCTCAGACAGACACTCAGACACTCAGACAGACACTCAGACAGACACTCAGACAGACTCTCAGACAGACACTCAGACAGACACTCAGACAGACACTCAGACAGACAGACTCTCAGACAGACACTCAGACAGACACTCAGACAGACAGACTCTCAGACAGACACTCAGACACTCAGACAGACACTCAGACAGACACTCAGACAGACACTCAGATAGACTCTCAGACAGACACTCAGACACTCAGACAGACACTCAGACAGACACTCAGACAGACACTCAGACAGACACTCAGACAGACTCTCAGACAGACACTCAGACAGACACTCAGACAGACACTCAGACAGACACTCAGACAGACAGACTCTCAGACAGACACTCAGACACTCAGACAGACACTCTGACAGACAGACTCTCAGACAGACACTCAGACAGACTCTCAGACAGACACTCAGATAGACTCTCAGACAGACACTCAGACAGACACTCAGACAGACACTCAGATAGACTCTCAGACAGACACTCAGACAGACACTCAGACAGACTCTCAGACAGACACTCAGACAGACACTCAGATAGACTCTCAGACAGACACTCAGACAGACACTCAGACAGACTCTCAGACAGACTCTCAGACAGACACTCAGACAGACACTCAGACAGACACTCAGACAGACACTCAGATAGACTCTCAGACAGACACTCAGACAGACACTCAGACAGACACTCAGACAGACACTCAGACAGACACTCAGTCACTCAGACAGACACTCAGACAGACACTCAGACAGACACTCAGACAGACACTCAGACAGACACTCAGTCACTCAGACAGACACTCAGACAGACACTCAGACAGACACTCAGACAGACAGACTCTCAGACAGACACTCAGACAGACACTCAGACAGACACTCAGACAGACAGACTCTCAGACAGACTCTCAGACAGACACTCAGACAGACACTCAGACAGACACTCAGTCACTCAGACAGACACTCAGACAGACACTCAGTCACTCAGACAGACACTCAGACAGACACTCAGACAGACACTCAGACAGACAGACTCTCAGACAGACACTCAGACAGACACTCAGACAGACAGACTCTCAGACAGACTCTCAGACAGACACTCAGACAGACACTCAGACAGACACTCAGACAGACACTCAGATAGACTCTCAGACAGACACTCAGACAGACACTCAGACAGACAGACTCTCAGACAGACACTCAGACAGACACTCAGACAGACTCTCAGACAGACGCTCAGACAGACACTCAGACAGACACTCAGACACTCAGACAGACACTCAGACAGACACTCAGACAGACAGACAGACACTCAGACAGACACTCAGACAGACAGACACTCAGACGGACACTCAGACAGACACTCAGACAGACAGACACTCAGACAGACACTCAGTCACTCAGACAGACGGACACTCAGACAGACACTCAGACAGACAGACACTCAGACGGACACTCAGACAGACACTCAGACAGACACTCAGACAGACACTCAGACGGACACTCAGACAGACACTCAGACAGACACTCAGACAGACAGACACTCTGACAGACACTCAGACAGACACTCAGACAGACAGACACTCAGACAGACAGACACTCTGACAGACAGACACTCAGACAGACAGACACTCTGACAGACACTCAGACAGACACTCAGACAGACAGACACTCTGACAGACAGACACTCTGACAGACACTCAGACAGACACTCAGACAGACAGACACTCAGACAGACAGACACTCTGACAGACACTCAGACAGACAGACACTCTGACAGACACTCAGACAGACACTCAGACAGACGGACACTCAGACAGACACTCAGACAGACACTCAGACAGACAGACACTCTGACTGACAGACAGACACTCAGACAGACAGACACTCAGACAGACAGACACTCTGACAGACAGACACTCAGACAGACAGACACTCTGACAGACACTCAGACAGACACTCAGACAGACAGACACTCTGACAGACACTCAGACAGACACTCAGACAGACAGACACTCTGACAGACAGACACTCAGACAGACAGACACTCTGACAGACACTCAGACAGACACTCAGACAGACAGACACTCTGACAGACAGACACTCTGACAGACACTCAGACAGACACTCAGACAGACAGACACTCTGACAGACACTCAGACAGACACTCAGACAGACAGACACTCTGACAGACAGACACTCAGACAGACAGACACTCTGACAGACAGACACTCTGACAGACACTCAGACAGACAGACACTCTGACAGACAGACACTCTGACAGACAGACACTCTGACAGACACTCAGACAGACACTCAGACAGACGGACACTCAGACAGACACTCTGACAGACAGACACTCAGACAGACAGACACTCAGACAGACAGACACTCTGACAGACAGACACTCAGACAGACAGACACTCAGACAGACACTCAGACAGACACTCAGACAGACGGACACTCAGACAGACACTCAGACAGACACTCAGACAGACACTCAGACAGACACTCAGACAGACGGACACTCAGACAGACACTCAGACAGACACTCAGACAGACACTCAGACAGACACTCAGACAGACACTCAGACAGACACTCAGATAGACTCTCAGACAGACACTCAGACAGACACTCAGACAGACAGACTCTCAGACAGACACTCAGACAGACACTCAGACAGACTCTCAGACAGACTCTCAGACAGACACTCAGACAGACACTCAGACACTCAGACAGACACTCAGACAGACACTCAGACAGACGGACACTCAGACAGACACTCAGACAGACACTCAGACAGACACTCAGATAGACTCTCAGACAGACACTCAGACAGACACTCAGACAGACAGACTCTCAGACAGACACTCAGACAGACTCTCAGACAGACTCTCAGACAGACACTCAGACAGACACTCAGACACTCAGACAGACACTCAGACAGACACTCAGACAGACGGACACTCAGACAGACACTCAGACAGACACTCAGACAGACACTCAGACAGACACTCAGACAGACACTCAGACAGACACTCAGATAGACTCTCAGACAGACACTCAGACAGACACTCAGACAGACAGACTCTCAGACAGACACTCAGACAGACACTCAGACAGACTCTCAGACAGACTCTCAGACAGACACTCAGACAGACACTCAGACACTCAGACAGACACTCAGACAGACAGACAGACACTCAGACAGACACTCAGACAGACAGACACTCAGAGGACACTCAGACAGACACTCAGACAGACAGACACTCAGACAGACACTCAGACAGACACTCAGTCACTCAGACAGACGGACACTCAGACAGACACTCAGACAGACAGACACTCAGACGGACACTCAGACAGACACTCAGACAGACACTCAGACAGACACTCAGACGGACACTCAGACAGACACTCAGACAGACACTCAGACAGACACTCAGACAGACAGACACTCTGACAGACACTCAGACAGACACTCAGACAGACAGACACTCAGACACACAGACACTCTGACAGACAGACACTCAGACAGACAGACACTCTGACAGACACTCAGACAGACACTCAGACAGACAGACACTCTGACAGACAGACACTCTGACAGACACTCAGACAGACACTCAGACAGACAGACACTCAGACAGACAGACACTCCGACAGACACTCAGACAGACAGACACTCTGACAGACACTCAGACAGACACTCAGACAGACGGACACTCAGACAGACACTCAGACAGACACTCAGACAGACAGACACTCTGACAGACAGACACTCAGACAGACAGACACTCAGACAGACAGACACTCTGACAGACAGACACTCAGACAGACAGACACTCTGACAGACACTCAGACAGACACTCAGACAGACAGACACTCTGACAGACACTCAGACAGACACTCTGACAGACAGACACTCAGACAGACAGACACTCTGACAGACACTCAGACAGACACTCAGACAGACAGACACTCTGACAGACAGACACTCAGACAGACAGACACTCTGACAGACACTCAGACAGACACTCAGACAGACAGACACTCTGACAGACAGACACTCTGACAGACACTCAGACAGACACTCAGACAGACACTCAGACAGACAGACACTCTGACAGACAGACACTCTGACAGACAGACACTCTGACAGACACTCAGACAGACACTCAGACAGACGGACACTCAGACAGACACTCTGACAGACAGACACTCAGACAGACAGACACTCAGACAGACAGACACTCTGACAGACAGACACTCAGACAGACAGACACTCTGACAGACACTCAGACAGACACTCAGACAGACAGACACTCAGACAGACAGACACTCTGACAGACACTCAGACAGACACTCAGACAGACACTCAGACAGACACTCTCAGACAGACACTCAGACAGACACTCAGACAGACACACAGACAGACGGACACTCAGACAGACACTCAGACACTCAGACAGACACTCAGACAGACACTCAGACAGACACTCAGACAGACACTCTCAGACAGACACTCAGACAGACACTCAGACAGACACTCAGACAGACGGACACTCAGACAGACACTCAGACAGACACTCAGACAGACACTCAGACAGACACTCAGACAGACACTCAGACAGACACTCAGACAGACGGACACTCAGACAGACACTCAGACAGACACTCAGACAGACACTCAGACAGACACTCAGACAGACACTCAGACAGACACTCAGACAGACTCTCAGACAGACACTCAGACAGACACTCAGACAGACACTCAGACAGACAGACACTCAGACAGACACTCAGACAGACACTCAGACAGACACTCTCAGACAGACACTCAGACAGACACTCAGACAGACACTCAGACAGACAGACACTCTCAGACAGACACTCAGACAGACACTCAGACAGACACTCAGACACTCAGACAGACACTCAGACAGACACTCAGACAGACACTCTCAGACAGACACTCAGACAGACACTCAGACAGACGGACACTCAGACAGACACTCAGACAGACACTCAGACAGACACTCAGACAGACACTCAGACAGACACTCAGACAGACTCTCAGACAGACACTCAGACAGACGGACACTCAGACAGACACTCAGACACTCAGACAGACGGACACTCAGACAGACGGACACTCAGACAGACACTCAGACAGACAGACACTCTGACAGACACTCAGACAGACAGATAGACAGAGTGGTGTGATTGGTCTGTTCGCTCCATCATGACTGCAGCAGAGAGAGGAAGGTTTGTCTGATCTCAGTCACGCCTCGTCCTCAGGAGCTGAACATCACCCTAGATTACTCTACTGATTTCTGACCAAGCATTATAGTATTCTAAAAGTATTAAATAATCATAAATTATAGTGCCATTCATATTTATTATATTTCACATTTACTATAGCTTTCCTATAGCTCAAACAGTAGAGCATGGCGCTAGCAACGCCAAGGTCATGGGTTAGATTCCCAGGGAAAGCAAGAACTGACAAAATGTACAAAATGTGTACCTTGAATGCACTGTAAGTCGCTTTGGATAAAAGCGTCTGCCAAATGCATAAATGTAAATGTAAATTTATCATAGACGGATGGCAAGACTGGGTCTGACCTTCCTCTCGTTCTGCAGTAATTAAAAGTAATTTGATGTTAATTGTATGAAATCGTTTTGGAATATTAGCAGCACGTAACATTAATAAAAACCAGGACTTATATTCTGGAAAATACCGTAATTATGATAATTATGATGTGACGGTGATGTTGCAAACTACTCTTTTTTTTTGTAGCATTTTCTATGCAGTTTATGAAATGGTAAACAAACAAACAATATGTGTGTTCTTAATACTGAGGTTCAGATTTTACTTAAATTGATGAAGACTCAAAGTCTTCCTGCATCATCTGTTGGGATTCTCCCATGATCCTCTGCTGCGGTTGTGTCACTCTGACTGTCAAACCTCACCTGGACACTTTAGACAGGACATCTCGTGATGGATTCTGACAGGATATTGTTTTCCTCTCTCACACCACACTATAAACATAGAGCCGTTTGGGTCCGACCCAGAGTTTGAGTGAGATCTGGAGGATATTGAGTCCTGTCAGCACAGATATTACTCATATTTCTGCTTCCTGTGTGTGTCAGCAGTGCACCGGCAGAGTACGTTTTGAGTAGATTTTTCAGTATATGTGTAGAGTTAGTGTGAGAGTTGATATGCATTAAAGAGTGTGTACAGGTGCTGGTCATATAATTACATTTACATTTATGCATTTGACAGATGCTTTTATCCAAAGCGACTTACAAGCGACTTATAATTAGAATATCATCAATAAGTTGATTTATTTCACTAATTCCATTCAAAAAGTGAAACTTGTATATTATATTCATTCATTACACACAGACTGATATATTTCAAATGTTGATTTCTTTTCATTTTGATGATTATAACTGACAACTAAGGAAAATCCTAAATTCAGGATCTCAGAAAATTAGAATATTACTTGAGACCAATACAAAGAAAGGATTTTTAGAAATCTTGGCCAACTGAAGAGCGTGAGCATGTCCAGCACTCAATGCTTTAGCTGGGGCTGGTTTTGCCTGAATTACTGCAGTGATGCGGCGTGGCATGAGTCCATCAGTCTGTGGCTCTGCTCAGGTGTTCTGAGAGCCCAGCTCTGATAGTGGCCTTCAGCTCTTCTGCATATCACATCTTCCTCTTCACAATACCCCAGAGATCTTCTATGGGGTTAAGGTCAGGTGAGTTTGCTGGCCAGTTAAGAACAGGGATACCATGGTCCTTAAACCAGGTACTGGTCGCTTTGGCTCTGTGTGCAGGAGCCCAGTCCTGTTGGAAAATGAAATCTGTATCTCCATAAAGTTGGTCAGCAGCAGGAAGCATGAAGTGCTCTAAAACTTCCTGGTATACGGCTGTGTTGACCTCTGACCTCAGAAAACACAGTGGACCAACACCAGCAGATGACATGGCACCCCAAACCATCCCTGACTGTGGAAACTTTACACTGGACCTCAAGCAGTGTGGATTGTGTGCCTCTCCTCTTTTCCTCCAGACTCTGGGACCCTGATTTCATCAGAGAACATAACTTTGGAGCACTTTTTTTCCTTTTTGTCTTTAGCCGAGGCGAGACGCTTCTGACGCTTCTGTTGTTCAAGAGTGCTGAAACCCATGTCTCGCACACGTCTGTGTGTAGTGGTTCTTGAAGCACTGACTCCAGCTCCAGTCCACTCTTTGTGAATCTCCCCCACATTTTTGAATGGGTTTTGTTTCACAATCCTCTCCTGGGTGCGGTTATCCCTATTGCTCGTACACTTTTTTCTACCACATCTTTTCCTTCCCTTCGCCTCTCTATTAATGTGCTTGGACACAGAGCTCTGGGAACAGCCAGCCTCTTTTGCAATGACCTTTTGTGTCTTGCCCTCCTTGTGCAAGGGGTCAATGGTCGTCTTTTGGACAGCTGTCAGTCTTCCCCATGATTGTGTGGCCTACAGAACTCGACTGAGAGACCATTAAAGGCCTTTGCAGGTGTTTTGAGTTCATCAGCTGATGAGAGTGTGGCATCAGGTGTCTTCAATATTCAACCTTTTCACAATATTTACTGAATTTAGGATTTTCCTTAGTTGTCTGTTATAATCATCAAAATGAAAATAAATAAACGTTTGAAATATATCAGTCTGTGTGTAATGAATGAATATAATATACAAGTTTCACTTTTTGAATGGAATTAGTGAAATAAATCAACTTATTGATGATATTCTAATTATATGACCAGCACCTGTACATTCACTCCAGACGAGCCTTTGCATAGTAAACACTGATTTGATTTCATGTCCTCTCTGTAGTGTTTTGCTATTGTAGCTTCACATTTACATTTACATTTATGCATTTGGGCAGACGCTTTTATCCAAAGCGACTTACATTGCATTCAAGGTACACATTTTACATTTTGTCAGTTCTTGCTTTCCCTGGGAATCGAACCCATGACCTTGGCATTGCTAGCGCCATGCTCTACTGTTTGAGCTACAGGAAAGCCTGTAGCCTGTAGCCTGTAGCCTGTAGCCTGTAGCCTGTAGCCTGTAGCCTGTAGCCTGTAGCCTGTAGCCTGTAGCCTGTAGCCTGTAGCCTGTAGCTGCACTTAGTTTGTCGTTGGTATAAAGAGATGAGAAATGTCTTGTACGGACATACTGTCAGCGTTTCTTCAGCAATCTTACACCGATCAGGCATAACATTATGATTTAATATCGGGTTGGTCCCCTGACCCGTCTCTGATGGACTCCTCTAGACCCCTGAAGGTGTGCTGTGGTATCTGGCACCAAGATGTTAGCAGCAGATCCTTTAAGTCCTGTAAGTTGCGAGGCGGGGCCTCCATGGATCGGACTTGTTTGTTCAGCTCATCCCACAGATGCTCGATTGGATTGAGATCTCAAACTCGTTGTTGTGCTCCTCAAAGCATTCCTGAAGCATTTGTGCTTTGTGGCGGCGCATTATCTGCTGAAAGAGCCACAGCCACAGGGAATACCGTCCCCATGAGAGGCTGGACATGGGTCAGCAATGCTTAGGTAGGTGGGACGTGTCAAAGTCACATCCACATGATGGAGGACCCAAGGTTTCCCAGCAGAACATTGCCCAAAGCATCACTGCCTCCGCCGCCACGCCTTCTTCCCATAGTGCACCTGTGCCATGTGTTCCCCAGGTAAGCCACGCCTTCTTCCCATCCCATATCACTTAAGTCACTCAATGGTCTTGCTCCAGCCTATATCTCTGACTTACTTTCTCCTTA
>CM042258.1:207500-257500 GCA_023566225.1 Romanogobio albipinnatus | reverse complement strand
CAGTGAGTGTGTGTGTGTGTGTGTGTGTGTGAGTGTGTGTGAGTGTGAGTGTGTGTGTGTGTGTGTGTTCTTCTCCTATAGCAGTGAATGAGTGTAATTTTTCCTCAGTGACACTACAATGCTCTGTCTGATGTGATACTGTAGTAGACGCTGCATGGTTAAAATTTTCATCCTAATATTATCAATCTTACATGTGAAGAAGTTCATAAAGTCATTACTGCTGTGCTGTTTACAAACATCAGAAGTTGAAGCTTTATTTTTGGTTAATTTAGCCACTGTATCGAATAAATACCTTGGGTTGTGTTTGTTTTCTTCCAAGAGAGTTGAGAAATAAGCAGATCTAGCAGTTCTTACGGCCTTTCTGTATGCGATCATGTGCTCTTTCCACGAATTACGAAAGACCTCTAGTTTTGTTTTCTTCCAGCTGCGCTCCATTTTTCTGGCTGCTGTTTTAAGGGCCCAAGTGTGTGTGAGTGTGTGTGTGTGTGTGTGTGAGTGTGCTCGTTGTACCACGGCGTTGGACTATTTTCTTTAATCTTCTTTAAGCGCAGAGGAGCAACTGTGTCTAAAGAACTGGAAAAGAGAGAGTCAATAGTTTCTGTTGCAACATCGAGTTCTTCTAAGCTATCTGGGATGCTGAGGAGATGATACTGATGAGGAAGATTATTTAAAAAGCAATCTTTAGTAGCGGCAGTGATTGTCCTGCCATTTTTGAAGCGAGGGGGCGGCTTTGCAACCTTAGCTAAATTAAGTATACAAGATACTAAGTAATGATCTGATATGTCATCGCTCTGCTGCTGAATTTCAACGGTATCAACATTTATTCCATGTGACAATATTAGGTCTAAAGTATGATTATGGCGATGAGTGGGTCCTGACACGTGTTGCCTAACTCCAATAGAGTTTAGAATGTCTTTAAATGCTAATCCCAATGTGTCTTTTCGTTGTCTACATGGATATTAAAATCACCAACAATTAGTACTTTATCTACGGCCAGTACTAACTCTGATAGAAAATCAGCAAATTCTTTGATAAAGTCTGTATTATGCCCTGGTGGCCTGTATACAGTAGCTAACACAAATGTTAAACGGGTTTTATCATGTACACTACATAGCGTTACATAAAGCACCAAAACTTTGAAGGAATTATATTTGAAACTAGACTTCTGAGTAATACTGAAGATATTATTATAAATTACAGCAACCCCTCCCCCTTTACCTTTCAGACGCGGCTCGTGTTTATAACAATAATCTTGGGGGGTGGACTCATTTAAAGTAATGTAGTCGTCAGGTTTTAGCCAGGTTTCTGTCAAACACAGCACATCTAGATTATTATCTGTAATAATATCATTAACAATAAGCGCTTTTGGGGAAAGGGATCAAATATTCAGCAACCCAAGCTTTATCAATTGTTCATCTGTATTATATCTTTTGTTTATTTGTTGGACATCAATTACATTTTTATGTTGAATGGTTTTGATGTTTTTTTGTATTTACTAATTCGGGGAACAGACACAGTCTCTATATGATAATATCTAGGTGAAAGAGTCTCTATGTGCTGGGATTTATCTGACTCCGGTGACGTGAGACAGCTAGCAGACGGTCGGTTTAGCCAGTTTGTCTGCTTCCTGACCTGGGCCCTAGTGAGTCAAGGTTTAGCTCTAAGACTATGTGCCAAATTACTAGAGAGAAGAGCGGAACCACCCCAGGAGGGATGGATGCCATCCTTCTTCAACAGGTCAGGTCTGCCCCAAAAACTTTTCCAATTGTCTATGAACCCTATGTTATTTTGCAGACACCACTTAGACAACCAGCCATTGAGTGATGACAGTCTGCTAACTATCTCATCACTCCTTCTAACGGGGAGCGGACCAGAACAATAAACAGCCTCTGACATCGTACTAGCGAGTTCACACACCTCTTTAATGTTAACTTTGGTGATCTCCGACTGGCGAAGTCGAACATTATTAGTGCAGACGTGAATAATAATCTTAGAGAATTTACGATTAGCTTTAGCCAGCACTTTTAAATTTGCTTTGATGTCAGGCGCTCTGGCTCCCGGTAAACATGTGACTATGGTGGCTGGTATCTTCACGTTCCGTGTAATAGAATCGCCAACGACTAGGGCACTTTCAACAGGACACTCAGTGGGTGCTTCACTGAGAGGGGAGAACCTGTTTGATGTTCTAACCGGAACGTAAGAGCGGTTCTTTGATCCTTAACTATGCCGTCTTATTGTCACTCAGTTTCCCTGCTGCGGGGCTCTAAAGCTGGAACTGAAGAATGTACAGAGTTCACTAAGCTATTCTCATCCAAATCAGTGTCTAAAGCTGTTACATCCTCACTACTCTCAGATAAAGTATGGATGCGTGTTTCTAATTCTGAAATCTTCTCCGTCAGCCGAACTATCTCCTTACATTTATCACATGTGAAGCCCTGTTCGCCAGCGGAGAAGCCTATATTAAACATGCAGCATGAAGTGCAAGTGATAATGACAGGAGAAGACATGACTTACCGTGTTTGTTGATTAATCCAACTTACCACTTACCACAGTTGTTTGCTGGACACTATTTACTAATCCAACTAATGAACTCAGAGAGCAGGAGACCCGGGTGCAGAGATGACAAGCTAACAGGCTAGCGAAATGCTAACGTGTGATGGTGATTTAGATTAAAAGCTAGAGATGTCAAATTTAATGTGATAGGCAATTTTTAAACAATGTATGGTGATGAGTAAGTTATATTTAGCAGTAGAACAAAGAGAAAATATCAAAATAGAGATTCAAACGCAAGCAAGGCTGTACAGAGCTACAGACAAGGCAGAAGGCAGACAGGAGCAGACTGCATGCAATGAATTATATTCTGTGCAGACTGTAGCTTGTTACACACACACACACACACACACTGCCCCTGCCCCTAAACCTACCAATCACACACACACACTGACACACACACTCATACACACACACACACACACACACAGTGTGATACCCTCGCCCGCTTTATCACACACAGTTTAATGATGTCAGGGGGAAAGGGTTTTCACGCGACGCGCTGGAAAGGTTGTGTTGTCATATTTTAAAACGCATAAAAGCCTGTGTGAAGTGTGACCTTTTACTCGTGTGCTCGAGACACTGGAGGGCGATTAACGCCATTTCTGCCACAATTCTCCAGCAGAGCATTTTTCCTGCTTCTTACACATCAACTCTGAGGACAAAATGTTCACTTGCTGCCTAATATATCCCACCCACTAACAGAGAGCATCAGTGTTATTCACCGGTCATAATGTATCGAGAACCAGGGTCTGTTGGAGACACAAAAACAGTTACAGATGTTACAGATGCCACCAAACCCAAACTGAGAGCATATGAATGCACTAAAGAGACGCAGCAGCAGAACTGTTAGAAACGTTTGCTGCATAATGCATACGCTTACACACTGATAAATAATCACCAGTAGAGTATAAGTGTGTGGTTCTCAGAGAGCTCTAGATTTCTATTCTGAACACAGGCGTGTGAAGCGGGCAGCGTTTGAAACACCTTCAGCCTATAAACACAGAGCAGGAGTGTTGTGGTCTGTCCGCATGAGCGTTTATTTCATGGTTCGATAAGTTATGCCTGGCAAGCAAACAATAATGTGGAAATGGTGGAACATAATAAAATCAAAAAGCTGATTTAATAGACATTTGAATGAGCAAATATAAAGCAGAGGCTTGATCAGAAGTCATGAGTGCGTTCAGAAACTGCCCAGAATCCACACACTCAAGGTCATCGCTCTTCTCACCGCACACACAGTGTGTGAGACACGGCTGATAACATGTTCATACTCCAGACGCATTCTCTGAGTAAAGGACATGATGATGCTCTGGAGACGCTGATCGATCGCCCGCAGCTCTGCCCGCCTCTGCCCACTCTCCTGTGATGAATACAGATGACGGGTCTTCCAGCGCTACCACACATCTGCATAATCGCATTCCCTGTCATGGGAGTTATTGACCTTGTGTGGAATTAGTTCCCTGGAGGATTCCTTAAATGACATTAAGAGCTCATGCAACACCAGACGCGTGTCTTATGATTGTCCTCCTGGTGGAATCAGTGTATTATCTGGAGGAGGACATCACACACCTCTACAACGCTGACCCGTGATGCTGACCGGTCTCATGGTCATGCAGATTAACGGATGTTTGCTGTGTAACGCTCTCTGGTTGGCTTTTAGTTTCACAGAATCACATTCAGTAATGGATTATAATGACAACTCAAGCTTCAGAGCACATGTGTTATCACTCACTGACCACAGGAGAGAGGCACACACACACACACACACACACACACACACACACACACACACACCCACACACCCACACACACACACACACACACACACACACACACACACACACACACACACACACACACACACACACACACACACACACACACACACAGTAACCCTACCCCCTAAACCTACCCAGCACACACAGATAGTTAGCAGACTATCATCACTCAATGGCTTGTTGTCTAAGTGGTGTCGGCAAAATAACATAGGGTTCATAGACAATTGGAAAAGTTTTTGGGGCAGACCTGACCTAAATCCCAGCACATAGAGACTCTTTCACTGAGATATTATCATATAGAGACTGTGTCTGTTCCCCGAATTAGTAAATACAAAAAAACATCAAAACCATTCAACAGTAAAAATTATTATAATATTATATTATTATTATTATGTAGGCATTAGTGGAATTGCGTTGTCATGGTTTAAATCATACCTATGCGACCGTTATCAGTTTGTAGCAGTAAATGAAGAGATGTCACACCGATCACATGTTCAGTATGGAGTACCACAAGGCTCAGTGCTAGGACCGCTGCTCTTCACCCTGTACATGCTACCACTGGGAGATATCATTAGGAAGCATGGCGTTAGTTTTCATTGTTATGCTGACGATACTCAGCTCTATATTTCTTCACGCCCTGAAGAAATTTACCAATTCACAAGATTAACGGAATGCAGAGCTGATATAAAACACTGGATGACCGGTAATTTCCTGCAACTCAATTCAGACAAAACTGAATTTTTAATTATTGGACAAAAAAGCTCCACAAGTAGTGCCCTAGAATACTGTCTAACACTTGATGCTGCTCTGTCCAGTGCTCGTGGTCAGTGAGGAACCTGGGTGTGCTCTTTGATACCAATCTCTCGTTTGAAAGCCACGTTTCTAGCATCTGTAAAACTGCATTCTACCATCTTAAAAATATCTCTAAATTACGGCACATGCTCTCAATGCAAAATGCTGAACAGTTAGTTCATGCGTTCATGACCTCAAGGCTAGATTATTGTAATGCTCTACTGGGTGGTTGCCCTGCTCGCTTAATAAATAAACTCCAGCTGGTCCAAAACGCAGCAGCTCCAGTTCTTACTGGAACCAGGAAGTGTGACCATATTAGCCCAGTTCTGTCAACACTGCACTGGCTGCCTATTAAACATCGCATACATTTTAAAATCTTGCTTATTACTTACAAAGCACTAAATGGTTTATCTCCAGCACTTGAGCGAGCTCTTAACACATTATACTCCATCACGTCTACTGCGCTCTCTAAACTCTGGCCAGTTGATCATACCGAGAATATCCAAATCAACTGCAGGCGCTCGATCCTTTTCCTATTTAGCTCCTAAACTCTGGAACTCTTCCTAGCATTGTTGGGGAAGCACACACACTCTGTCAGTTTAAATCTAGACTAAAAACACATCTCTTTACTGTGGCATACACATAAAACACTTTCTCAATGAAATGATTGTTAGGCTGCATTAACTAGGTCAGCCGGAACCGGGAACACTTCCCATAACACCTGATGTACTCGTGACATCATCAGAAGAATGGCATCTACGCTAATGCTAGTCTCTCTGTTTATCCCGAGGTTTACTGCAGTCAGCCGGATCCGGGCCGGATCCAGATCAGATGCTGGACCTGCGCCCAGAGAAGACCAACACATGACCCTGAAGTGTCTGAGAGACCGTGATTAGACTCCTCCTGAAACTGCCTCATCGACACGGCA
The DNA here is from genome assembly GCA_023566225.1 of Romanogobio albipinnatus. Classification (NCBI taxonomy): domain Eukaryota; kingdom Metazoa; phylum Chordata; class Actinopteri; order Cypriniformes; family Gobionidae; genus Romanogobio; species Romanogobio albipinnatus. Next base: position 251,449 of record CM042258.1, on the reverse strand, counting down.
TCCTCAATAAACCCGTCACCAGCGGGATGACTCCGATTGTTCCAATATTCCGATCTATTATGACCTCTGACCTGTAAAGTTGCCAGAATAATAATAATAATAATAATAATAATCATCATACGCTGTTTGTTGATTGGCCAGAGGAGAACTGCCCCCCCGACTGAGCCTGGTTTCTCCCAAGGTTTATTTTCCTCCATTCTGCTCCTGATGGGGTTTTGGTTTCCTTGCCACTGTTGCCTCTGGCTTGGCGTGCTCAGTTGGGGACACTCAATATTTCTAAATTTTTCAACTAAATATCCAAATAAATCTAATTATTAAACTAAATGAACCATATAAACTAAATGACTGATCTAATGACTGATCTAAAGCCCACACTGCCACTGTATGATAATTGAAATGAACTGATGACATCACCGTTTTCTCCAGAACGGCTGTACGGCTGAATAAAATTATGCTGCATTATTTTTCTGTTTAACACTGTGAAGCTGCTCTGAGACAATCTGCATTGTTAAAAGCGCTATATAAATAAAGCTGACTTGACACACACATACACACACACAATTATATATATGCAAAGCCTTTCTCCTCTTATAACAATATTTCTTTTATTTTGATAAACTGTGCCTGATTATATGCTTGGTTACATTTTATCCTTTGCAGTTACATCATCAGCACAGTCACAACTGACCTGAGGCCCATTTTATGGTCTTGATCCTCTAGGATATATACAGTATATGTGTGTAATCCTCAATATTTTCTTGGAACAGAAAGACTTGTGTGAATTCTAAATGTGTTGACCTTTACTGGAACCACACAGATGTGTGTGTGAGCGCTTGAGCTCTTATCTGCCCACATGTCACGCGTGACGGTGTCTGTCTCTAAACGCTAGAGCAGCAGAGCTCCAAACCAACTGATGTGGAAAATGACCTGTGGAGAATCTGCATAATCACTTCCTGACCACCTTTAATGGGAAACTCCGGCAGAAAGATGAGTTCAGAATCATCTGGGATTGGCTCACATGATAAAACATCGCGAGTCTGTGAGGAGAACCTAAAGAACTTCTACATATTATTGATTTATAAGAAGAACCCTTATTAGTTGTTAATTATAAATTACATTACATAAGCCTATTTCAAATCAAAATGGCGAAATTAGACAAAAGTTTATTCATTTGGCTGAATATTTTTGTCATTTGTTTAACATTTCTGACTTCCAGAAGCAGCTGTCAAATATGAAATGTTTAGTTTAGCTTCATATCTCGCACTTGACGTCGAGTCGTTCTGCTAAGATTCGCGCTCAGCCTCAGCAGCTTCTGTGAACATAAAGCCCGCCTACTCTGATCTGATTGGTCTTCTCATTGACGAGCGGTGACAGACCAATGAGAGCTCAGATCAACGCACACACCTCTGCTTCTAAAAACGAAGCAGAAAAACAAATATTTTGTGTGCGAATAGTTCGCGTCAAAACCATTCACATCAGCCGCGACATGAATTTGAGACGTCTGTGACGTTTCAGAGCTCCAATATCCCTAAACATTCACGGCGACCGCTGAGAAAACACAGACACTTCCTCATCCAGTGAAGACGAACTTTTCACTATATTTAAAAGACAGAAAAGAAGCTTTTGGGTGAACCCAGTCTTAAAGAGCAGAGAGTCTGAAGGGGAGTATGCTAATCTTGCACGTGAGCTTAAACTTTATCATGGCCGTTTCCGCACTTTCAAATGTCCGTGGGACAATTTGAGGAGCTCCTCCAGAGACAGTAGCACACATTCACTTTCCTAAGTCACAGGCACAATTAGGTTTAGAAAAAAATCAACGAGTTTTAACTCAAAAGTTTAATGTTTTCAGTTAAACACAACTACAGCTGTAATCTTGTGAGAAATGCGATAACTGGCAAACGTTTATGTTGATTGAATAGCTAATGACATCAACTGGACATTTCGTGACCTTTGTTTCCTTGTATGTGATTGGTTTAAGCCTTTTCTGTCGCTGCGAGAGTTTTAAAAAATCGTCATCGAAACGAAAAAAAATAAACATTGTTTTTTCGCCGCAGCATATTCGCGTTCGGTGTGGAAGCTCTCATTACACACACAGCTGATCAACAAATAAAACCATCGCGCAAATTATTCTCACGTCAAAATTGCGTCCAGTGTGAAAGGACCTTAACGTGCGCTCTGTTCGACGCCGCTGCAGATTGAAGAACACGCTGATTAAAAGACGCCACAACCAGAAAGCACTAAATAAACACTACCACTACGGTCTCCACCAGTGTGTCCTTGAGCAAGGTGTGTCTTTACTCCATGTTGCTCCAGGGGGATTGTCCCTCTAATAAGGGCACTGTAAGTCGCTTTGGATAAAGCGTCTGCCAAAAGCATAAATGTAAATGAAATCACACATTTTTGAGGGTGGCTGGACAGTTTAACCCTAACCCTAAAAAGAGCCTCAGTCCTCGAGTGGGCTGTTTGTGTGCACTGCGAGCGTTTTCCGATGAAAAATCTCCACTCACTTTTGTCCCTCGTCTCGAGGGAACCGGGACACACATCTGTGCCCGTGGCTCCGGTCCTGCTGTCACTGAGGCGAGGAGGATCTCAGGTGGAGCTTGCTGAGGAGTGGCAAGGCTTTCTGTGAGCCTCCTCAATAAAACTGATTTTATAATATAAAGAGTGATTAGACCTCCTCTCGCGCCGGAGAGGCTTTCTATGCGTTCACCCTTTTTAGCGATACTGAGATGGCTTTCAGTGAGCCCCCTGATAGGACAACATCCTCAGAGTAGTGTAGTCAGGCCTGGCCGAGGGCTCCACTATCTAGAGCTCTTTCTTAAAACTAGCCTCGGCTGTGTTGTTAGGCTTTTGCTCATTTATTGAGAGTCGTTCGGTTTAAACCTCCACTCCCCTGAGCTTACCACTGGGATAGTGAATGTGAACGGCCAGGCTCTCTTTGCTCAACGCCTCTGTTCTCCTAATGTTGGGTCGAGTGATGTGGCTCTCTGTGAGCCTCCTCGTTAAGCAGCCTTAGTACGAGGTAGTATTACCTCCTCTTGTTTAGAGGGTCCTCCTGCAGAAGTCTGCAATCCATGAGCTCCGCCTCTGTAGCTTTGTCATTGGCATGATTCCCCCTTGGTAGGGCTGTCCCTAGTATACTACGTAGTTAGGCCTCCTCTCGTTCCCGAGATTCATCCTGTTGAGCCTCCGTCCATCCGAGTCCCCTTTTTCCAGCTGAGCTCTCTTAGGTTGAGCATGGCTGATACTCCCCCTTACTGAGAAGGGTTATACTAAGTACTCCTTAGATATATGTGTACTTTGTATCAAGTAATAAGTCTCTCTGTAAGCTTCTTTGATTAAGTCTAGTGTATTAGATGGTACTGCCCTTGTTTAGGGTCAGTATGTAGAGTACTTGGGTTGTTAGGCTCTCTGTGAGCCTCCTTAAAGCGGTCATGAACTGGCTTTTTAATGTTTTTATACTGTTGTCTGAAGTCAACTTATGGCATTAGTGTGCTTTTTACATTCACAATCATCATCATGATCAGTAATAGGCTATTTTCTGCCTTGGTTTTGAGGCTCTCTGAAGACACGCTGGGTTCTGATGGGCGTGCTGCACTGAAGACTTGGAAGTAAACGCCCACTGCTAGGATTGGATGAGATTTGCATATTTAATGAGCTTCTGCTCCCCTGTCAGTGACAGCATGTGGCAAACGGCAACTGGGATGAATCGCCCAGCCCACAGCCAGGGCTCGCAAAACGTCTTTATCAAACAAACATGATTCATCTCTTATCCACCCGCCATTGATTGGAATGTTATTTATGTATAATTTCGCTCGATCGTCAGTGAATATAACCACACACGAACCGTACACACACACGGGCCCATCTGAAAACCACATATTATATAGCCCTGGGACGTTGGGTTTTGCGAGCTGGCGTTACAAGTCCAAGTCTGATCCCGAATGAACCAATAACAGCTTCTCCAGCCTGTGACCGCGTGCTGAGGTGTGTCATCAATAGATATCAAACGATCTGTAACAATGCAATACTAACACATATAAAAACATGTTTTACTCACATTAGTGTGTTGCAGCGTTCCTGTCGGATCCAGAAGCACAGCATTATGTTTTAATATCAATGTGTCTGCAAATCCAGTCTCGACCTGTGTCTTGTTTACAAATGAATCCGCAACGTTTCGCTCAACGAGTCGGTGGGCGGGCTTGAGGCGGCGCTTCTGCGTCCTACTACGTCAGTGGTCGACATATTTAACTGGGTCAATATGCAGAGTGCCTGCTCTCTAGAGCCCGTTTAGCAGTGTTGTCTAGTGATGGGCTTTCAGCCTCCTGGACGAACTGTTTTAGATTAGATTAGATTAGATTAGATTAGATTAGATTAGATTAGATTAGATTAGATTAGATTAGATTAGATTAGATTAGATTCAACTTTATTGTCATTACACAAGTACAAGTACAAGGCAACGAAATGCAGTTTAGGTCTAACCAGAAGTGCAATAGCAGCAAGTGCAGGATATACAGTGGATGCATAAGTGCAGGACATGGATATGTACTGAATATATATGTATAGAGATGGTTATGAATATAAACAGAATTTACAGGTGAATATGTACTATGAGTATAATATAATATACAGATTACTATAAACAGAATTTTACAGATAGAGGTATACAATAATATGTTAGGCTAAGATGAGGAATATAGCAGTGGATTAAGGTGCAATGAAGTATGGACAGAAGCTATCCGAAAAAAGTGTAAAGTGCAGTGGAAGTGATTGCATATTACAGTTAGAAGTACGGTGCAAAATGCAAATGTAAACAGTTTTATGTGCCTGTGTAGTCTGTGTAGTACTTCCCTCGTTTGAGAGGGTCGGTGTGCTGAGTGCTTCGCTCCCCGCGGCTAGTTATCGGTTGCCCTGCTGGGGTCTCCTTTAACAACATTTTTATTTCAAGTTGAAGGACTTTCCAAAGGCCTCCTTGATAATTTCCTCCAGTGAGTTGGTCAGTACTACACACTGTTGTCATGTAGAGTACTCCGCTCCCCCAGAGCTACTTTAGTACTCTGCAAGTCCTGTAGAACCCCTTTTCGGCTGAGTAGAGTTACTCCTCTCGCTTTGAGGGTCGATTTGCTGAGTCTCTGCTTTCTAGGACTTCCGTCTCTGGCATCCGGTGTGAAGTGGTTACTGCATGCTCCAATCCCTTCTCACCGGAGGAGATTCAGCTTAGACAGACAGGTTGTAGGTTGACAAGGCTAGGATGGCGGGAGTCAGCCTCCCTGGTGATTCTAGGGGTTGATGCTTTAAATTCAGGTCTCTTTACAAGCCTGGCTATGTTCCCTAAAGGTATCTTTCAGTAGGTAAATGATTTCAAGCCTTTGAGCTCTGCCCTTGGGCTGAGGCCTTCCTTTTGGCCCCGCAGGGACTTCCCTCATTTAGGGTATGTAGCTTGGCCAGTGGCCCTAGGGAACAGTCACTGACAGCTTGAAGGTGTGTACCTTTGGGGATCTGACAGTGAGGTCAGGAGAGTCAGCTTTTTAGTGCTTAGTCATTGCCAGTTGGGCATGCATTTGTTCCCCATAGCGTCTTGTTCCCCTTCCCAAGGAACCTAGGTTACATTTGTAACCTGATACGCTTTATTATTGTAACCGTCACACAGCTACTAACATTTGATGTACGAGGCCATTAAATTCTTAAATTCTAAATGCATTAAGTGTTCATAAAACGGCTTTTGTTGGTTTGTGTTTTTGAAATGTGTGCAGTTAAAACTTTAACAAGATTTTGGTTGGTCTGTGCCACATTTAGGCCATCTATTCGCCTGTGCCTACTGTAGTTCCTTCATTCCAGCGGTGCCCTTGAAAGTGAGACACTGGAAATCTCCAGGGCTTTTAATCTTTCGAGGAAATGAGCAAAGAGACCTGAGGTAATTTCAGCCCTATCAGCTGTTAAACAGAGGTCTCTCTCTCTCCGTTTCGAATTTCAGGGTCCTTTATGACAGAAAGTCCTTGCGCTTAGCTAATAAGAAGGGCGGTTATTTATTGCTTGTTATAGTCGTAAATAGTATAGTGATATTCCCCATCTTTATCTGTTTATTTAGTGTATTCTGTCAGAAAGTGCAGCTCTGTCTCAGTTCTGTTTTGGTCACAGTGTGGACACTGCTAGTCCTCTGCTAGTTTCTACAGTGCCTCTAAAGCGAGTCTCTATCCGGTCTCTCAGTGTTTGATCTGTTACTGTACTGATAGTCTGTCGTGGTGTTCTGTCTTTTTAGTGTCTGATAGCATTGACGTACACTCTGCTGCGGTGTCTTCCAGTGAGTGATAGTGTGTCATTTGTGCTATTAAAGTGTGTATTAAAGTCAAATCAAGTCAGCTTTATTTTGTTAATCATTGTAATTTTAAATAGTTTTATGAATGACTTGACAATTCTTGTTATTTTTGGATACATGACGTTCTCTCTTTCGCTCTAATTTGTAAAATGTTGTTTTGTAAAAGTTTCCACTTTTCAGTCTCTTTGCCGACCACATTGACAGGTTCACAACATCTTGAAGTCTTGCCACGTGCTGTGATTTAGTGTCCAGAGCAGAGGCTCTATAACCATCCCTCAGCCCGCTGTAAATAAGGTCACTAGCATAAAATCTGCAGCCAACATAAAGACAGTGAAGCAACAAGACATGAGACGGTGTTAAATAAGAGCATGTTTTACAGCAGCGGCCGTTGAACCGAGTGACTCTAGTGGCCGTGTGAGACTTTATTCTCTGCAGATCCCTGATAACACAGCCTCTAATGGAGCTCTGCCACAGGCCGCGTTCTCCGCTGTACACACACACACACACACACACAAACGCTTTTAGTGGCTGGAGTTTGGCCAGCGGAGGCTTTGAGCGCCTGCCTGATGTGAAGCTGGAGGCGAGACTCGCATTTACCCGCATTACACGCCATCTTTACTTGCCCTACAGCTAATGAAGTGAATCCGGGCTGCTGAAGAGTAAACGCAGATCTTGAGCACACGACCATAACCTCCGACAGGAGAACAGAACAGCTTTGTGCCTGGTGTGTGTTTATTGTGTGGCTTTATTTGTGGCTGCTAGAACGTTTGCTTCAGTGTCGTGTAATGGACACAGGTCTGAGAAAGAGTCGAAACTAACGGAGGATCCCTTTTCCTTTCTGTTCTGTCTGCTGTGGATTGTGCGTCATGTCTGTGCCTCTAATAGCGAACATGACTGTTTTCGGACAGGTTAAAAACCTGCATATTGATTGTTGTACCATTGAGCCGCAGTGTGACATTCACGTTAACCAGCAGACCAAACAAACAGCTTTAATAAATCAAATCCTCGGTCAGAGTTTTCTATGTTGGTCAGGGGAAATGTGAGCTGGAGCACTGGAGGGGTATCCATCATATTTACGCTAACTGTATTTACCACGATTACATCTGTCACCACATGGAAATGAAAGTTAGGCTCATGGGAAAAGCCCAGTATGACTACGTGGGTTGAATTCCTTGCGCTTCATAGCTGGAAAAGCACCAGCCTTCATAAAACTACAGTCCAGTTACACACTGAATAATGACATTATGTTGATCAGGAATAGTTAAATGCACTGTTTTCTAACCATGATCTACAAAATAATTTTTTCATGCAGCCATTTGCAATTTGATAAGGGTGGAGGTGTTAAATGAGTGATTTTCTCCATGTTCGACTCAGCGCTGCAGATTTCTCTCTAAAAGCCAGGCACAGAATAAATCACTATCGTTCTTTGCTTTGTTTGGAAATTTCCCATCAAGGTGAATAAATAGGGCAAATGATGCCATCGCTGCAGCTCCGGGGCTAAAATATTCAAAAGATCTTTTTTTTTCTTTGAATAGAGAAGCCAAGAATTTGACTGGTATTTATATTTAATTTCAGAGCGTAGTATAAGGACATCTCAGTATTATATTAGTAATATCTGTTTGCTTTTTTCAGTCACAGTCACAGCGTTCAGTCACAGCGTTCAGTCACTGCGTTCAGTCACTGCGTTCAGTCACAGCGTTCAGTCACTGCGTTCAGTCACAGCGTTCAGTCACAGCGTTCAGTCACTGCGTTCAGTCACTGCGTTCAGTCACTGCGTTCAGTCACAGCGTTCAGTCACTGCGTTCAGTCACAGCGTTCAGTCACAGCGTTCAGTCACAGCGTTCAGTCACTGCGTTCAGTCACAGCGTTCAGTCACTGCGTTCAGTCACAGCATTCAGTCACTGCGTTCAGTCACTGCGTTCAGTCACAGCGTTCAGTCACAGCGTTCAGTCACTGCGTTCAGTCACAGCGTTCAGTCACCGCGTTCAGTCACAGCGTTCAGTCACTGCGTTCAGTCACAGCGTTCAGTCACCGCGTTCAGTCACAGCGTTCAGTCACTGCGTTCAGTCACTGCGTTCAGTCACTGCGTTCAGTCACAGCGTTCAGTCACTGCGTTCAGTCACAGCGTTCAGTCACAGCGTTCAGTCACTGCGTTCAGTCACAGCGTTCAGTCACAGCGTTCAGTCACTGCGTTCAGTCACTGCGTTCAGTCACTGCGTTCAGTCACAGCGTTCAGTCACTGCGTTCAGTCACAGCGTTCAGTCACAGCGTTCAGTCACTGCGTTCAGTCACTGCGTTCAGTCACTGCGTTCAGTCACTGCGTTCAGTCACTGCGTTCAGTCACAGCGTTCAGTCACTGCGTTCAGTCACAGCGTTCAGTCACAGCGTTCAGTCACTGCGTTCAGTCACAGCGTTCAGTCACTGCGTTCAGTCACAGCATTCAGTCACTGCGTTCAGTCACTGCGTTCAGTCACAGCGTTCAGTCACAGCGTTCAGTCACAGCGTTCAGTCACTGCGTTCAGTCACAGCGTTCAGTCACAGCGTTCAGTCACTGCGTTCAGTCACAGCGTTCAGTCACTGCGTTCAGTCACAGCGTTCAGTCACTGCGTTCAGTCACAGCGTTCAGTCACAGCGTTCAGTCACTGCGTTCAGTCACTGCGTTCAGTCACTGCGTTCAGTCACAGCGTTCAGTCACTGCGTTCAGTCACAGCGTTCAGTCACTGCGTTCAGTCACAGCGTTCAGTCACTGCGTTCAGTCACAGCGTTCAGTCACTGCGTTCAGTCACAGCGTTCAGTCACAGCGTTCAGTCACAGCGTTCAGTCACTGCGTTCAGTCACAGCGTTCAGTCACAGCGTTCAGTCACAGCGTTCAGTCACAGCGTTCAGTCACTGCGTTCAGTCACTGCGTTCAGTCACTGCGTTCAGTCGCTGCGTTCAGTCACTGCGTTCAGTCGCTGCGTTCAGTCACAGCGTTCAGTCACTGCGTTCAGTCACAGCGTTCAGTCACTGCGTTCAGTCACAGCGTTCAGTCACTGCGTTCAGTCGCTGCGTTCAGTCACAGCGTTCAGTCACTGCGTTCAGTCACAGCGTTCAGTCGCTGCGTTCAGTCACAGCGTTCAGTCACTGCGTTCAGTCGCTGCGTTCAGTCACTGCGTTCAGTCACAGCGTTCAGTCACTGCGTTCAGTCGCTGCGTTCAGTCACAGCGTTCAGTCGCTGCGTTCAGTCACTGCGTTCAGTCGCTGCGTTCAGTCACAGCGTTCAGTCACTGCGTTCAGTCACAGCGTTCAGTCACTGCGTTCAGTCACAGCGTTCAGTCACTGCGTTCAGTCACAGCGTTCAGTCGCTGCGTTCAGTCACTGCGTTCAGTCGCTGCGTTCAGTCACAGCGTTCAGTCACTGCGTTCAGTCACTGCGTTCAGTCACTGCGTTCAGTCGCTGCGTTCAGTCGCTGCGTTCAGTCGCTGCGTTCAGTCACAGCGTTCAGTCGCTGCGTTCAGTCACAGCGTTCAGTCACTGCGTTCAGTCACTGCGTTCAGTCACTGCGTTCAGCCACAGCGTTCAGTCACTGCGTTCAGTCACAGCGTTCGGTCACAGCGTTCGGTCACAGCGTTCGGTCACTGCGTTCGGTCACTGCGTTCAGTCACAGCGTTCAGTCACTGCGTTCAGTCACTGCGTTCAGTCGCTGCTTTCAGTCGCTGCTTTCAGTCGCTGCGTTCAGTCGCTGCGTTCAGTCACAGCGTTCAGTCTCAGCGTTCAGTCACAGCGTTCAGTCTCAGCGTTCAGTCTCAGCGTTCAGTCACTGCGTTCAGTCACTGCGTTCAGTCACAGCGTTCAGTCACAGCGTTCAGTCACAGCGTTCAGTCACAGCGTTCAGTCACTGCGTTCAGTCACTGCGTTCAGTCACTGCGTTCAGTCACTGCGTTCAGTCACTGCGTTCAGTCACTGCGTTCAGTCACAGCGTTCAGTCTCAGCGTTCAGTCACAGCGTTCCTCCGGCTCTGGGTAGAAAGTGATTAGTAGAGCATTCATGTTCAGCCAGAAAGCCCAGTGTGCTTTTGTGTGAACTAGTTATTGACTTCTGCTCTGTTAGCAATAATTAATGTTGTAAGTCAATGCTAGATCAATTCACATTGTTGTTTGTGATAATGAGCACATGCCATATTTACTGGGCTAGTCTCTTGTGGTTTTGGTCCTAAACATACAGCAGGAACAATAGATCCTTAATACAACTTCCAGATTTGTTAGCATGCAGGGTCTCTTCCTCTGTTTCAGTGCGTAGTGAAGTTTTCCCAGCCCACACTGAGAGTGAATGATTTTCTGTGTGAGCTCCATCTCTCATGTCTGGCTCTCGTCCACCCGCTGCCTGTAATTCGATGAGCAGCAAAACACGATCGTATCAGGCTGCCAAACGCCAGCGAGATCTGGCTCCGACAGCCGCCCGTGTGTGTTCAGGATTGTCTGGGGGACATTGGTCTTTTGTTAGCCATTTTTCTTTCAGGTTTATAATCCAGAACGAGCTTGTTCCGATGAAGCCTTGACAAAGACCTTGAAGCGATAATATAACTCTTAACAGCCGTTCAGCATTACTCTCTAAACATGTCATGCTCATACTCTGTGATTCAGGTGTTGCTTTCCCTTTAGACTGAAGATATTAGGTTATGTTTAGATATTTAAACTGGAAAACAAGACAGATATGCATGATTCAGTGTGTTCTGTGGATGACTAGACTGGAAACATGTACAAAATGGCCCCCAATTGCTTTGTGTGTGTTGAACACAAAATTAACCTCTGGCTTTTCTGAGCACAGAACAGACGGGAGGTTAAAGCAATAAAGACTGAAGCGACTGGGGAAAGGGCTGGGGGAGGTGGTGTGTGTTTTAACTGGCAGTGAGAAATACTGAGCAGCTGCAGCTTCCAAATGGATCCTGTAATTCCAGGCATCCTTCAGGGGAGATTCACCTGCCGCTTCCAGACGGATGGAGGCTGATTTATCACTCACTTACTGTATGTTTGGATTCACTAAGCTGGAGTGGGCGAGGGAGGAGGACATTACTGTGGTAGAAATCAGAGAAAGAAAATGGAAGATTCTGCATGATATAGGGGTTTATTAAGGAAGGGTGATATTAATAAAGGCATGGGAGTGATGGATGTGGCACAGCGCTTCTTGTGATCTGGAAGCCGTGACCAGCCCGTTCCAGTCCAAAACAACGAATGAGGAAGAGCAGCGATGCCGCAGCCCTCGCTGGAGGCAGGAGGATCAATCACATCATGAGCAATTCTTCACCGCTGGTCTTTACTATCTGTTGGACAGCTCTCCGTACTCCTGTGGACCGGGGTTATCTGGTTAGTGTGGCCCAGATCGCTCCTGCTGTATAGTTTGCGCCATATAATTCATAAATATCATTATAGTTGGTGTATTAACCCCAAACTCTTAAAATGATAGAGCTCAGGACAGTCACTAGTGAAGGGTTTGATCTTTATTTGAAAGCGATCTCCAGACGCCCAGAAGTTCAAAGGTCATTAACTAAACATAACAAAGACAAAGACTGAACTGGATGCATAACAGCGATTAGTCACCTGGCATTTACGAGGAGGTGATTGGCTTTCCGGAGAACTATTGGGCTTGTTTTTGGCTAGTTTTGAGTAGCAATTGGGCGGGTTTAGTTGTAAAAACAACCCTGTCTGCCCGCACGCTGGAATAACGTTAGAAGAAGAAGATGAGTGTAAACGATCTTTGCCGGTGTTGTAAAAAAAGAATGTAAGGATACACAGAGTACTCACCAACACCATCATCACTTCTGAGAGAAATAGTAAAGGTGAACGCATATACCAACAAGTTCTCCGTTTAGTAAACGAGTTCAACCCAAGCGCCTTTGATGACGTTACTGTTGATCATCTGTCCATCATCGTCTAAAGCCCGCCCTGACAATTTCATTGGTCCAAACAGCTTCTGTTCAGGGAATAACTCCTCCTCTACGGATCAAGTCCAGACCGAACTTGATCCGAGCGCATTTACATTCTGTGCTTGAGATCTCTCCCCTGTGGGCGGGTTGATAACATGCAGAACAGCTCCCTCTACTGGCTGTAGGTTTTAGGCTCTGGACAAAAAATCCTCCGATTACGCAAAATGACGACATGTATCCGATTTTATTTGACGACCCACTTACATCATCTTTTAAAGTCGGCATGAATAAAATTTTACAATTCGTATTTTTATATTTAATATTGTAGTGTTTACTATAACTGATTTATCTGTGCATTCATTCATTTTTAAAAATTAATTTACCCTTATAATCTTTAATCAATATGTTAACTTTCCCTCCCCCATCGAAACGACTTTTCTTCCGGTCATGTGCTGTGGTGTGAGGGCGGGGTTATGGTGTGAGGGCGGGGTTACGGTGTGAGGGCGGGGTTATGGTGTGAGGGCGGGGTTATGGTGTGAGGGCGGGGTTATGGTGTGAGGGCGGGGTTATGGTGTGAGGGCGGGGTTATGGTGTGAGGGTGGGGTTATGGTGTGAGGGCGGGGTTATGGTGTGAGGGCGGGGTTATGGTGTGAGGGTGGGGTTATGGTGTGAGGGTGGGGTTATGGTGTGAGGGCGGGGTTATGGTGTGAGGGCGGGGTCATCGCCCCTGTCTCGTTTCTGCACCGCCTCTCAGAACCTGTCACTGATCGCAGCAGTATGGCGGTTAGGCAAGCTGAGAAAAAAGTTTTACACAAACAAAGCCATAAAAGGCTTAAAATGAGTAAAATCTGTAGCATAAACCAATGAAAAGTGAGGAAATATGCTCAGTAACATATGTAGAAAAGATTTAGAGATAGATCGAGTTTTTCTCCACAACTGAGTGCAAACTGGCATTCAAATCTGCCTCCATTTTGTTAGCAACGCCCAACTTCCAACGATCCAATCAATTCCCGAAGGACAAAATCAAGCCCCGCCCTACATTTGTTCTAATTTCAGAAGCCGTTTCACTCGGATATACGGCACAATAAGGAGAAAAAGACGATCTCAACTTCCGTTTCACGCCGACTTTAAAAGCGACCCGTATCCGATGTTTGCTTTTACACTATACACTGGCGAAACCATAGATATCCATAATAAAGTCTCTAACGTCATCACTGGCGGCCATCTTGTCACCGGCCAGCTTTCTGGCGGGCTCCTGATGTGAGGCGAGTGATCTGAACACAAACACTCTTATCTCGCTGAAATCTGGACGGATTTACAAATGGTGGCTATAATTCCGGATGCTTGAACAAATTATGAATAATTTTTCATAAGTATGCAGTGTCATAACTACATCTCTGACGTTTATGGCAAACCAAACAGAAAATTGAGCAAGTTATGGTTATTTAAAAAGTGCACGCACCATTAAAACACAATGAGTGAGCGAGCGGAGTGTGACAAGATGGCCGCCAGGCGCGGACGCCGCCCTCCATTGGCCAGCAGCGGACGAGACATCTAGCCTTTATTATGCATATCTATGGGCGAAACAGCCCAAGACGTTCTGACCTGGAAAAGGAAGTAAAATGGAGAGATATGCAATGGACGCAAACAAAATGATTATTCAATGCTTTCCGCACTCTTTAAAGGTCAGCAAAACATTGCTCTCATAAGGCGGAGAAAAAAGAGGAGAGCCCTTGATCTCAGTTCGTGTCCGCCTGACGGCATTCGTCCCTTTTTCAATGGCGTACGACTGGCATTTACTGGAGAATATCCGCTTATTTCACCGCTGGCAGACGCAAATGCACGTATCCGAATAATATCGGATTTATTACCACATATGAGCGAGGCCTGAATCCGACCGGAGGATATCGGAATTCATGCGTTTTTTTTCCTGCTTCACATGTCATATCCCATCTGTGACACATGAGACGGAGACACCGGGATTGGGTCGCTTGAGCCATGCAGTGTGAACGGGGCCGAAGTCTCGTGTGTTCTCAGTGTGGCTGTGCTTTGGGTGAAATCCCCTGAGCTTTGCTGTGAGTCGGGCTGAAGGACAGATGTCCTCCCCTCCTCTGCTCTGCTTTAGTGCTTGTGTCTGACGCTTCTCCTGGGAAAGTCGAGGGAGAGACGCACACTTCGATTAGACTGGATAAACACATGCAGCATCTTAACTGTTAAGAAAATGAAAGTAAATAAATGAATAAATCAAGCCTGTATTACACTAGACTATATCATACAGCATTCAGAAGAAGAGCAGTTTGCGCTCCTAAGGGCTTTCTCACTTTTCCAAAGTGGGCCTGCTGATGAATTCTTCAGGCCGGGTCGAAACATAAGCATGGCGTTCATCAATAATATGCCTCTACAGCTGAAATGGAAAGGGCCAGCCTTCGCTCCCCACGGGCATCAATGAGCCTCGGCCGCCCATGACCCTGTGGCCGGTTCTCCACTGGTCCTTCACTTTTGATAGAGACTGACCACTGCAGACCGGGAACACCCCACAAGAGCTGCAGTTCTGGAGATGCTCTGACCCAGTCGTCTAGCCGTCACAATCTGGCCCTTGTCAAACTCGCTCAAATCCTCACGCTTGCCCATTTCTCCTGCTTCTAACACATCAACTCTGAGGACAACATGTTCACTTGCTGCCTAATATATCCCACCCACTAACAGAGAGCATCAGTGGTCACAATGTTATGGCTGATAGTGTATAGTACTAACTCTACCCCTAACAGTCTACTACTCCTCAACTAATACTCTGAGAGTTAGTTGACCTGCAGTTGCAACAGAATGTCTAAAGTGGGCCGTCAAATTGAAGACGTTTTTAGCGAGATGTTGTTGGTCCAGAGCCGTTTAACACCACAGAGCCTTCCCTCTTCACACACACACACACACACACACACACACACCACTGCGTGTGGCAGGTCCAGCAGTGGATCAGGCTTAATTAATCAATCAGCGAGCGGTGCGGAGGCAGTGCGGGTGTGCGGGATCTGTTACTCAGGTCTGGTGTGCAGCAACATTACTCTCACTTCACGGCCACTCCGCAGTGAGGCGGATCCAGCCGGTGTGTGCTCGAAGGGAACACGCGTCTCATGTGTGTGTGTGTGTGTGTGTGTGTGTGTGTGTGTGTGAGTGTGTGAGTGTGTGCTCTAAGGGAACACGCGTCTCGTGTGTGTGTGTGTGTGTGTGTGTGTGTGTGTGTGTGTATGTGTGTGTGTGTGTGTGTGTGCTCTAAGGGAACACGCGTCTCGTGTGTGTGTGTGTGTGTGTGTGTGTGTGTGTGTGTGTGTGTGTGTGTGTGTGTGTGTGAGAGAGTGTGAGAGAGTGTGTGTGTGAGTGTGTGAGAGAGTGTGTGAGTGTGTGTGTGTGTGTGTGTCGTTCCCTGATGATCCACGTGAGTGTGAGTGTGAGTGTGAGTCTGAGTGTGTGTGTGTGTGAGTGAGTGAGTGTGTGAGTGAGTGAGTGAGTGAGTGAGTGTGTGTGTGTGTGTGTGGTCGAGTAGCTGTACTGAATGAATAATTGTGTAATGAAAGTTTAATGAATACATCACTAATGACCTGCTATTGACCGTTTATCCACTCGAACCACATGAGAAAGCTACTTCTCATTAAAGTACACACACACTCTGCCCCTGCTCCTAAACCTACCCATCACACACACACACACACACACACACACTCTCTCTCTCTCACAAACACACTCACACACGCACACACACGCACGCACACACACACACACACACACACACACACACTCTCTCTCACAAACACACTCACACACACACACACACACATGATTTTTCTTTTGTCTGTCTCTAATATAAAATACAAAAATCAATTTTAAAGTTCAATCATGAGCCAATGTCCGGGGAACAGGATTCCATTTTCCCAGGAAGCAGAAGTTTGAATCTTTTCCTTTGAGTGGAGAAAAACAATTACCAGTGTCTGAGCATCTCCTCCAGTCCAGCTCTGAGTTCTGCTGCTCCAGTCCAGCTCTGAGTTCTGCTGCTCCAGTCCAGCTCTGAGTTCTGCTCCTCCAGTCCAGCTCTGAGTTCTGCTGCTCAGTCCAGCTCTGAGTTCTGCTGCTCAGTCCAGCTCTGAGTTCTGCTGCTCCAGTCCAGCTCTGAGTTCTGCTGCTCCAGTCCAGCTCTGAGTTCTGCTCCTCCAGTCCAGCTCTGAGTTCTGCTGCTCCAGTCCAGCTCTGAGTTCTGCTGCTCCAGTCCAGCTCTGAGTTCTGCTGCTCAGTCCAGCTCTGAGTTCTGCTCCTCCAGTCCAGCTCTGAGTTCTGCTGCTCCAGTCCAGCTCTGAGTTCTGCTGCTCAGTCCAGCTCTGAGTTCTGCTGCTCCAGTCCAGCTCTGAGTTCTGCTCCTCCAGTCCAGCTCTGAGTTCTGCTGCTCCAGTCCAGCTCTGAGTTCTGCTGCTCAGTCCAGCTCTGAGTTCTGCTGCTCCAGTCCAGCTCTGAGTTCTGCTCCTCCAGTCCAGCTCTGAGTTCTGCTGCTCCAGTCCAGCTCTGAGTTCTGCTGCTCCAGTCCAGCTCTGAGTTCTGCTGCTCCAGTCCAGCTCTGAGTTCTGCTGCTCAGTCCAGCTCTGAGTTCTGCTGCTCAGTCCAGCTCTGAGTTCTGCTCCTCCAGTCCAGCTCTGAGTTCTGCTGCTCAGTCCAGCTCTGAGTTCTGCTGCTCAGTCCAGCTCTGAGTTCTGCTCCTCCAGTCCAGCTCTGAGTTCTGCTGCTCCAGTCCAGCTCTGAGTTCTGCTGCTCCAGTCCAGCTCTGAGTTCTGCTGCTCCAGTCCAGCTCTGAGTTCTGCTGCTCAGTCCAGCTCTGAGTTCTGCTGCTCAGTCCAGCTCTGAGTTCTGCTGCTCCAGTCCAGCTCTGAGTTCTGCTGCTCCAGTCCAGCTCTGAGTTCTGCTGCTCAGTCCAGCTCTGAGTTCTGCTGCTCAGTCCAGCTCTGAGTTCTGCTGCTCCAGTCCAGCTCTGAGTTCTGCTGCTCCAGTCCAGCTCTGAGTTCTGCTGCTCAGTCCAGCTCTGAGTTCTGCTGCTCAGTCCAGCTCTGAGTTCTGCTGCTCAGTCCAGCTCTGAGTTCTGCTGCTCAGTCCAGCTCTGAGTTCTGCTGCTCAGTCCAGCTCTGAGTTCTGCTGCTCAGTCCAGCTCTGAGTTCTGCTGCTCAGTCCAGCTCTGAGTTCTGCTGCTCAGTCCAGCTCTGAGTTCTGCTGCTCAGTCCAGCTCTAAGTTCTGCTGCTCCAGTCCAGCTCTGAGTTCTGCTGCTCCAGTCCAGCTCTGAGTTCTGCTGCTCCAGTCCAGCTCTGAGTTCTGCTGCTCAGTCCAGCTCTGAGTTCTGCTGCTCAGTCCAGCTCTGAGTTCTGCTGCTCAGTCCAGCTCTGAGTTCTGCTGCTCCAGTCCAGCTCTGAGTTCTGCTGCTCCAGTCCAGCTCTGAGTTCTGCTGCTCCAGTCCAGCTCTGAGTTCTGCTGCTCAGTCCAGCTCTGAGTTCTGCTGCTCAGTCCAGCTCTGAGTTCTGCTGCTCAGTCCAGCTCTGAGTTCTGCTGCTCCAGTCCAGCTCTGAGTTCTGCTGCTCCAGTCCAGCTCTGAGTTCTGCTGCTCAGTCCAGCTCTGAGTTCTGCTGCTCAGTCCAGCTCTGAGTTCTGCTGCTCAGTCCAGCTCTGAGTTCTGCTGCTCCAGTCCAGCTCTGAGTTCTGCTGCTCCAGTCCAGCTCTGAGTTCTGCTGCTCCAGTCCAGCTCTGAGTTCTGCTGCTCAGTCCAGCTCTGAGTTCTGCTGCTCAGTCCAGCTCTGAGTTCTGCTGCTCCAGTCCAGCTCTGAGTTCTGCTGCTCCAGTCCAGCTCTGAGTTCTGCTGCTCAGTCCAGCTCTGAGTTCTGCTGCTCAGTCCAGCTCTGAGTTCTGCTGCTCAGTCCAGCTCTGAGTTCTGCTGCTCAGTCCAGCTCTGAGTTCTGCTGCTCAGTCCAGCTCTGAGTTCTGCTGCTCAGTCCAGCTCTGAGTTCTGCTGCTCCAGTCCAGCTCTGAGTTCTGCTGCTCAGTCCAGCTCTGAGTTCTGCTGCTCCAGTCCAGCTCTGAGTTCTGCTGCTCAGTCCAGCTCTGAGTTCTGCTGCTCAGTCCAGCTCTGAGTTCTGCTGCTCAGTCCAGCTCTGAGTTCTGCTGCTCAGTCCAGCTCTGAGTTCTGCTGCTCAGTCCAGCTCTGAGTTCTGCTGCTCAGTCCAGCTCTAAGTTCTGCTGCTCCAGTCCAGCTCTGAGTTCTGCTGCTCAGTCCAGCTCTGAGTTCTGCTGCTCAGTCCAGCTCTGAGTTCTGCTGCTCAGTCCAGCTCTGAGTTCTGCTGCTCAGTCCAGCTCTAAGTTCTGCTGCTCCAGTCCAGCTCTGAGTTCTGCTGCTCCAGTCCAGCTCTGAATTCTGCTCCTCCAGTCCAGCTCTGAGTTCTGCTGCTCAGTCCAGCTCTGAGTTCTGCTGCTCCAGTCCAGCTCTGAGTTCTGCTGCTCAGTCCAGCTCTGAGTTCTGCTGCTCAGTCCAGCTCTGAGTTCTGCTGCTCCAGTCCAGCTCTGAGTTCTGCTGCTCAGTCCAGCTCTGAGTTCTGCTGCTCCAGTCCAGCTCTGAGTTCTGCTGCTCCAGTCCAGCTCTGAGTTCTGCTGCTCAGTCCAGCTCTGAGTTCTGCTGCTCAGTCCAGCTCTGAGTTCTGCTGCTCCAGTCCAGCTCTGAGTTCTGCTGCTCAGTCCAGCTCTGAGTTCTGCTGCTCCAGTCCAGCTCTGAGTTCTGCTCCTCCAGTCCAGCTCTGAGTTCTGCTGCTCAGTCCAGCTCTGAGTTCTGCTGCTCCAGTCCAGCTCTGAGTTCTGCTGCTCCAGTCCAGCTCTGAGTTCTGCTGCTCCAGTCCAGCTCTGAGTTCTGCTGCTCCAGTCCAGCTCTGAGTTCTGCTCCTCCAGTCCAGCTCTGAGTTCTGCTGCTCAGTCCAGCTCTGAGTTCTGCTGCTCCAGTCCAGCTCTGAGTTCTGCTGCTCAGTCCAGCTCTGAGTTCTGCTGCTCAGTCCAGCTCTGAGTTCTGCTGCTCCAGTCCAGCTCTGAGTTCTGCTGCTCCAGTCCAGCTCTGAGTTCTGCTGCTCAGTCCAGCTCTGAGTTCTGCTGCTCAGTCCAGCTCTGAGTTCTGCTGCTCCAGTCCAGCTCTGAGTTCTGCTGCTCAGTCCAGCTCTGAGTTCTGCTGCTCCAGTCCAGCTCTGAGTTCTGCTGCTCAGTCCAGCTCTGAGTTCTGCTGCTCAGTCCAGCTCTGAGTTCTGCTGCTCCAGTCCAGCTCTGAGTTCTGCTGCTCAGTCCAGCTCTGAGTTCTGCTGCTCCAGTCCAGCTCTGAGTTCTGCTGCTCAGTCCAGCTCTGAGTTCTGCTGCTCAGTCCAGCTCTGAGTTCTGCTGCTCCAGTCCAGCTCTGAGTTCTGCTGCTCCAGTCCAGCTCTGAGTTCTGCTGCTCCAGTCCAGCTCTGAGTTCTGCTGCTCCAGTCCAGCTCTGAGTTCTGCTGCTCCAGTCCAGCTCTGAGTTCTGCTGCTCCAGTCCAGCTCTGAGTTCTGCTGCTCAGTCCAGCTCTGAGTTCTGCTGCTCAGTCCAGCTCTGAGTTCTGCTGCTCCAGTCCAGCTCTGAGTTCTGCTGCTCAGTCCAGCTCTGAGTTCTGCTGCTCAGTCCAGCTCTGAGTTCTGCTGCTCAGTCCAGCTCTGAGTTCTGCTGCTCCAGTCCAGCTCTGAGTTCTGCTGCTCAGTCCAGCTCTGAGTTCTGCTGCTCCAGTCCAGCTCTGAGTTCTGCTGCTCAGTCCAGCTCTGAGTTCTGCTGCTCAGTCCAGCTCTGAGTTCTGCTGCTCCAGTCCAGCTCTGAGTTCTGCTGCTCAGTCCAGCTCTGAGTTCTGCTGCTCCAGTCCAGCTCTGAGTTCTGCTGCTCAGTCCAGCTCTGAGTTCTGCTGCTCAGTCCAGCTCTGAGTTCTGCTGCTCCAGTCCAGCTCTGAGTTCTGCTGCTCCAGTCCAGCTCTGAGTTCTGCTGCTCCAGTCCAGCTCTGAGTTCTGCTGCTCCAGTCCAGCTCTGAGTTCTGCTGCTCCAGTCCAGCTCTGAGTTCTGCTGCTCCAGTCCAGCTCTGAGTTCTGCTGCTCAGTCCAGCTCTGAGTTCTGCTGCTCAGTCCAGCTCTGAGTTCTGCTGCTCAGTCCAGCTCTGAGTTCTGCTGCTCAGTCCAGCTCTGAGTTCTGCTGCTCCAGTCCAGCTCTGAGTTCTGCTGCTCCAGTCCAGCTCTGAGTTCTGCTGCTCCAGTCCAGCTCTGAGTTCTGCTGCTCCAGTCCAGCTCTGAGTTCTGCTGCTCAGTCCAGCTCTGAGTTCTGCTGCTCAGTCCAGCTCTGAGTTCTGCTGCTCAGTCCAGCTCTGAGTTCTGCTGCTCCAGTCCAGCTCTGAGTTCTGCTGCTCAGTCCAGCTCTGAGTTCTGCTCCTCCAGTCCAGCTCTGAGTTCTGCTCAGTCCAGCTCTGAGTTCTGCTGCTCAGTCCAGCTCTGAGTTCTGCTCAGTCCAGCTCTGAGTTCTGCTGCTCCAGTCCAGCTCTGAGTTCTGCTGCTCCAGTCCAGCTCTGAGTTCTGCTGCTCAGTCCAGCTCTGAGTTCTGCTGCTCAGTCCAGCTCTGAGTTCTGCTGCTCCAGTCCAGCTCTGAGTTCTGCTGCTCCAGTCCAGCTCTGAGTTCTGCTCCTCCAGTCCAGCTCTGAGTTCTGCTGCTCAGTCCAGCTCTGAGTTCTGCTGCTCCAGTCCAGCTCTGAGTTCTGCTGCTCAGTCCAGCTCTGAGTTCTGCTGCTCCAGTCCAGCTCTGAGTTCTGCTGCTCCAGTCCAGCTCTGAGTTCTGCTGCTCCAGTCCAGCTCTGAGTTCTGTTGCTCAGTCCAGCTCTGAGTTCTGCTGCTCCAGTCCAGCTCTGAGTTCTGCTGCTCAGTCCAGCTCTGAGTTCTGCTGCTCCAGTCCAGCTCTGAGTTCTGCTGCTCAGTCCAGCTCTGAGTTCTGCTGCTCAGTCCAGCTCTGAGTTCTGCTGCTCAGTCCAGCTCTGAGTTCTGCTGCTCCAGTCCAGCTCTGAGTTCTGCTGCTCCAGTCCAGCTCTGAGTTCTGCTGCTTAGTCCAGCTCTGAGTTCTGCTGCTCAGTCCAGCTCTGAGTTCTGCTGCTCCAGTCCAGCTCTGAGTTCTGCTGCTCAGTCCAGCTCTGAGTTCTGCTGCTCCAGTCCAGCTCTGAGTTCTGCTGCTCAGTCCAGCTCTGAGTTCTGCTGCTCCAGTCCAGCTCTGAGTTCTGCTGCTCCAGTCCAGCTCTGAGTTCTGCTGCTCAGTCCAGCTCTGAGTTCTGCTGCTCCAGTCCAGCTCTGAGTTCTGCTGCTCCAGTCCAGCTCTGAGTTCTGCTGCTCCAGTCCAGCTCTGAGTTCTGCTGCTCCAGTCCAGCTCTGAGTTCTGCTGCTCCAGTCCAGCTCTGAGTTCTGCTGCTCAGTCCAGCTCTGAGTTCTGCTGCTCCAGTCCAGCTCTGAGTTCTGCTGCTCAGTCCAGCTCTGAGTTCTGCTGCTCCAGTCCAGCTCTGAGTTCTGCTGCTCAGTCCAGCTCTGAGTTCTGCTGCTCAGTCCAGCTCTGAGTTCTGCTGCTCCAGTCCAGCTCTGAGTTCTGCTGCTCCAGTCCAGCTCTGAGTTCTGCTGCTCAGTCCAGCTCTGAGTTCTGCTGCTCAGTCCAGCTCTGAGTTCTGCTGCTCAGTCCAGCTCTGAGTTCTGCTGCTCAGTCCAGCTCTGAGTTCTGCTGCTCCAGTCCAGCTCTGAGTTCTGCTGCTCCAGTCCAGCTCTGAGTTCTGCTGCTCAGTCCAGCTCTGAGTTCTGCTGCTCCAGTCCAGCTCTGAGTTCTGCTGCTCAGTCCAGCTCTGAGTTCTGCTGCTCAGTCCAGCTCTGAGTTCTGCTCCTCCAGTCCAGCTCTGAGTTCTGCTCCTCCAGTCCAGCTCTGAGTTCTGCTGCTCCAGTCCAGCTCTGAGTTCTGCTGCTCCAGTCCAGCTCTGAGTTCTGCTGCTCCAGTCCAGCTCTGAGTTCTGCTGCTCAGTCCAGCTCTGAGTTCTGCTGCTCCAGTCCAGCTCTGAGTTCTGCTGCTCAGTCCAGCTCTGAGTTCTGCTGCTCAGTCCAGCTCTGAGTTCTGCTGCTCCAGTCCAGCTCTGAGTTCTGCTGCTCCAGTCCAGCTCTGAGTTCTGCTGCTCAGTCCAGCTCTGAGTTCTGCTGCTCAGTCCAGCTCTGAGTTCTGCTGCTCAGTCCAGCTCTGAGTTCTGCTGCTCAGTCCAGCTCTGAGTTCTGCTGCTCCAGTCCAGCTCTGAGTTCTGCTCCTCCAGTCCAGCTCTGAGTTCTGCTCCTCAGTCCAGCTCTGAGTTCTGCTGCTCAGTCCAGCTCTGAGTTCTGCTGCTCAGTCCAGCTCTGAGTTCTGCTGCTCAGTCCAGCTCTGAGTTCTGCTCCTCCAGTCCAGCTCTGAGTTCTGCTCCTCCAGTCCAGCTCTGAGTTCTGCTGCCATTTTTCTGTAGTTAATCATAATTAATCACAGTTAACATTAAATTAAATGATATTGTCATACATATTATGACACTGAATCTCTAAATGAATGTAAAAGAACTCTAAGATGGAATATTTGAATGATTTGTTTAATTTTTAATAAGTACTATGAATGAAGGCTAGTGTCCTCGGATATTATTAAGAAATTTCCCATTCAGTGTGTTTTTGTTAGAAGCTTGTACAGTCATTCTTATTTTGTTAATATCGGTGTGTGTATGTGCATCTGGGTTTGGCGGTTGCCAGGGGAACGGGACTCACCTGACTGCATTGTGCCAAGTGTAAAGTTTGGTGAAGGGTGGATTATGGGATGGGGTTGTTTTTCCAGTTTAAGGAACTCCCAAAACATTTTGGACAATTTCATGCTCCCATCTTTGTGGGATCAGTTTGGGGACGGCCCCTTCCTGTCCCAGCATGCCTGCGCTCCAGTGCTCAAAGCATCGCTCCATAAAGACATGATGAGGAGTTTGGTGTGGAGGAACTGGACTGGCCTGCACAGAGTCCTGACCTCAACCCGATAGAACACCTTTGGGATGAATTAGAGCGGAGACTGAGAGCCAGGCCTTCTCGCCCAACATCACAGATGCGCTTCTAGAAGAATCCCCATAAACACACTCCTAACCCTTGAGGAGAGAAGAGCTGAAGCTGTTAGAGCTGCATATTAAACCCCACAGATGAAGAATGGGAAGCTCGAGTGTGTGTGTGTGTGTGTGTGTGTGAGAGTGTATGTGTGTGTGTGTGTGTGTGTGTGTGTGTGTGTGTGTGTGTGTGTGTGTGTGTCTGTGTGTGTGTGTGTGTGTGTGTGTGTGTGTGTGTGAGTGTGTGTGTGTGTGTGTGTGTGTGAAGGGCCGGCTCAACACTTCTGGGGATGTGGTGTGTCACTGAATAAGAGTTCCTGTCACAGTTCATGAGGAACGGCTGCATCTGTTGGCCAGAGTTCATCTACAGGAGCAAAAGGCCCAGGGCATCATGGGGGAAAACGCTGTATTTGCATCACATTACTTGTATGTGTCATTCCTTTTAACACGCCTGCAGATACTGTATGTCACAACAGTCGTGTATCATGTGCTGTATGTGCAGGGAGACTCTTCCACTGACCGGTGATGAATAATTCAAGAGGCTTCTGAATCTGTGGCGTGGGTTAGTGGAGGAGTCGTCTGAAGGACCGCAGGGCATCCCTGATCCAGGTCTGAGCACTTTGGAAGTGCATTAAGTAGCTTTATTATATTGGCAAACTGTAATGACAGTCTGTGCTGAATGTTTCAGGGGATGTGTGTGAGGCGGCTGAAGCTCATTAGCATCCGAGGGCTTTAACATGTGTTCATCTGCTTATGTTTGCTCTGATGGCCTGACGTCTCCTATCCTGTTATTAGAGGAGGAATTCACTTTAGAAATCATCCTCCCCTCCATTGCAGATTCTCAATCTCATTATCGTGTGTGTGTGTGTGTGTGTGTCAAGTCACCTTTATTTCTATAGCGCTTTATACGAGACAGATTGTTTTAAAGCAGCTTCACAGTGATAACAGGAAAATGATGTTCAGTGTTGGAACGCATTACAAGTAACTGAGTTATGTAATCACACTTTTATTTGACTGACAGCTCTCCTGTCCACATGTTGAGAAGAATGGAGAGTAAGTTCAGAGGCGGTGTGTGTGAGTGTGTTACTGTAGTTCTAGACTAAATGTGATCTCAATACAGAGTCAGTTCTCCTCAAAATGAATCAAATCAGTCAAATGCAAAATCAGAGTACTATGCAAACCTCAAATATATAAATGTTAAATAAAACAAATATTGTAATATTGACTAATGTCTTGCTGCTGACCTTCGATGATTCAGTTAAACCATGAGCAAATATTACTAGATCTTTAGTTTTTATTGGTAAAACTTTTTTCTCCTGCGTCCCATTCTTCCATTATCCAGAATGGCGGCACATCTTTACCTCAGCTTGAGGATTATCATTTCAATTTTGGTATGAAGAGGTCTTTACATTTGCACAAAAATAGAACTTTTTTTGCTATTAAAAAACAAAACATAAAAAGAAGTCCCGCCCAGGTGAGAAAAAGTAACGCAAACGTAACGTAACGCATTACTTTTCTTAAAAAGTAACTAAGTAACTTTTTAAGGGAGTAACGCAATATTGTAACGCATTACTTTTCAAAGTAACTTTCCCCAGCACTGGTTATGATGTTCAGCTGAAATCAGTTCAGTGTTTACATTTACATTTATGCATTTAGCAGACGCTTTTATCCAAAGCGACTCACAGCTTGGGGAAACATGAAGCGATTGGTCATGAAGGGTCGAGAAGCGCAATAAGAGCCTGAGATCCTGAGAGCGTGTGCATTGCTCAGTGTAGCACAGGCTAGAGTAGGGAGGGAAGAAGAAGAGGAAGAGGAGAGGAAAGGAAAGGGTTTATTTTTATGAGGTTAAGTGCTCACGGAAGAGCTGAGTTTTAAGTTTGCTTTTGAATGATGTCAATGGTTCTGCGTTTCGGATGCTGTTGGGAAGATCGTTCCACCAGCTGGGAACGGTGAATGAGAATGTTCTGGAAAGGGATTTTTTGAATCAGTGTTGATTCAGTTCTGCTGTAGAGATCAGCAATTATTACAGTTTTTACAGACGCTGGGACACACTTCTCTATGCTTAGGTCCCTTTTGCAGAACTCTTCCACAGTGAGCACAGCAGAAGTCTGTGTGTGCTAAACTGCGGATCGATTATCATTGCTTTGGCACAAAATGCATTCAATGACGACATCTCTCAAAGCTCATGAGTTCTTTTCTCACTCAGACACAACACCTGCCAGAACTCTCCGCACACACAGGCTCACATACTGTCTTCAAAACTGTTCAACTTATGTTCAAAACAATAACAATACAAAAAACAATTTGCTACATTCCTACAGTAATATTGTAATGAAATATATTTTAAATCTTAAAATGAAACACTTGGACAATTGGAGCAGCCACAGCTGATTCTCATTGTAGATGGTGGGTGTGTGTGTATACTAATTCTTGTATTTTGGAATAAAAAAAAAAAATAAACAACATAAAATATTGACGAATTCTGCATCATGTCTGATTCAGTCCAGGAACATATTGCAGTGAATTATAAACAGAGATGTGTCCTTGTTTTGTATAATGCTACATGTTGTGTGTGTTTTTTAGCTCATTGTTTCAAGGGGGACAAAGTGTGTTTGTGGGCTGTCAACCTTTGCTAGTGTTCTGGCAGAATGAGCTGATCTGAGACCTGAAGAAAGGGTTTTGGTAGTTGTAGTGCATTTTGAATGTGAAATGAACTGAGAGTTGGTTAGGAGAACTGTGTGAAGAGTGACCTAAGGATTGAGAAATGAGTTCATTTCATCTATAAAGCAGTTTCATAATGTGTTAAGAGCTCGCTCAAGTGCTGGAGATAAACCATTTAGTGCTTTGTAAGTAATAAGCAAGATTTTAAAATGTATGTGATGTTTAATAGGCAGCCAGTGCAGTGTTGACAGAACTGGGCTAATATGGTTACACTTCCTGGTTCCAGTAAGAACTGGAGCTGCTGGTTTTGGACCAGCTGGAGTTTATTTATTAAGCGAGCAGGGCAACCACCCAGTAGAGCATTACAATAATCTAGCCTTGAGGTCTCAGAATTGAGTAGTAGGGAATCACTAGTCATCCATTTTTTAAAAGGCAGCAGCTGTTTGTGTTATATGTAACTCCTTTCTATTACACTCAGTGAAAATATCGCATTTTCTTAGCGATAGATGATATTTACACTAAGTGCAAATAGCTGTAGATGCTATTTACTAAGTGAATTAGTAGTTCTTTGCAATATGTGTAAATAGTAATTACATGTAATTTATACTTTATTTTGACTTCATATACTATTTGCACCTCAGTATTGTTGTGCATTAACAGGATGCAATGATAACATAGAGTGTAAAGATTATATTTATTAAAATTATTAAATTGATGCCGCCTTAATGGGACAATAAAGGCCCTCCCTACACCTAACCCTACCCAATAAATGCTTTTATTATTATTAAACATTTCGTTAGGCACTTTATTTCCACATTTTCTTAATTTATATTGAAAGTAAATGCGTTTCTGGTGAGATCTGTGATGAGAAAAGAGATAAGAACAAACTCTGGAAAAGGCGGATTCGAACCCATGTTAATCGCGGCAAAATCAAGATCCATTAGACATATGCATTACTGATCGCACCACTGAAGATGTTCAAATCAAAGCAGTTTTTAAATCTTGTTTGGCCCAACCAGGCATTGTTAGGCGGAGCTAGTGCGAATAGCACTTGCCAACAAGGCACGCTATTTTCACTTGGTGTGAATAGACACAATTTTATTTTTATATCAGCTCTGCATTCCGTTAATCTTGTGAATTGGTAAGTTTCTTCAGGGCGTGAAGAAATATAGAGCTGAGTATCGTCAGCATAACAATGAAAACTAACGCCATGCTTCCTAATGATATCTCCCAGTGGTAGCATGTACAGGGTGAAGAGCAGCGGTCCTAGCACTGAGCCTTGTGGTACTCCATACTGAACATGTGATCGGTGTGACATCTCTTCGTATTGTGTGTGTGTGTGTGTGTGTGTGTGTGTGTGTGTGTGTGTGTGTTTGTGTGTGTGTGTGTGTATATGTGTGTGTGTGTGTGTGTGAAATCGTATGCATAGCAGGAATGCCTCTCAGTGTGAAATGAAGAGGAGGAGATGGGAACGAGCGATGGATGGATCTCTTCATGGACTGCATGCTAAACCTCAGTCTGTCCCAGAAAGCTGAAGGCAGGGTTTGTTAGCGGTCTCAAGGGTGTTGGTATGAGATATTCAGAAGTAGCCACACTAATCATTCATGTTCCCTTATTTACATGAAAACAGTCTGAATGATCTACTGGAGCATCTGACAGTCTCACTGCAGACATGATAAGGACAGTTTTCTTCTCGACTGGAAATATTCAGTTGTTTTCTTTGATGAGAAGCACGTTAAAGTGTGCTGGATGTGCGTATTTCATTACTACGTCAGGTCTGGTTTTCAGTTTGAACCCCTAACCCCTTCTCCGACACATAGATGAATGATTGCTTTTCATTAGAGTTAAGAGACATCACAGTGGAGCGTTAAATAATGAATGAAGTGGACTCTGGCTAATCATAATGACCTGCGGAGACTGTTATTGGATTCATTATAAGGAATCTGCTACTCTGTCACTATCCAATAAATGAAGAAGCCCTTCTGCTCGTGACAGCTGCTGCATGATGGGAAGAGCGGATTCAGCTGGTCTTAAACGGCCTTCACTCCATCTCATAAGTGTCAAGCCTTCAGTATTCAGCTTTCCCTTAGGCCCTGTAACTCTGAAAACTTTCTGACAAATATTAATATTTCAGGTTAGCGCCCACCGCCATCACTCCGACTGCATCTGACGTGTCGCGCGTGTCACTTCTCTGTTTTCGTAGAGCTGGCAGTATTTTGATGGAACTAAATTGCCACGCCAAATAATTTCGCAGAGAGTGTGAAACTCACGGGCTCACGCCCAGCATCATCTTCCCTGGCTGGAAAAGTGCTTGCATGCTCTAGTTTTTCTGCATTACAATGCCATAATTTATCAGTCACACATTTTCACAGACTCTGGCTCTGCAAACGATCGTAGTTTCCCCAGAGCAGACAGAGAGCGAGGCTGAACCGTCTAGCAGCCGTGTTTGACAATCAGCCGACTCCATTCCTATTTGTGTTCTGTCCAGAAATGCTAAACATGTCTCTGAACACATCTATAGATTGTGTGGGTGTGTGTGTGTGTGTGTGTGTGTGCATATTGGCGGTCCTACGCAGGGCCATAACCACCGTAGACATCGAGGGGGACAAGTCCTCTCTAATAGCTAGAAATGGCCCAATTGTCCCCCCAATGCTTGCACTTCATTACACAGAGCTCTGGATGTTGATGTTGGGATGACAAAAAGGTTTAAAAGTCGCATTTCTAGTCTCAACTGGCCAGAGTTTAGAGAGCGCAGTAGAGATGGTGGAGTATATGTGTTAAGAGCTCGCTCTAGTACTGGAGATAAACCGTTGAGTTGAGTTGAGTTGAGTTGAGTTGAGTTGAGTGAGTTGAGTGAGTTGAGTTGAGTTGAGTTGAGTTGAGTTGAGTTGAGTTGAGTTGAGTGAGTTGAGTTGAGTTGAGTGAGTTGAGTGAGTTGAGTTGAGTTGAGTTGAGTGAGTTGAGTGAGTTGAGTTGAGTTGAGTGAGTTGAGTTGAGTTGAGTGAGTTGAGTGAGTTGAGTGAGTTGAGTTGAGTTGAGTTGAGTTGAGTGAGTTGAGTGAGTTGAGTTGAGTTGAGTTGAGTTGAGTGAGTTGAGTTGAGTGAGTTGAGTGAGTTGAGTTGAGTTGAGTTGAGTTGAGTGAGTTGAGTGAGTTGAGTTGAGTTGAGTTGAGTTGAGTTGAGTTGAGTGAGTTGAGTTGAGTTGAGTTGAGTTGAGTGAGTTGAGTTGAGTGAGTTGAGTTGAGTTGAGTTGAGTTGAGTTGAGTGAGTTGAGTTGAGTGAGTTGAGTGAGTTGAGTTGAGTTGAGTTGAGTTGAGTGAGTTGAGTGAGTTGAGTTGAGTTGAGTTGAGTTGAGTTGAGTTGAGTTGAGTTGAGTGAGTTGAGTTGAGTTGAGTTGAGTTGAGTGAGTTGAGTTGAGTTGAGTTGAGTGAGTTGAGTTGAGTTGAGTTGAGTTGAGTTGAGTTGAGTGAGTTGAGTTGAGTGAGTTGAGTTGAGTTGAGTTGAGTTGAGTGAGTTGAGTGAGTTGAGTTGAGTTGAGTTGAGTTGAGTGAGTTGAGTGAGTTGAGTTGAGTTAACTTTATTGTCCTAAAAGGCGATTCTTTGTGTAGACAGCAGTACACACACATGTTCGTACAGCAACACAATATACATTAAATAACACACTTTTATAATAAATCATTTAAAAACTTAATAGCAGCAGGTATAAAGGATTTTTATATCTATTAGATTTACACAAGGGGAGTTTAGGTTTCGAGCCGATGGAAGCAGTGGAAGTTCAGAGCACAATGGGTGGGGAACGTCAGAAAGGACCAGCCCTTCCTAGTCACCCTATGTTCATACATTTGTGTAATGGTCCTTAAATCAGTTCCAACAATCTTGCTGCACATTTTTACAATACTACACTCTAAAAAATGCTGGGTTAAAAACAACCCAAGTTGGGTTGAAAATGGACTAACCCAGCAATTGGGTTGTTTAAAGGGGTGGTAAAGCACACTCTTTCGAAGGCTTGATTGTGTTTGTGGGCTGCACTGTAACATGTGTTCATGCTTCGTTTTAAAAGAATTGCATTATTTTTCATATATTTGACCTTTATTCTACACTGCTCTGTCCCTCCTTGTAAAAACGGTCTGATGGTTTCCGGTTTGTATGAAGCCAGTCCCTCAGAAACACGCAATGGGCTCTGATTGGTTAGCTGGCCCAGTGTGTTGTGATTGGCTAACCGCCTAGTGCACGTTTGTCGGAAACGTCCCGCCCCTTCCCTAATAAAACCAAACCAATCTGAGCCTGAATCAGACCTAGACAATTTTAGTGAAGCTGATCGAGCAGAAGCTGTTCAGTCCTCAAGAGTAAAGACTGCGGATCTATAGTGAGCGCTCCTGAAGGGCACTGTTACTTTTGTATTTTTAGACAATTATAGCCGAATATCTGTCGCAAGAACGAACACTAAACATTGGCCCTACTATAGTATCCAAATCAAACACAGAAGCTGTTTAGCAGGCCTGTAGATCAACAACACATAAACACTCTAATCAAAGAATCATTTACACTAATGCCAAGTTCACTGTGGAGATTTTAACAAAGTTTGTAGCGTGAGGTGTTTGTCGGATAATGTTAAGTATGAATGAGCGTTTAACAAACTGGTTTGCAGAGCCAAATGATCGTTGTCATGTTTACTTCCTTGCTACAACGAACAATTAACAACACAAACTATTACAGGAAAACACATCGACGAGAAATAAATCACACTTACAGGTTGTGGCCCGTGAACAGCTTCTGTTTTTAATCCATCTTTCAGGACAAGCCGTTGTGCGAATCCTGCATTGAGCTGGTGCAGATTGAGGAAGCTTTCCTCCGTGAGATGAGCCGCACAGAGAGCGAGATCTGGGTAATGATTATGAGGGACCGAGTTAAAGATAAATGTTAACCATTGATCCCTAACTCCCCCGTCCCTAGAAAGACTGAACAAAGTGGACCTGCAATCCGGATGAGAATAACAGGGTTTTATAACACTCCAGCCTACTAACTACACCACAACAACACTCCAGCCTACTAACTATACCACAACACCACTCCAGCCTACTAACTATACCACAACAACACTCCAGCCTACTAACTATACCACAACACCACTCCAGCCTACTAACTATACCACAACAACACTCCAGCCTACTAACTATACCACAACACCACTCCAGCCTACTAACTATACCGCAACAACACTCCAGCCTACTAACTATACCACAACAACACTCCAGCCTACTAACTATACCACAACAGCACTCCAGCCTACTAACTATACCGCAACAACACTCCAGCCTACTAACTATACCGCAACAACACTCCAGCCTACTAACTATACCGCAACAACACTCCAGCCTACTAACTATACCACAACAACACTCCAGCCTACTAACTATACCACAACAACACTCCAGCCTACTAACTATACCACAACAACACTCCAGCCTACTAACTATACCACAACAACACTCCAGCCTACTAACTATACCACAACAACACTCCAGCCTACTAACTATACCACAACAACACTCCAGCCTACTAACTATACCACAACAACACTCCAGCCTACTAACTATACCACAACAACACTCCAGCCTACTAACTATACCACAACAACACTCCAGCCTACTAACTATACCGCAACAACACTCCAGCCTACTAACTATACCGCAACAACACTCCAGCCTACTAACTATACCACAACAACACTCCAGCCTACTAACTATACCACAACAACCCTCCAGCCTACTAACTACACCACAACACCACTCCAGCCTACTAACTATACCACAACAACACTCCAGCCTACTAACTATACCACAACAACACTCCAGCCTACTAACTATACCACAACAACACTCCAGCCTACTAACTATACCACAACAACACTCCAGCCTACTAACTATACCACAACAACACTCCAGCCTACTAACTACACCACAACAACACTCCAGACTACTACTAACTACACCACGACAACACTCCAGCCTACTAACTATACCACAACACCACTCCAGCCTACTAACTATACCACAACAACACTCCAGCCTACTAACTATACCACAACAACACTCCAGCCTACTAACTATACCACAACAACACTCCAGCCTACTAACTATACCACAACAACACTCCAGCCTACTAACTATACCACAACAACACTCCAGCCTACTAACTACACCACAACAACACTCCAGACTACTACTAACTACACCACGACAACACTCCAGTCTACTAACTACACCACAACAACACTCCAGCCTACTAACTATACCACAACAACACTCCAGCCTACTAACTATACCACAACAACACTCCAGCCTACTAACTATACCACAACAACACTCCAGCCTACTAACTATACCACAACAACCCTCCAGCCTACTAACTATACCACAACAACACTCCAGCCTACTAACTACACCACAACAACACTCCAGACTACTACTAACTACACCACGACAACACTCCAGCCTACTAACTATACCACAACAACACTCCAGCCTACTAACTATACCACAACAACACTCCAGCCTACTAACTATACCACAACAACACTCCAGCCTACTAACTATACCACAACAACACTCCAGACTACTACTAACTACACCACGACAACACTCCAGCCTACTAACTATACCACAACAACACTCCAGCCTACTAACTATACCACAACAACACTCCAGCCTACTAACTATACCACAACAACACTCCAGCCTACTAACTATACCACAACAACACTCCAGTCTACTATCTATACCACAACAACACTCCAGCCTACTAACTATACCACAACAACACTCCAGCCCACTAACTATACCACAACACTCCAGCCTACTAACTATACCACAACAACACTCCAGCCTACTAACTATACCACAACACTCCAGCCTACTAACTATACCACAACAACACTCCAGCCTACTAACTATACCACAACAGCACTCCAGCCTACTAACTATACCACAACAACACTCCAGCCTACTAACTATACCACGACAACACTCCAGCCTACTAACTATACCACAACAACACTCCAGCCTACTAACTATACCACAACACCACTCCAGCCTACTAACTATACCACAACAACACTCCAGCCTACTAACTATACCACAACAACACTCCAGCCTACTAACTATACCACAACAACGCTCCAGCCTACTAACTATACCACAACAACACTCCAGCCTACTAACTATACCACAACAACACTCCAGCCCACTAACTATACCACAACAACACTCCAGCCCACTAACTATACCACAACAACACTCCAGCCTACTAACTATACCACAACAACACTCCAGCCTACTAACTATACCACAACAAGACTCCAGCCTACTAACTATACCACAACAGCACTCCAGCCTACTAACTATACCACAACAACACTCCAGCCTACTAACTATACCACGACAACACTCCAGCCTACTAACTATACCACGACAACACTCCAGCCTACTAACTATACCACAACAACACTCCAGCCTACTAACTATACCACAACAACACTCCAGCCTACTAACTATACCACAACAACACTCCAGCCTACTAACTATACCACAACAACACTCCAGCCTACTAACTATACCACAACAACACTCCAGCCTACTAACTATACCACAACAGCACTCCAGCCTACTAACTATACCACAACAACACTCCAGCCTACTAACTATACCACAACAACACTCCAGCCTACTAACTATACCACAACAACACTCCAGCCTACTAACTATACCACAACAGCACTCCAGCCTACTAACTATACCACAACAACACTCCAGCCTACTAACTATACCACGACAACACTCCAGCCTACTAACTATACCACAACAACACTCCAGCCTACTAACTATACCACAACACCACTCCAGCCTACTAACTATACCACAACAACACTCCAGCCTACTAACTATACCACAACAACACTCCAGCCTACTAACTATACCACAACAACACTCCAGCCTACTAACTATACCACAACAACACTCCAGCCTACTAACTACACCACAATAACACTCCAGCCTACTAACTATACCACAACAACACTCCAGCCTACTAACTACACCACAACAACACTCCAGCCTACTAACTATACCACAACAACACTCCAGCCTACTAACTACACCACAACAACACTCCAGCCTACTAACTATACCACAACAACACTCCAGCCTACTAACTATACCACAACAACACTCCAGCCTACTAACTATACCACAACAACACTCCAGCCTACTAACTATACCACAACAACACTCCAGCCTACTAACTATACCACAACAACACTCCAGCCTACTAACTATACCACAACAACACTCCAGCCTACTAACTACACCACAACAACACTCCAGCCTACTAACTATACCACAACAACACTCCAGCCTACTAACTATACCACAACAACACTCCAGCCTACTAACTACACCACAATAACACTCCAGCCTACTAACTATACCACAACAACACTCCAGCCTACTAACTACACCACAACAACACTCCAGCCTACTAACTATACCACAACAACACTCCAGCCTACTAACTACACCACAACAACACTCCAGCCTACTAATTACACCACAACAATCGGTGTTGACCCAATTCAAAACACAGCATCATGAAGCTTTGAAGCATTATGAATCAGTGAGTCGATTCAGCGGTTTGGAGCGTTATGAATCAGTGAGTCGATTCAGCGGTTTGAAGCGTTATGAATCAGTGAGTCATTTCAGCGGTTTGGAGCGTTATGAATTAGTGAGTCGATTCAGCGGTTTGGAGCATTATGAATCAGTGAGTCGATTCAACGGTTTGGAGTGTTATGATTCAGTGAGTCGATTCAGCGGTTTGGAGCGTTATGAATCAGTGAGACGATTCAGCGGTTTGGCGCATTATGAATCAGTGAGTCGATTCAGTGGTTTGGAGCGTTATGAATCAGTGAGTCGATTCAGTGGTTTGGATCGTTATGAATCATTGAGTCGATTCAGCGGTTTGGAGCGTTATGAATCAGTGAGACGATTCAGCGGTTTGGCGCGTTATGAATCAGTGAGTCGATTCAGCGGTTTGGAGCATTATGAATCAGTGAGTCGATTCAGCGGTTTGAAGCGTTATGAATCAGTGAGTCGATTCAGCGGTTTGGAGCGTTATGAATCAGTGAGTCGATTCAGTGGTTTGGAGCGTTATGAATCAGTGAGTCGATTCAGTGGTTTGAAGCGTTATGAATCAGTGAGTCGATTCAGCGGTTTGGAGCATTATGAATCAGTGAGTCGATTCAGCGGTTTGAAGCGTTATGAATCAGTGAGTCGATTTAGCGGTTTGGCGCGTTATGAATCAGTGAGTCGATTCAGCGGTTTGGCGCGTTATGAATCAGTGAGTCGATTCAGCGGTTTGATTCACCAAAGTCACGTATTTCAGCAGTTTGATACGCGATCCGAATCATGAATCGACTCATTTGACGTGTGCAACAGTCCAAGTCTTCTGAAGGAGCAGAGCCAATCTTAAGTTAATCTTCCTCTTATTTTACTTGTGTTCCGACGTTCATGATCACTGAAGTCAGGTCCTGTCGACAATGCCAAAACTGTTCGATCAACAGTTCCAGACCTTCTTGTAAACCCATTTGACTGATTAGATCAAAACAGTAAGTAATTCAACGCTAGCTCAGCTGATGGGAAACACACTGGACTTCAGATATTATTATTATCAGATCAATCCCATATTCCCAATCATCGGTCATAATTTACTGAGGGAAATGGTCTGCGACAGAAACCCTTTCCTTTAGCGATGGATGTGCTTTAGTTTGAGCTGTGTGCCAGTTTGGCCTCTCCTGGTTAATGTCATAATCCCTGAGGACGCCGCAGGAATGGCAGCGCAGATGCTGAATGTGTTTCCATCCGTCACACATCGACTGAAACAGATCGAGTGAATCCCACAGCAGCTGTGTGTTCAGGGCTCATTTACACCACAGGTAACCACTACACGTGCGCTACTAAATATGATGATGGTGACATTTACACTAGCTTACATCCTACATGATATAAACATGACAAGCGTCCGCATCACAAAACATGTCAGTGTTTCTTTTCCCTGCTAACTTACTTACCCTTCCTGAGGATCTATTATTGGCATTTATCTTTAATCTAACGGTTTAGGTGGTATAATTGGTTTCTTGATTATTTATGTCTCATGTTTCAATGTAAATGTGATATTTTTAACGGGTGTGATTCGACCTCCGTGTGTTTGTGTGAAGCTCCTTCACAGAACACACTAACAGCTCTTCCTCTGTCTGAGGAGGATGAAGATCCTGTGGGGTTTGTCTCTGACCTTTAGTGAGGATCTGCTGACCCCTTCAGACTCGCTGCTCCTGTACTAGTGTGTGTGTTTTCAGATGATCCTGCTGTTCTCACAGACACACACCAATCATTGTGTGCCAGTGAGTGTGTTGTCTTACCCTCGTTCTAGTCTTGACGAATCGGGATTCTTCTAAATGAGGGAGTGTGTGTCTGCTGGTAGCATAACACACAGCCAAATCTTTTACATTTAAGGGCTTTCTATTCAACAGCTTCTCCAAACGATTCCTAAAGACACACTTCTGTTCTCAACAACTGTTTGAAACAAATATCTTTATAAAGACATGGCAGCCACATTTCATGATAAGATCCCAGCTCATGCTATTAGCCACGTTATAAATGCATCGGCCAGACTCATTGGAAGAAACGTGCCTGTGGAGACATTTCTGCAAAAGGATATTATACTGCTTCTTGCACTCAAGACAATATCAAAGTGAAAAGTCCAGTGAGTGAATATCACATTCATTTGAATCTAAAACAGATGAATGTGAATCTGGCAATGCTTTATTAGATTGTACGTTTGCTGGCAGTTCAGAAATGAAATGCTCAAAGGCGTTTGATAATAACTACCAACACTAAACCCGACCCTAAACCCTGTCAGTAGAAGCAAACGTGAGATAAACACACACACATGACCCTGGAGCTCAACACCGGTCCTGCGTCTCACGCGGATATCTGTGCCAGTAGCCAACAACACATCGTACGGGTCAAAATGATACGTTTTATGCCAAAAATCATTAGGATATTAAGATATTTTGTACATTTCCAACCGGAAATATATCATAAATGTATTTTTAGTAGTAATATCTCAATATTTAGATTTTATTGCACCCTCAGATGCCAGATTTTCATTATTGTCCTAACAAACCACACATCAGTGGAGAGATTCTTTATTCAGCTGAAGATGATGTATAAATCCAGAGGTGGACAGTAACTAAGTACATTTACTTGAGTACTGTACTTAAGTACACTTTACTTGTATCTGTACTTTACTTGAGTATTATTTTTTCGGGAAACTTTGACTTTAACTTCACTACATTTGAAAGGCAAACATCTTAGGTCCTCAAAGTGGAAAGTGGTTTCTGTAGCAGCTCTGAAAGTCAGTGGATGATGTTGTTGTTGTTGTTTTGCAGACAGCCTATCAGTAATCACTCATGTAGGGTCATGTGAAGTTTCCCAACATTGCTAAACACTGATCAATTTATAGCAAAATGGAAGAAGACGGTTCCTCTGTGCAGTGTGTGCACCCATGCCAGACTTCAAAAGTGTTTCAGTTTTCTGAAAAGATTAAAGATTAGTTTAGTTGGCACACACTTGACACGTCTCATAAAATGTTAAAAAATGTAAATGTCTGGGAGAAAGAGAAGAGTAAGCAGTTGGGGGAATATGGGATGTGTATCAGTGTATTGGATCCGTGCATTCTGCCTTAAAGTGACAGCAGGTTTGTGAAGAGCTTTGTAACTTTTCTACAAATATTGAAATGAGTTTAAGGTGGTCGTGTCACTGACTGACTTAAACCACCATGGTGGCATAATGTGCAATCATACAACAATGCAACAATAATAAAATAATGCATTGACATAAAAAAGGAAATTTACGTTTGATACTTAAGCACTTTTAAAAACAAATACTTCTGTACTTTTACTTGTAACGGAGTAATATTTGACTAGTAGTACTTTTACTTTTACTCAAATAATAGAGTTGTGTACTTTGTCCACCTCTCACCCTTATGACTGATTTTGTGGTCCAGGGTCACATTTGCTTGCTTGTACAAGTCTTTTAATTGTGGTTTGTGTTTCATGGGACTCATACCCGAACTTAGAGACACATTTTCCTAATGAGCCTTGGTTGCAACAAATATATGTATTTATTTATATGCTAATTCATGAATCATGATTTCTGAGTTTCACACACGATTACTGAGTTGAGAAACCTGACGTGATGCGGCCTGAATCCCATGTGTCCACTCGCTGACCACAGGATCATTGATCTGACCGTTTGAGAACTCAGCTGAGCTTTAGAGATGAACTCATTTAATAACTGATGATCTTTACAGGGGAATGATCACTCTGGGGTTTTTAGAGCTGCTGTACAGAACTCTGTTGAGACCAAGTGCTATAGAAATAAAGCTGACTGGACAAAACTTGCTTTATTTCCATAGGAAAGCCTGAACGACCTAAATCCATCCTAATGTATTTCCATGGGCTGGTGTGGGAAGAGTGGCTGAAGCGGTACTGTTCGCTGACAGAGACCTGAGGGACGCCGCGCTGCTAATGAACTCGAGTCCTCTCCAGAAGGTTAGTCCAACACTTTCAGTATCGGCTAAATATGCTAATTCACCAGAGGCGGACTGGGGCAATAAAGTGTCCCTGGCACATCGGCGCTTTTAGACCACTGAGACTCAAGTATAGGTCTCTACAGGATAGTAATAGGAGTTTCTAGATCAGTGGGCGTGGCCATAAACAGAGGCCGTTTTCCACTGCGGTACCTGATTTGCCCACGTCACAGTGTGGGTGGGGTCGGGTGAAGGGGATCATTTTCATTGCATGGTTTATGAACACCCATCAGTTTGGAAACAGCCACAAATTTAGAAACTTTTGTTCTGCAGAGACCTCATACTCCTGAGACTGTTCAGGCTAAATAAATGAATGTTTTTGGTAGGGATGCACTGAATCCAGATTCAGGTTCAGCCGAATACCGAATCCTACTCCCATCCTCAGTCCATTGTCACAGTAAACACATTAATGAAGTAAACAACGTCCACAGCAGTGTAGGGATGCTCATATTGCAAAATATGCTACGCGTTATTAGAATAGAGCAGCAGCTCAAGCTCCTGATTGGTGGAGAGCAGACGAACGGCTTCCCGAGGCTGGCCGCTCTAGCGAGGCGTGATCTCTGTGTTCCCGGGGCATCAGTGCATCTGAAGCCGTGTTTGAGGCTTTTCCTCGAGTGGTTTTGGTCAAGTTTACTAAAGTAAACATTGTCACGCATGTTCTTCTCGCCGCTGTTTCCTGATGGTTTATAGAACAATGACCCCGAGTCGCCCTGTCGTTTCAGAGAACAGCCCAACCCACAGACTAACCCACAGACTAACCCACAGACTAACCCACATCACTTAGACATGTTACTTTAAAAGAAATAAAGATAACAACCATACAAGCTGTGGATTGAGGGAGGCCTGATATTTTTATTTGACAAAAAAACTATTCTGGTTCTTCAAAGCTTCAAACGGATTCAGTGTATTTTCCTTTTGTCATCGTAACTTGGTAATTATTTAAGTGAAAAATATTTGGTATAGGCCTATTTATTTTTTATTTTGGCCCCACTTTATATTAGGTGGCCTTAACTAATATGTACTTACATCAAAAAATAAGTACAATGTATTTACTGTGTTTAAATTGTATTGCAAAACACCTTTGCTGATATTGAGGTGGAATACGGGTAGAGGTGTGGGTGAGTTTAAGGGTAGGGTTAGGGACAGGTGTGGTGGTGTGGGTCAGTTTAAGGGTAGAGTTAGGGACAGGTGTGGTGGTATGGGTGAGTTTAAGGGTAGGGTTAGGGACAGGTGTGGTGGTGTGGGTGAGTTTAAGGTTAGGGTTAGGGACAGGTGTGGTGGTGTGGGTCAGTTTAAGGGTAAAGTTAGGGACAGGTGTGGTGGTGTGGGTGAGTTTAAGGGTAGAGTTAGGGACAGGTGTGGTGGTGAGGGTAAGTTTAAGGGTAGGGTTAGGGACAGGTGTGGTGGTGTGGGTCAGTTTAAGGGTAGAGTTAGGGACAGGTATGGTGGTGAGGGTAAGTTTAAGGGTAGGGTTAGGGACAGGTGTGGTGGTGTGGGTCAGTTTAAGGGTAGAGTTAGGGACAGGTATGGTGGTGAGGGTAAGTTTAAGGGTAGAGTTAGGGACAGGTATGGTGGTGAGGGTAAGTTTAAGGGTAGAGTTAGGGACAGGTGTGGTGGTGAGGGTAAGTTTAAGGGTAGGGTTAGGGACAGGTGTGGTGGTGTGGGTCAGTTTAAGGGTAGAGTTAGGGACAGGTATGGTGGTGAGGGTAAGTTTAAGGGTAGAGTTAGGGACAGGTATGGTGGTGAGGGTAAGTTTAAGGGTAGAGTTAGGGACAGGTATGGTGGTGAGGGTAAGTTTAAGGGTAGGGTTAGGGACAGGTGTGGTGGTGAGGGTAAGTTTAAGGGTAGAGTTAGGGACAGGTATGGTGGTGAGGGTCAGTTTAAGGGTAGAGTTAGGGACAGGTGTGGTGGTGTGGGTAAGTTTAAGGGTAGAGTTAGGGACAGGTGTGGTGGTGTGGGTCAGTTTAAGGGTAGGGTTAGGGACAGGTGTGGTGGTGTGGGTAAGTTTAAGGGTAGAGTTAGGGACATGTGTGGTGGTGTGGGTAAGTTTAAGGGTAGAGTTAGGGACAGGTATGGTGGTGAGGGTAAGTTTAAGGGTAGAGTTAGGGACAGGTGTGGTGGTGTGGGTAAGTTTAAGGGTAGAGTTAGGGACAGGTGTTGTGGTGAGGGTAAGTTTAAGGGTAGAGTTAGGGACAGGTGTGGTGGTGTGGGTGAGTTTAAGGGTAGAGTTAGGGACAGGTGTGGTGGTGTGGGTGAGTTTAAGGGTAGAGTTAGGGACAGGTGTGGTGGTGTGGGTGAGTTTAAGGGTAGAGTTAGGGACAGGTGTGGTGGTGTGGGTGAGTTTAAGGGTAGGGTTAGGGACAGGTGTGGTGGTGTGGGTAAGTTTAAGGGTAGATTTAGGGACAGGTGTGGTGGTGTGGGTGAGTTTAAGGGTAGAGTTAGGGACAGGTGTGGGTGAGTTTAAGGGTAGGGTTAGGGACAGGTGTGGGTGAGTTTAAGGGTAGGGTTAGGGACAGGTGTGGGTCAGTTTAAGGGTAGGGTTAGGGACAGGTGTGGTGGTGTGGGTGAGTTTAAGGGTAGAGTTAGGGACAGGTGTGGTGGTGTGGGTAAGTTTAAGGGTAGGGTTAGGGACAGGTGTGGTGGTGTGAGTGAGTTTAAGGGTAGGGTTAGGGACAGGTGTGGTGGTGTGGGTGAGTTTAAGGGTAGAGTTAGGGACAGGTGTGGTGGTGTGGGTGAGTTTAAGGGTAAAGTTAGGGACAGGTGTGGTGGTGTGAGTGAGTTTAAGGGTAGGGTTAGGGACAGGTGTGGTGGTGTGGGTCAGTTTAAGGGTAGGGTTAGGGACAGGTGTGGTGGTGTGGGTGAGTTTAAGGGTAGAGTTAGGGACAGGTGTGGTGGTATGGGTGAGTTTAAGGGTAGGGTTAGGGACAGGTGTGGTGGTGTGGGTGAGTTTAAGGGTAGGGTTAGGGACAGGTGTGGTGGTGTGGGTCAGTTTAAGGGTAGGGTTAGGGACAGGTGTGGTGGTGTGGGTGAGTTTAAGGGTAGAGTTAGGGACAGGTGTGGGTGAGTTTAAGGGGTAGGGTTAGGGACAGGTGTGGTGGTATGGGTGAGTTTAAGGGTAGGGTTAGGGACAGGTGTGGTGGTGTGAGTGAGTTTAAGGGTAGAGTTAGGGACAGGTGTGGTGGTGTGGGTCAGTTTAAGGGTAGGGTTAGGGACAGGTGTGGTGGTGTGGGTGAGTTTAAGGGTAGGGTTAGGGACAGGTGTGGTGGTGTGGGTGAGTTTAAGGGTAGAGTTAGGGACAGGTGTGGGTGAGTTTAAGGGGTAGGGTTAGGGACAGGTGTGGTGGTATGGGTGAGTTTAAGGGTAGGGTTAGGGACAGGTGTGGTGGTGTGAGTGAGTTTAAGGGTAGGGTTAGGGACAGGTGTGGTGGTGTGGGTCAGTTTAAGGGTAGAGTTAGGGACAGGTGTGGTGGTATGGGTGAGTTTAAGGGTAGAGTTAGGGACAGGTGTGGTGGTATGGGTAAGTTTAAGGGTAGAGTTAGGGACAGGTGTGGTGGTGTGGGTCAGTTTAAGGGTAGGGTTAGGGACAGGTGTGGTGGTGTGGGTGAGTTTAAGGGTAGAGTTAGGGACAGGTGTGGTGGTATGGGTGAGTTTAAGGGTAGGGTTAGGGACAGGTGTGGTGGTGTGGGTCAGTTTAAGGGTAGGGTTAGGGACAGGTGTTGTGGTGTGGGTAAGTTTAAGGGTAGAGTTAGGGACAGGTGTTGTGGTGTGGGTCAGTTTAAGGGTAGAGTTAGGGATAGGTGTTGTGGTGTGGGTAAGTTTAAGGGTAGAGTTAGGGACAGGTGTGGTGGTGTGGGTGAGTTTAAGGGTAAAGTTAGGGACAGGTGTGGTGGTGTGGGTCAGTTTAAGGGTAAAGTTAGGGACAGGTGTGGTGGTGTGGGTCAGTTTAAGGGTAGGGTTAGGGACAGGTGTGGTGGTGTGGGTGAGTTTAAGGGTAAAGTTAGGGACAGGTCTGGTGGTGTGGGTCAGTTTAAGGGTAAAGTTAGGGACAGGTGTGGTGGTGTGGGTGAGTTTAAGGGTAGAGTTAGGGACAGGTGTGGGTGAGTTTAAGGGCTAGGGTTAGGGACAGGTGTGGTGGTGTGGGTCAGCTTAAGGGTAGGGTTAGGTGTAAGGGAAGTGTCAACAGTGTAATTACAAATGTAACTACAGAAATTAATTACAGATGTAATTACATGCAGGTATTTTTTCAAATGTAAGTACAATGTAAAAGCATGTATGTACACAATAAGTGCATAGTATCAAATGAATAATTAAAATGTTAGTACATAGTAGTTAAGGCCACCTAATATAAAGTGGGTCCATTATTTATATCTGATCTGTGCGGCTGTTTGCACGATAAACCTATGAAAAAAATGTTTTTAACGGGTCACAGACACTCATCAATCGTATTTTTATTTAATGCCAATTCAATATTATACTCTAATCAGTTAACGGTTAATAATCGGATAATGAGCAGCGGTTGTGGTTGGGAAAATGAACCGAATGAGCATCTACAGCAGTGGGTTTATCATTTAATTTAATAATTGGCAACATTATTCCAGGATGACTGTCCTTCCTCTGCCGTTCCTGAAGCTGCTGTGTGTAGATTCCCTCATGTATTCTTTCGGATGTTTAATATGCAAATGTTTTAACAGCGGCTGTTGTTTAGGGTCCTTGCCCCCTCGAGACAAATCGCCATTGCAAATTGAACATGTAGCTCGACTTGAATCGCCGCTTTTTGACTGAAAGTCTTGCCAAACAACACGAGTTCTGCTCACGAGCTCCATTTTCACTTTCTCACAGCGACTGCAGTCGAGCGGTCCAGCTGGGAAGCACCTTCCCATAATCAATAGCGTCTCATTACATCGACCAGTGGAGCGCGAGAAGAGCAAGCCTAGGGTTCGGGTTCGGTGGAAAAAATGCTACAGTTCGGCAGAAACTGAACCCCGTCAAAAAGCCCAATATTCGGCCAAATCCGAACCCGATTCCTGCATCCCGAGTTGTTTCCTCCAGTGAGCCGCGTGGGACATTGGTCTGGGATGCCGGAAGGATATAGGCTACATCATTTTACTATAATTCATTCTTCATATACATTTACAGCAACGGCCTGGCCCACATTGTCCAGCGGCCGCCCCTGTAATTCACCAGTCATCATTAACGGCTCAGTCTCATGTGGC
>CM042258.1:0-205000 GCA_023566225.1 Romanogobio albipinnatus | reverse complement strand
AATGAGACAGGCTGTCATTTCCCCCGGGAATACGGGATGTCTTTCAGCTGAATGGAAACGGATGTATTATATATCAAGAGCTGTCTCACCATCACTGGCGATGTGTGAGTCGAAGGGGAGACTCAGGGGAAGCTGTGTTCTTTCATAATCTTCTCTTTCTGCTCTTCTTGATGGAAGTTCAAGTTTGACAGACTGCATAAACAGAAGGAGTTAACGTGAGATCCAGGAAGACATCCGGCTTTGAAAAGCT
This sequence comes from Romanogobio albipinnatus, assembly GCA_023566225.1. Lineage (NCBI taxonomy): Eukaryota > Metazoa > Chordata > Actinopteri > Cypriniformes > Gobionidae > Romanogobio > Romanogobio albipinnatus. Next base: position 204,750 of record CM042258.1, on the reverse strand, counting down.
TCGGTGAGGTGTGAGTATGTGTTCCTTTGGAGTAGGTATAAAATATGAAATTAAAATCTATTCGATTAGCAGGCGCCTTTTCCCAAAGCGCCTTTCAAATGAGAAGCAGCTCACAACATTTATGACCGGTTTAGATTAGGAAACACGTTTTCTTTGTGTAGTAGGTGAGTGCTTGCGGAAGGAAGTTTTGCTGCTCTTTCCACCAGAGAACGACTGAAGGGAGAAAGCATAACTCTTGACTTCATTGAGATTAAATGTCGAGCACATGAAGAGGATCTGCTGTACAGAGCCAGGATCAGGACAGACTCTATGAAGATATTAAAGAGCTTTCCTTCTGTGATGCTTCATTCCTACGGAAGCACTGAACGAAATGCATTCACTCATAATTTATATAATATCTATCCCATTGAGAAAAAGAAATGTAATACTTTAACCTTCAAATACACGTTCCCTCTTAAACGTTCCCTGCAGTTCCCATGATTCACTCCGAGCATTCATGCTAGAAAAGTAAAGAGCTCTATCTCATGTTAGCAGGGCTTTTCAAACCGTCTGATGCTAAGGACTCTCAAATATAATGATCCCCTCATGAGAAACCACCGTCCTAAAATATAAACGCAGCTGTACACTGATTAGGTGAATAACACTGATGATCTGTTAGTGGGTGGGGTATATTAGGCAGCAAGTGAACATGTTGTCCTCAGAGTTGATGTGTTAGAAGCAGGAGAAATGGGCAAGCGTGAGGATTTGAGCGAGTTTGACAAGGGCCAGATTGTGACGGCTAGACGACTGGGTCAGAGCATCTCCAGAACTGCAGCTCTTGTGGGGTGTTCCCGGTCTGCAGTGGTCAGTCTCTATCAAAAGTGAAGGACCAGTGGAGAACCGGCCACAGGGTCATGGGCGGCCGAGGCTCATTGATGCCCGTGGGGAGCGAAGGCTGGATCAAACAGACGAGCTACTGGAGCTCAAACTGCTCCAGAAGTTAATGCTGGTTCTGATAGAAAGGGCTCAGAACACACAGAGCATCTCAGTTTGAGGAGTATGGACCAGTCAGGGTGCCCATGCTGACCCCTGTCCACCGCCCAAAGCACCAACAGTGGCACGAGCATCAGTGGCTTACCTGGGGAACACATGGCACCAGGTGCACTATGGGAAGAAGGCGTGGCTTACCTGGGGAACACATGGCACCAGGTGCACTATGGGAAGAAGGCGTGGCTTACCTGGGGAACACATGGCACCAGGTGCACTATGGGAAGAAGGCGTGGCTTACCTGGGGAACACATGGCACCAGGTGCACTATGGGAAGAAGGCGTGGCTTACCTGGGGAACACATGGCACCAGGTGCACTATGGGAAGAAGGCGTGGCTTACCTGGGGAACACATGGCACCAGGTGCACTATGGGAAGAAGGCGTGGCTTACCTGGGGAACACATGGCACTAGGTGCACTATGGGAAGAAGGCGTGGCTTACCTGGGGAACACATGGCACTAGGTGCACTATGGGAAGAAGGCGTGGCTTACCTGGGGAACACATGGCACTAGGTGCACTATGGGAAGAAGGCGTGGCTTACCTGGGGAACACATGGCACCAGGTGCACTATGGGAAGAAGGCGTGGCTTACCTGGGGAACACATGGCACCAGGTGCACTATGGGAAGAAGGCGTGGCTTACCTGGGGAACACATGGCACCAGGTGCACTATGGGAAGAAGGCGTGGCGGTGGAGGCAGTGATGCTTTGGGCAATGTTCTGCTGGGAAACCTTGGGTCCTCCATCATGTGGATGTGACTTTGACACGTCCCACCTACCTAAGCATTGCTGAGCCCATGTCCAGCCTCTCATGGGGACGGTATTCCCTGTGGCTGTGGCTCTTTCAGCAGATAATGCGCCGCCACAAAGCACAAATGCTTCAGGAACGCTTTGAGGAGCACAACAACGAGTTTGAGTCCAAATTCCCCAGATCTCAACCCAATCGAGCATCTGTGGGATGAGCTGAACAGACAAGTCCGATCCATGGAGGCCCCGCCTCGCAACTTACAGGACTTTTTATTAGGTCATAATGTTATGCCTGGTGTACAAAAACTGTGATTAAAAAAACTCCTTTATTGATTTAGAAAAAAATTTATAATAACAAATAATTGCCACTTATATTGTCTTTATTCTAAAGCAAAGAATCTTTCTCAGATCTTCCCTGATTTGAAACCCCTGCTCTGAAGTCACTTCACTAGTCCAGTTCAGTCAAACAAAGATTAAAAACAAACACTGACCCAACTGAGCTGAACAAGCTGACTCACAGGATGTTAAGATGGGTTCTGAATGTCAGTGGTGGAGCATCCGGGCCCGCAGCTGAATCCACTCGACGTCAGAGGCCGTTGGGTAATAGTGATGATCAATGGCGCACTCGCCTCTCGACCACCCAGAGAAACCAGCGGGACGGATGGAGACCCAGCGCGCGGTTCTTCTGGAGCGCTGGGGGAGGAACAGCGCTTTATGACTGACGTCCCCATGCAGACGCAGAGCTGTGATTTGTGGCTGAATCCAAACGCTGGCGCGCCTCGCTCTGTGATTTACACGCGGGGCTAAATCAGCCGATGGGACCCGAGCGGCCCACGCAGATTCATGGCTCGCTGGGGAGAGCTCTTTCAGAACCAGTCCATCACACACAATCTGACGGGCCTCCGATCCGGTTAACACCACGCCGGCTGATGCGCCCGGGCCGCAGGAGCATCCGGAGCGCTGGGCTGAGGCTGTAATGAAACGCCACTCAGGAGTAATTGATTTCGATCTTGAATGCACCGAAACACAGTGAGTGTGAGGAGCTCCAGCAGAGGCCATTGATTTGTGACATTTCATTTTGAGAGAACAGATATTTCTATTGACATCAGGGAGTTTGATCAAAGCTGGACCTCTCTGAGCGTATCATCCCTCCATCGACTGATGAAACTTGCCTGGAGTCGAGCTAGAACATGAAGATATGGAAATTACTCTGTATTGTGTATAAATTCATATTATTCATACATAATCTGGGGCTGAGCGGCCAAATTGTATGTTGACATTTCATGTGTCTCAGAAATAAAGTGTGCTCAAAAGTATGAAAGAATCCTGGTTAATGTTTTAAAAGCTAGGCAAAATTGTATTTGTTGGCATTGGAAAATAATGGCGTCATTCCAAACCTGTCGGACTTTTTCTTCTGTGGAACACAACAGATGATATTTCTGAGATTGTTGAGGGCCGAACAGCGCTGGAGATGCACTGGTGTGGAGCGAGGGGATGGTGGTGAGCGCAGGACCAGGAAGAGTCCCGCGAGGAGCTTGAGTGTTTGGCGGTCTGTGCGCTGGACCAGGAGTCCGGTAATGAAGCGGTCACTCATGGGGAACCGCGGATCATTTATGTTCAGCAGCAAGAGAACAGCATTTGTAACGATCCACCGCTCCGAGCGCAGCAGCTGCCAGACTCTGAGGAGAGGACGAGCACACACACGCCAGCGCTTCTGAAATCTGCTTCATCAACATTCTCAACATTTGCATTTGTTTGTATTGTTTTCAATCTGCATCTTAAAGAGTCATCCCACACACACACACACACACACACACACACACACACACACACACACACACACACACACACACACACACACACACACACACACACACACACACACACACACACACACACACACACACACAGTCTGATAGGCCATCTCCCCTGCGCTGCTCTCTGACCCGCATCTCTGCTCATGCTGACCCTCACACTAAGAGCCCAGTCAGACGTGCAGATGTGAACGCTCTAGTTTAAAAGCTTTGACTTTGCGTCGTCCTCAAAGAAGGACCGCAGTGTTTCCAGCAGACTATTCCCAGCAGCCCTCATGAAGAGCAGCACAGGATCCTCGATCTCCCCCAAACCCCTGTGGCTCTTCTTTTAATTTCCTGTTTAATATAAGATGTGTAAGTGCTTTGCTGCTCCTCCAGCCTCTCCGGAAGGCTTTGTGGGGTTTAGTAGCTCTTGAAGTGCATCTCATTGCGTTTGTACAGAATCCTCAGTAATAATAAGTCACAAAGAGAAGGCTTAGTCTTTCCCAAAATATCCCTGTGTTCCTCCAGCCCGTCTGAAGCCCGTCTGAAGCTCCACTGCAGGCCTTTACACACACAGAATTGTTTCTTAAACAGCCTGTTTCGTTTTCCAAGAGCAAATCCCTCCGGCTTTTGTTCATCCTCTGTTAAACGTGTGTCTCTTTTATATTTATAGTGTATTGGGGAATTTACAGGCATTCAAGTTGTTTGGAAACACTCTGGGCGGGAAGATAATTTACCTGGAGCTGCGATCAATAGCGTAAAGAAAACCTGCATTACTCAAGGGCTCCGCTCCGCTGACAGGCTCTTGATTCTGTAATGAGGGCCGCTCCAGAGTCTTCCTCAGCTACACGTGTGAAGGAGATGAAGCTCATCCAGGAGACTGCTTGGGCTCATGCTAACATGTGATCCTGGACCACACAACCCCTTCAACTCACATTTATTTGTGCAGCGCTTTTCACAAAACACATCGTCTCAAAGCAGCTTCACGGAAAATGCCTGCGTCTGCATTACAGCGATGCGTTATCAGAGGAGCGTCCACATTATGAGTCTTCATGAGCGGCTGATCCAGACGGGAACAGGGAAATAATCAGAGTAGCTGCTGTTCACAGACAAGCATGTGCTCTTTTATGATGGATGGATGCACTTTTATGATGGATGGATGCACTTTTATGATGGATAGATGCACTTTTATGATGGACAGATGCACTTTTATGATGATGGATGCTCTTTTATGATGATGGATGCTCTTTTATGATGATGGATGCTCTTTTATGATGGATGGATGCACTTTTATGATGGATGGATGCACTTTTATGATGGATGGATGCTCTTTTATGATGGATGGATGCACTTTTATGATAGACAGATGCACTTTTATGATGGACAGATGCACTTTTATGATGGATGGATGCTCTTTTATGATGGATGGATGCACTTTTATGATGGACAGATGCACTTTTATGATGGACAGATGCACTTTTATGATGGATGGATGCACTTTTATGATGGATGGATGCACTTTTATGATGGACAGATGCACTTTTATGATGGACGGATGCACTTTTATGATGGATAGATGCACTTTTATGATGGACAGATGCACTTTTATGATGGATGGATGCACTTTTATGATGGATGGATGCACTTTTATGATGATGGATGCTCTTTTATGATGGATGGATGCACTTTTATGATGGATGGATGCACTTTTATGATGGATGGATGCTCTTTTATGATGGATGGATGCACTTTTATGATAGACAGATGCACTTTTATGATGGACAGATGCACTTTTATGATGGATGGATGCTCTTTTATGATGGATGGATGCACTTTTATGATGGACAGATGCACTTTTATGATGGACAGATGCACTTTTATGATGGATGGATGCACTTTTATGATGGATGGATGCACTTTTATGATGGACAGATGCACTTTTATGATGGACGGATGCACTTTTATGATGGATAGATGCACTTTTATGATGGACAGATGCACTTTTATGATGGATGGATGCACTTTTATGATGGATAGATGCACTTTTATGATGGACAGATGCACTTTTATGATGGACAGATGCTCTTTTATGATGGACAGATGCTCTTTTATGATGGACAGATGCACTTTTATGATGGATGGATGCACTTTTATGATGGACAGATGCACTTTTATGATGGATGGATGCACTTTTATGATGGACAGATGCACTTTTATGATGGACAGATGCTCTTTTATGATGGATAGATGCACTTTTATGATGGACAGATGCTCTTTTATGATGGATGGATGCACTTTTATGATGGATAGATGCACTTTTATGATGGACAGATGCTCTTTTATGATGGATGGATGCACTTTTATGATGGATAGATGCACTTTTATGATGGATAGATGCACTTTTATGATGGATGGATGTGCTTTTTTGAGCTTCAAACTCAATGGATCCATCACTGCCATTGTAAAGCTTGGATATTTGGTAATTTAACTCTGATGGTGTTCATCAGTCGCAGCAGAAGAGCAGGAAAGGAAGGAAAGGAAAGAGAGCACACGTGACATCAGGGTTTTGTCACAGGCTCTCCATCTTGCTCTGGTTTTTGGGCACATGATGATGATGATGATGATGATGATGATGATGGGTCATGTGAATTCTCTTGAGTTAAGATTGTTTGAACTTTCCTTTATGACAGTGTTGGATCAGAATTATGCTTTTTTAGATGCTCAATCACCTTCGTCTGGCTCACGGGCTTCACACAACAGGCCCTGTAAACACTGCATCTGACCCGATGAGGAGACAGAAAGGGCCAAACATGACGAGCAGCTGATCCTGTGGGTGGAGCTTCTCCATCTGCATGATGTGGATGTTGATGGGTCCTAACAGGGGTTTCATGTTAACTGATGATGGCTGGAATTAGACTGTGTGTGTCTCTATGGCAACAGCTCTTGTAGTCTGATGCAGACGTGTTGATTCTCTCTTCACACCAGATGATGATGCTCAGATTTGACCAGCATTGACCCTGAGCTGACGGTCAGTGCTGATTCATCAGTGTCTAATAGTGTAATGTGTTCTGTGGGACAACAGCTGGGAATAACAAGGCCTGAGCTTGAGATTGGCCAATAGCAGAAGAGAGGAATACCCGTCTCACCCTCACTGACTCGACCCGCCTCACCCTCACTGACTCGACCCGTCTCACCCTCACTGACACGACCCGTCTCACCCTCACTGACTCGACCCGCCTCACCCTCACTGACTCGACCCGCCTCACCCTCACTGACTCGACCCGTCTCACCCTCACTGACACGACCCGTCTCACCCTCACTGACTCGACCCGCCTCACCCTCACTGACTCGACCCGCCTCACCCTCACTGACTCGACCCGCCTCACCCTCACTGACTCGACCCGTCTCACCCTCACTGACTCGACCCGTCTCACCCTCACTTACTCGACCCGCCTCACCCTCACTGACTCGACCCGTCTCACCCTCACTGACTCGACCCGCCTCACCTTCACTGACTCGACCCGTCTCACCCTCACTGACTCGACCCGCCTCACCCTCACTGACTCGACCCGTCTCACCCTCACTGACTCGACCCGTCTCACCCTCACTGACTCGACCCGCCTCACCCTCACTGACTCGACCCGTCTCACCCTCACTGACACGACCCGTCTCACCCTCACTGACTCGACCAGTCTCACCCTCACTGACTCGACCCGTCTCACCCTCACTGACTCGACCCGTCTCACCCTCACTGACATGACCCGTCTCACCCTCACTGACTCGACCTGTCTCACCCTCACTGACATGACCCGTCTCACCCTCACTGACTCGACCTGTCTCACCCTCACTGACACGACCCGTCTCACCCTCACTGACTCGACCTGTCTCACCCTCACTGACACGACCCGTCTCACCCTCACTGACTGGACCCATCTCACCCTCACTGACTCGACCTGTCTCACCCTCACTGACACGACCCGTCTCACCCTCACTGACTCGACCCGTCTCACCCTCACTGACTCGACCTGTCTCACCCTCACTGACTCGACCTGTCTTACCCTCACTGACTCGACCCGTCTCACCCTCACTGACTCGACCTGTCTCACCCTCACTGACTCGACCTGTCTCACCCTCACTGACACGACCCGTCTCACCCTCACTGACTCGACCCGTCTCACCCTCACTGACACGACCCGTCTCACCCTCACTGACTCGACCCGTCTCACCCTCACTGACTCGACCCGTCTCACCCTCACTGACATGACCTGTCTCACCCTCACTGACTCGACCCGTCTCACCCTCACTGACACGACCTGTCTCACCCTCACTGACACGATCCGTCTCACCCTCACTGACATGACCTGTCTCACCCTCACTGACATGACCCGTCTCACCCTCACTGACTCGACCTGTCTCACCCTCACTGACATGACCCGTCTCACCCTCACTGACTCGACCTGTCTCACCCTCACTGACACGACCCGTCTCACCCTCACTGACTCGACCTGTCTCACCCTCACTGACACGACCCGTCTCACCCTCACTGACTGGACCCATCTCACCCTCACTGACTCGACCTGTCTCACCCTCACTGACACGACCCGTCTCACCCTCACTGACTCGACCCGTCTCACCCTCACTGACTCGACCTGTCTCACCCTCACTGACTCGACCCGTCTCACCCTCACTGACTCGACCCGTCTCACCCTCACTGACTCGACCTGTCTCACCCTCACTGACTCGACCTGTCTCACCCTCACTGACACGACCCGTCTCACCCTCACTGACTTGACCCGTCTCACCCTCACTGACTCGACCCGTCTCACCCTCACTGACTCGACCCGTCTCACCCTCACTGACATGACCTGTCTCACCCTCACTGACTCGACCCGTCTCACCCTCACTGACATGACCTGTCTCACCCTCACTGACACGATCCGTCTCACCCTCACTGACATGACCTGTCTCACCCTCACTGACACGATCCGTCTCACCCTCACTGACACGATCCGTCTCACCCTCACTGACTCGACCCGTCTCACCCTCACTGACACGATCCGTCTCACCCTCACTGACTCGACCAGTCTCACCCTCACTGACATGACCTGTCTCACCCTCACTGACACGATCCGTCTCACCCTCACTGACTCGACCCGTCTCACCCTCACTGACACGATCCGTCTCACCCTCACTGACTCGACCCGTCTCACCCTCACAGACACGACCTGTCTCACCCTCACTGACACGACCCGTCTCACCCTCACTGACTCGACCCGTCTCACCCTCACTGACACGACCCGTCTCACCCTCACTGACATGACTCGTCTCACCCTCACTGACACGATCCCTCACCCTCACTGACACGATCCGTCTCACCCTCACTGACACGACCCGTCTCACCCTCACTGACTCGACCCGTCTCACCCTCACTGACTCGACCCGTCTCACCCTCACTGACACGATCCGTCTCACCCTCACTGACACGATCTGTCTCACCCTCACTGACATGACCCGTCTCACCCTCACTGACACGACCCGTCTCACCCTCACTGACACGACCCGTCTCACCCTCACTGACTCGACCCGTCTCACCCTCACTGACACGATCCGTCTCACCCTCACTGACACGATCCGTCTCACCCTCACTGACATGACCCGTCTCACCCTCACTGACACGACCCGTCTCACCCTCACTGACACGACCCGTCTCACCCTCACTGACAAGACCCGTCTCACCCTCACTGACACGACCCGTCTCACCCTCACTGACACGACCCGTCTCACCCTCACTGACACGATCCGTCTCACCCTCACTGACACGATCCGTCTCACCCTCACTGACATGACCCGTCTCACCCTCACTGACACGACCCGTCTCACCCTCACTGACTCGACCCGTCTCACCCTCACTGACTCGACCCGTCTCACCCTCACTGACTCGACCCGTCTCACCCTCACTGACACGATCCGTCTCACCCTCACTGACACGATCCGTCTCACCCTCACTGACACGACCCGTCTCACCCTCACTGACACGACCCGTCTCACCCTCACTGACACGATCCGTCTCACCCTCACTGACACGACCCGTCTCACCCTCACTGACTCGACCCGTCTCACCCTCACTGACTCGACCCGTCTCACCCTCACTGACACGACCCGTCTCACCCTCACTGACACGATCCCTCACCCTCACTGACACGACCCGTCTCACCCTCACTGACACGACCCGTCTCACCCTCACTGACACGATCCCTCACCCTCACTGACTCGACCCGTCTCACCCTCACTGACTCGACCCGTCTCACCCTCACTGACTCGACCCGTCTCACCCTCACTGACACGATCCGTCTCACCCTCACTGACACGATCCCTCACCCTCACTGACACGATCCCTCACCCTCACTGACACGACCCGTCTCACCCTCACTGACACGACCCGTCTCACCCTCACTGACACGATCCGTCTCACCCTCACTGACACGACCCGTCTCACCCTCACTGACTCGACCCGTCTCACCCTCACTGACACGATCCGTCTCACCCTCACTGACACGATCCGTCTGACCCTCACTGACACGACCCGTCTCACCCTCACTGACTCGACACGTCTCACCCTCACTGACACGAAAAACCCATACTAAATCCGACGCTAAACCTAACCAAACCTAAGATTTTTTTTTTTTTTACTGAAGTAGCTATACCATTTGAACTTTTATTGTTTTATTGTGCTGGTTATGTGACGTGTATTTACAGATGATGCACTATTAGTGCTATTAGTATACTTCTTTTCAAATAAAATATGAAAGTATACTTTCAGTCTAATTTTACATACTTCTCAGAAATACACTAAAAATTGCACGTAAGTATCCTTGACTTATACCGATAGAAAGGTCTAAGCTTATTTGGAATAGACATGTACTTAATATTTTGATCAAGATATACTTAAAAGTACAATTAAATATTCGAAGAATACTTGGCATGTAGTTGTGTTTACTCTTTTGATTGAGTAGCCTATTATATATACACAGACTGTTTTCCACACAGTTCCAGAAAATGGATATGTTCATAATGTTTGTGTAGGGTAGTCCACTGGTGGTGAATTTAATTCAAATCTACTCCTGCTCCGTTGACCGAATTGTCCAGTATCCATGTTTTGTTTTTTTTGGATAGGTAGAATAAGGCAGAATAAAGTAGAATAAAATATTTTCAAATGGAAAGAGTACATTTTTTAATACCTAAATAGGAACATAGTAGTATACTGAAAAAGCAAAAATAATATATAAATAGTAAAGTATAAGTATGATGTTAAGTTCACTTAACCTACAAGTAAAAAAACGTCATTATACTTTTATAAACTAAAATTTTATTACTACAAGTATTGAAATAGTAAGCTACTAGTATACTTATAAGTCCACTTGTAGTACAGATGCAGTACAAATGAGAAATGTAGTTGTGAACTTAAAGTAAACATATCATTTTATATACTAAAAGTGGGCCAATTTAGCAGTATTGAAGTAGTACACTTACAAGTTTACTATAGTTTATTTATATTAGTATACATACTAAATAAGGTATACTAACAAATATACTTTCCTTAAGTATACTTCCCAAAATTAACTGTGCTAAAGACTGAGCTCCAGCTTCCTGTCACAGGTCGCCTGTGCTAAAGACTGAGCTCCAGCTTCCTGTCACAGGCCGCCTGTGCTAAAGACTGAGCTCCAGCTTCCTGTCACAGGCCGCCTGTGCTAAAGACTGAGCTCCAGCTTCCTGTCACAGGCCGCCTGTGCTAAAGACTGAGCTCCAGCTTCCTGTCACAGGCCGCCTGTGCTAAAGACTGTGCTCCAGTTTCCTGTCACAGGCCGCCTGTGCTAAAGACTGAGCTCCAGCTTCCTGTCACAGGTCGCCTGTGCTAAAGACTGAGCTCCAGCTTCCTGTCACAGGCCGCCTGTGCTAAAGACTGAGCTCCAGCTTCCTGTCACAGGCCGCCTGTGCTAAAGACTGAGCTCCAGCTTCCTGTCACAGGCCGCCTGTGCTAAAGACTGAGCTCAAGCTTCCTGTCACAGGTCGCCTGTGCTAAAGACTGAGCTCCAGCTTCCTGTCACAGGCCGCCTGTGCTAAAGACTGAGCTCCAGCTTCCTGTCACAGGCCGCCTGTGCTAAAGACTGAGCTCCAGCTTCCTGTCACAGGTCGCCTGTGCTAAAGACTGAGCTCCAGCTTCCTGTCACAGGTCGCCTGTGCTAAAGACTGAGCTCCAGCTTCCTGTCACAGGCCGCCTGTGCTAAAGACTGAGCTCAAGCTTCCTGTCACAGGTCGCCTGTGCTAAAGACTGAGCTCCAGCTTCCTGTCACAGGCCGCCTGTGCTAAAGACTGAGCTCCAGCTTCCTGTCACAGGCCGCCTGTGCTAAAGACTGAGCTCCAGCTTCCTGTCACAGGCCGCCTGTGCTAAAGACTGTGCTCCAGCTTCCTGTCACAGGCCGCCTGTGCTAAAGACTGAGCTCCAGCTTCCTGTCACAGGCCGCCTGTGCTAAAGACTGTGCTCCAGCTTCCTGTCACAGGCCGCCTGTGCTAAAGACTGAGCTCCAGCTTCCTGTCACAGGCCGCCTGTGCTAAAGACTGAGCTCCAGCTTCCTGTCACAGGCCGCCTGTGCTAAAGACTGTGCTCCAGCTTCCTGTCACAGGCCGCCTGTGCTAAAGACTGAGCTCCAGCTTCCTGTCACAGGCCGCCTGTGCTAAAGACTGAGCTCCAGCTTCCTGTCACAGGCCGCCTGTGCTAAAGACTGAGCTCCAGCTTCCTGTCACAGGCCGCCTGTGCTAAAGACTGAGCTCCAGCTTCCTGTCACAGGCCGCCTGTGCTAAAGACTGAGCTCCAGCTTCCTGTCACAGGCCGCCTGTGCTAAAGACTGTGCTCCAGCTTCCTGTCACAGGCCGCCTGTGCTAAAGACTGAGCTCCAGCTTCCTGTCACAGGCCGCCTGTGCTAAAGACTGAGCTCCAGCTTCCTGTCACAGGCCGCCTGTGCTAAAGACTGAGCTCCAGCTTCCTGTCACAGGCCGCCTGTGCTAAAGACTGTGCTCCAGCTTCCTGTCACAGGCCGCCTGTGCTAAAGACTGAGCTCCAGCTTCCTGTCACAGGCCGCCTGTGCTAAAGACTGAGCTCCAGCTTCCTGTCACAGGCCGCCTGTGCTAAAGACTGTGCTCCAGCTTCCTGTCACAGGCCGCCTGTGCTAAAGACTGAGCTCCAGCTTCCTGTCACAGGCCGCCTGTGCTAAAGACTGAGCTCCAGCTTCCTGTCACAGGCCGCCTGTGCTAAAGACTGAGCTCCAGCTTCCTGTCACAGGCCGCCTGTGCTAAAGACTGAGCTCCAGCTTCCTGTCACAGGCCGCCTGTGCTAAAGACTGAGCTCCAGCTTCCTGTCACAGGTCGCCTGTGCTAAAGACTGAGCTCCAGCTTCCTGTCACAGGCCGCCTGTGCTAAAGACTGAGCTCCAGCTTCCTGTCACAGGCCGCCTGTGCTAAAGACTGAGCTCCAGCTTCCTGTCACAGGCCGCCTGTGCTAAAGACTGTGCTCCAGCTTCCTGTCACAGGCCGCCTGTGCTAAAGACTGAGCTCCAGCTTCCTGTCACAGGCCGCCTGTGCTAAAGACTGAGCTCCAGCTTCCTGTCACAGGCCGCCTGTGCTAAAGACTGTGCTCCAGCTTCCTGTCACAGGCCGCCTGTGCTAAAGACTGAGCTCCAGCTTCCTGTCACAGGCCGCCTGTGCTAAAGACTGAGCTCCAGCTTCCTGTCACAGGCCGCCTGTGCTAAAGACTGAGCTCCAGCTTCCTGTCACAGGCCGCCTGTGCTAAAGACTGTGCTCCAGCTTCCTGTCACAGGCCGCCTGTGCTAAAGACTGAGCTCCAGCTTCCTGTCACAGGCCGCCTGTGCTAAAGACTGAGCTCCAGCGTCTGTGCTCTGAGTTTCTTACGGTAAGAACTTTGGACGTGGAAGACTTCCGTTTCACTGCACAGTCTTTAGAGGATTCATAAGGGTTTTATTAGCGAGATTAGAGGACACGAGGGCTGCCCTTCAGGCTGTTTGTGGTGCTTTCTCTGTCACAAATCAAACCTTTTTCTGGAAGTGTTTTGATCAAGTGGATGAGCAACCGTACAGTATGCATTCATATCCTGTGAGCATCTCATGCAGTGGTTCTACTATGAGCTTGAATATGACTTTACAGGCATCTTCAAATTTATGTGCCTTTGTAAATAGAAATTAAATTATTATGATTTAGTATTCATGTGTGATTCCCTGTTTATGCAACATGCACACATTTAGCATTATTTCACCCTCCTTTGCAATTCATATTTTATTTTTATCTGATGTCCACCCTTTAACTTTGATTGATAATTTAATTTTAAATTTCTTTTTTTTTGCTCACTTGCTATCCAAGACTTAATTTGAGGAAATTAAACATTTTACCATCCAAAATGAATTTACTCACCCTTGTGTCATTCATAACGATCTGATTGCATTCTTCTTCTGGTGAACGCATAAGAGACGTTTAGCATAATAGCCGGCCTGCGACTGTCAGGCTCCAACAAGTTCAAATACACTTAAATAATCATTTCTCACTGAAAATGAGTTTTGATCTTGAGGATCTTCATATCTCATCTCACCTAGTGCGATTTTCAAAGCCCTGATTAAATATTACAAATAGTTTATTTCTTCAGAAAAATCATCTGATGTACAGTACCTGTGAAAATGTTTAAAATATTATATATTAAGTCTCACCAAGGCCGCATTTATTCAATCAAACATCCAGTAAATCAGAAATATTGTAAAATTTTCAGCTTTGATCACAGGAATAAATTGCATTTTACAATATATTCACATAGAAGACAATTATTTTAATTTATAATAATATTTCACAATTTTACTGTATTTCTTAATGAAATAAATGCAGCCTTGGTGAGCAGAAGAGCCTTCATAAAAAATAATTGTAATGTTGCCTAATTCTGACGGGTACTGTAGAGTTTTGGATCTTTAAAACTAAAGTTAAAGTCCTGTTTTGTTAGAAGGTTAGAGGATATGCATGACCAGAATGTGAATAGATGGCAAGTAACATTTTAAAACAGTGTTTTATATGATGGTCAGATGGACATTGGTTTATAAATAGCACAACAAATGGTAGGAGAAGTGTCGGGGTTTCATGCCTATTTGTGTTCAAGCCATGCAGTTCCACAGAACATCAATGAGACGTCTCAGTCATCGTTTGTTTTAATGGTTACAAATATAACCTGAGAATATCACCACCTGCTCCCCTGGGAATGATGAAGAGAAGACACAAATACACCAATGCTACAGAAATACAAAGACTACCTAAAGATGAGAAGTCAACGGCAAACCTTTATGAATCAAATCAAAAGCTCATACATGGAATCAAAATGGACCCTTTTAATGATGTCAAACATGTTCCTCAGTTCAGTCCCTCGTGGATAAAGCCAGGAAATACGGCACATTATGACAGTAAAGAGAAGATGTAGACCTTATAGTGACTGGATCTCAGTCAGCGTCTTCCGTTACGTGTCAGGTAAGCAAACGGAGGCAGTGATAGGTTCGTTTCTTCATCTCAAGACTAACCTGTTGAAGTTAACAGGTGTCAAACCCCATCAGATTAAAACATCATCCTGCACACTATTAGAGTTTTGTCTTCATTCATCGATCACCAAACTAACTACACGGGACAAGGTGCTAGAAGAGCATTTTCAGATAAATAGTGTTAGCAAAGAGGAACTACATTTGCAATTAGATAGCTGCTAATGGGAGATTAGACTGAAGAGAGGAAAATCACTGGTCATTTTCCCTTTGTAATGCTGTTTAATTAAAAGCCCTCATCAGAATTGTAATTAGGACACGAGACATAGTCAATCTGCAGTCTGACCTGAGTGAAACATGCTCACAAACACACACAACACTCAAATATACACAATCACAGAATAACAACCCTCCCTCTTTTCTACCAAAAGGCTGTTTGTTGCATTCATGGGGTTTTGTTCTTATCCTTCTTTTTAGGTATTTTAAATATGCCTATTGGCGTGATGAACAATACACTGTCGATATTTCATGACTGGAAAATACCCAAATTAATCACAATCGTTTCTTTTGAGTTTAAAAATAGATCTGTATAAATCTTGTGTGTGATAAAATGAGGAAACCTTGAGTTTATGGGACAGACTCATTGATCTTAACAGTAATTCAGAGTGACGGATAGACTTACAACACTATTTATGATCAGACTACCATCCGAGATATATCAACCAGTGGCAGTACAGAAGTGTGCAACCGTGTCCCAAACACAGTCCCAAACCCTTCACTAGTGACTATCCTGAGCTGTGACATTAAAGAGCCTCCAAAAACAGCCCTTCACTTCTGAAACTTCTGCTGTAATATCATTCAATATTTGAGATTTATATGTTTCTTGCACACCATCAGAGGCCAACTGGAGCATCCTAACCCTAACCCGGGGCCGTAACCATTGGGGGACCGATGGGTTATAAAGCCCATAGAAACAGAGCAGAAGGAAATCCAGGTCTAGTTCTAGTTGGGAAATAATCATTTTGAACTATTTGGAAAAAATATTTGTATCAATTTGCATTCAAATATGCACATATGTACTTTTATTTGTATGCCTAACGCGTTTCTTGTCTCTTCACACTCAATTAGGAATGACATGAATTACACAAATGCATATTTTCAATTCAAAACGGCCATATTTGAGAAAAACGAGTAGTTTGCATCACTGTCTGTCGCTTAACTTCTATCACAAAACAGTTCATATGTATTTAATGTTTCGCTTACCTCACTTTAAACGTTAAACTGACACGTGTCCTAACTACACTCGACACGATAAGATTCCAGCGACAACAAAACATGTCTGTCCAAAGCAGATGCGACTGCGAGATGCAACAAATCAATCAAAAACCACAGCCAATCAGAACAGCGTGTGGGCGGAGCTCTAGCGGCAAGTGTACGGCACCAGAGATTAATCTGACGGTACTCGAAAGGAAATGGATCAGTACATCATCAAATCCACAAATATTACTCCATTTAAACATCACTAAAATACACACTGAGTTACTAAAGCAATCTTTGTCATGAATACACTTGTTTGTGCACAGTTTGAACGTTCTTGTTTCCATTTCAAGATCTGAGGTGAATTATCCATTGTTGCTTTTAGTGCGACCACGTTACAAAGCTGAGCACTAAATGATATTCAAAGTCACATGACACGCTTTTTACATGAAATAAAGCGCATAAACACTAGGGCTGTAATCTCCCAGTCGATTAGTCGATTATTAGTCGATATGTTCTGGCTCGACCAAAATTCTGATTGGTCGATTTTTTGCCGCGTTCCATGAACGCACAGATCCACTTTTGCGGCACGACTGAAGCGTGGTGTTGTGACGCTTCCCCTCATGTGTATGTTGATGGGCGTTCCTCAAGTTTACCACAATGGGCGTGCACAAGTCTCTCGCTGGTCCGTTGTTTTTCATTCCCCGCTGGCTCAAACGCACGCCCATAGCGGTAAACTTGAGAGCCCATCAACATACACACGAGGGGAAGCGTCACAACACCACGCTTCAGTCGTGCCGCAAAAGTGGATCTGTGCTGTCGGTTTTGCCGCGTTCATTTCATCAGGTGGAGAGCACTGATTGCTAATGGGGGTGTTTTCAGAGCAGCCCTGTTTCACAGTCTGTCTTCAGAACACCCCCTTGTTTTCTCTTCTTTTGGATTAGCCCAACCCACTGGAGAAGAGAGACTGAAGTACCGGTAGGCTAGTTTGCTGTATATTATTTATTTAATTGTGAGAGTGTTTTTTCTGCTCTTGATCTGGCTTGTTTAATAAATATTCCTCTTTTATTAAAGTGGACGTGCCTTTTGTGTTTGAGAGTTAAAGCTTTAAGTTAATAGTCTATTCGTGTCTCAGCCGCGAAGCTGAGCTGATCCTGTGTTCACAGAGCGGCTGAAATCATAGTGTCTGTCAATTATAATACATATGACAAAAACAATTGTCTAAATTATGTTGTATATTCCTCAAAAGTTCTTGTGATGATATCACTAGTTGACAACATAGTACTATATTTTCGGAAATCATAGGCTATGATATATTCGAATATTCCGATCTATTATGACCTCTGACCTGTAAAGCTGCCAGAATAATAATAATAATAATAATCATAAGCTGTTTGTTAATTGGCCAGAGGAGAACTGCCCCCCCGACTGAGCCTGGTTTCTCCCAAGGTTTATTTTCCTCCATTCTGCTCCTGATGGGGTTTTGGTTTCCTTGCCACTGTTGCCTCTGGCTTGGCGTGCTCAGTTGGGGACACTACATTTTTCAACTAAACATCCAAATAAATCTAATTATTAAACTAAATTAACCATATAAACTAAATTACTGATCTAATTATTGATCTAAAGCCCACACTGTCACCGTATGGAAATTGAAATGAACTGATGACATCAAATGGCTATACAGCTGAATAAAATTATGCTGCATTATTTTCCTGTTTAACACTGTAAAGCTGCTCTGAGACAATCTGCAGTGTTAAAAGCGCTATATAAATAAAGTTGACTTGACTTGATATTGCGCAGGTGCATGTGATGTCAGAGCCGACAGTCTCGTGTGTCAGACTCACTTCAGTGCAAAATAATCCGCTCTAAACCGATTTAATATACTGCAAATAGCCCACTAGTTTTTTATGTTTATTTATAATTCATTTAGGCAGACAACAAGGCCACCAAGTACTGCGCACAGTGCGCAGCTAATTCATTTAAGTTTTTTTTTTTCCTAACGTCATTTTTAGTCGATTTTTATTTGAAAATTTCAGGACTTCAGTCGACCAAGATTTTCTTTGGTTGATTACAGCCCTAATAAACACTACCTGAGATTATGTTTTGTGTTGTTTTTCCAGCCGCGACATCGCAGAAATAGAAACCGTTTCTAAAATAGAATCATCGCGTGTCGCCATCGTGGCTGGTTAGGACAAAAACTCTCATTAACATGGAAAAGACGAGTTTATCGCGGCGTCACGTGTAGTTAGGACACGGTGTGGCGCTTTGTGCTGGAATTCACGCTTTGCTTTCTGTGAGCGGTAAACTCCACCTACTTTGATTTGATTGGCCATCTCAATCATTTTGACATTGACGAGCGCTGTTAGACCACTGAGACTAAAAATGCAACTTTTAAAGCTTTTTGTCATCCCAACAACGATTTGGCCATTTCTAGCTATTGGAGAGGACTTGTCCCCCTCAGTGTCTACAGTGGTTACGGCCCTGGACCCTAGATGACCAAACGCCATCTTTAAAGGCTGGCCATTGACGCATTCAGAAAGGTGGAATAGTATGCTTTCAAATATTTATAAGAAAGAAAGTTTTGCATTATGAAATTACCGACTGCCGTCATACCATTACGCTCCACTTGGATGAAAATAATTCAGATATACTTCCACATCGTTTCATCCGAGATGTTGTGTCCTTGTCC
This sequence comes from Romanogobio albipinnatus, assembly GCA_023566225.1. Lineage (NCBI taxonomy): Eukaryota > Metazoa > Chordata > Actinopteri > Cypriniformes > Gobionidae > Romanogobio > Romanogobio albipinnatus. The sequence continues at coordinate 185,666 of CM042258.1, read as the reverse complement.
TTCTAGGTCACGTATGTTCACACGCGGTGACCTCTGGTAACGGCGTCTGCCCCTGTAGCGCTGCCCGCGCCGGCGTCTGGACACATCGCCCGGACGGCACTGTGTTCTTCTGCAATTCCACGCCAAACCCAGGGGGGGCGCTCTGCAACTGTCTCCTGTACTGCACGAAGCTGCACGTCTTCAGAGCGATCGCTAGGACGTTCTTGGCCATGAGTATCCCAGACACTCTGTTGTCCTTATAGAGGAGCATATTCCCTCCACGGATGAAGAGAGTGACGATGTTAATGGTGACCAAACTCAGAATGGGGTAGAGCATCATCTTGTGAGGACTGATGTTGATGCCTTGCATGCTGATCTCACTCAGAGACACGCAGGGCAGCACTAAAAGAAGAATATAACAGTAGAAAAACATCAGCCCCTCCGCCCAAAGAGGAAGCCCTTTCTTTTGTGGCTCCCACAGGTTGGCCTGGATGTCCAACACATCCAGCAGATCCACCACCACCCAGAACAAGCGGTTCCTGATCTCCTCCTTCTTCTTGAAAGCCTTCACGTACTCCATGTGGTCGATGGCGACCAGAATGACGAACAGCACGGGAATGCAGACGGACAGCAGGAGCGTCAGAGCTTTCCGGGCCAAGGCGTCCAGGCTTTTACGGTCAGCCTTGTAGTTCTGGTAAACAAAGTACACCTTAATCTCCAAGACGAAAATGTAAAGGAACCAAAGTATCATGGCGTATCCTCGCTTCGCCGTCCTCACCTCAGCCCCCACCCACACCGCGACGTATCGCAGCACGATGAGGAAACAGAGGTCGCCGACGGTCACCATGATGCAGATGCCGATCTTCCGCGGGCCGTGATTCTGCTCGACGAGGTAGGCGTCCATCAGCGCCATGCTGCTCATGATGACGATGGTGGACAAGCAAACGTGTGGCTTGTTGGTGGAAGGCGGCGGCACCATCCTGCCACGGGCGGGACGGCGGACCCTTCCAATCGGCTGATTCGGGGAGGCTCCTCGCGGAGCACCGAGGGGATTGGGAGCGCTCAGGCTGTTCTCCCCACCAACTCTGCTCCCATGGCTGAGGTCCAGGATTCACTAGCTGGACACAAACAAAACCACTTCAATCACCAATATGTTTCTACAAAATCTACAAAAATCTGGCTGTTCCACAATCTTCATATCTGCATTAAAAAGATCTGTTTTGTGCCCATTAGCCAGACACAGATGCATTTTAATGCACTCTCAGAGAAGACCGATTGGACACCTACTTTCTCCTCGAGTGAAGTTCATCATAATGGCGAGCTGAGGACCGTCCTCATGTGTGTGTGCTCGATGACACCAAATCAGAGCTGTAATCCATATGAAAAGTGGCTGGAAACACGCACAGTTCTTCCCTGGTTGTGTTGTATCCTGCGCTCAGGCATGTCTCAAATCACAGATGTAATCCACTCAAGTTGGGAGTGTGCTGTGGACGTCTCACTTAAAACTAAAAACTTGCTAGAGCAGTTATTTTAGATGCAATCCACTTACGGTCCGGCTGTGCTGGCGATCGCCTCAATGGCTCGTGTGTGTGTGGTCCTTTGTCCAGTGAATGCAGATGCAGTGGGATTCAGTGTTTCCTGACCGCTCGTCCTCAGATCTGTGGATCGCTGCTCCTCTCTTCTGCGGCTCTGAGCCACGACGCGCTGCATCAGGAAAACCAGGAATACTGGCGGTATGAGCAAGGCATCCAGTCTCTCTCTCTCTCTCTCTCTCTCTCTCTCTCTCTCTCTCTCTCTCTCTCTCTCTCTCTCCCTCTTTTTCCATATGTGTGTTAATGAGGTGTGTGTGTGTGTGTGCCTGCTCTCCTCAGACACTGACACAATGTGGCTCCTTCAACCCTCTCCCCCTCTCTCTCTCTCTCTCTCTCTCTCTCTCTCTCTCTCTCTCTCTCTCTCTCTCTCTCTCTCTCTCTCTCTCTCTCTCTCTCTCTCTCTCTCTCTCGCTCTCTCGCACTCTCTCACTCTCCCTCTCCCTCTCTCTCTCTCGCTCTCTCTGATTCAGATTCAAATAGCGTTGTTTGGCTTGGTAAAAAAGGATTTAAAAAGCATTGTAACCGAACTGCATGTTTACACTCAGTTCGAGAGAAGGTACAGCGGAGCACTAATGAAGAGAAGCGGTGTATGTTAGACTGATCTAATGCTATGGGGTGTCCGTGAGTTATAAATGCTTCCAGAATCCGGCCGTTTCTGTATTTTTATCATTTGTGAATATGTGACTGATCCTGCCCTGCATGCATTATTTATAGATATAGAGCAGACGCCTGATTTGAGACGCTCAGCCTGAATGATGTCATTGATGTCGATGTTGAATTATGTCTCACTCTATTCTACTTTTTTGCTAGTTTCAATTCCCATAGCCAGCCTATAGTGAAAAAAAGTGGACCTTTTTTCAGTCCAAACACACTGTGTGGAGTGTATATTATTTGGCATGGATAATCAAAACCTCCCCACAAAGTTTAACTCACAAATTCCCGTGACAACTATTAACCTAACATGATTTTGTTTGATATTGTGAAACATGAAGTTTTGAGAAGACCGATTGGACACCTACTTTCTCCTCGGTGTGAAGTTCATCATAATGGCGAGCTGTGGTAAAGAGAGGGGCATCATTAGAAGTTTTAAGGCGGATTTTAAGAAATTTAACCATAGATGTGAATGGACAAAAATTATTATTGATTTTGGGGAAAGATAAGGTGACACCGGAGCCTTGAGCGTCATTTTTTGAATGTTTAAGAATTAGAGTGAAGCAATTAGGTGAGAAACGAATATCAGAAAAGGAAATACCACGGGTAGGATCGAATGTATTAGTATCTGAGGAGAATTCGCCTGGACGCATGAAACCGTAAAAAGCAGCTAGAAATACTGCTTCTAGCAGAATATTGATGTAAAAGGAAAAGAGACCGTTGCGGACGGAACTGATGAATTTATGCAACAACGGGAGAGTAATGGGCAGACGTTTGTTTACTAGAGGATTTAGCTAAGCCTTTTAGAAGTAAACGAATGGAAGTTTCGGAGAAGAGACTTGGGAAAATTAGGATTATAGATTTTTGCATGGAATTGGATGCCAGCGAGGAGTCGGCGGATGGAAGAGATTTTTTGGTTTCTATTTTAGAAATTAAAGACGAGAAAGGAACAAACGGTCGAAATCAAAATGGGAAATACCAGAATTTGGAAGGCGAAGCAGAACATAGAAAAAGCTGACCATGCGGACGTGTAAGCTTTGAAAGTTGAAGTAATCGTGAAATGAAAGCTCTGCCTTGAGGAATGATGAATGGCGAAATTAAGGTGGCCGAGCAACGAGAGCATGTCGCGCTTAGAGACGGTTTGTAGAGAAGAAAAAGATTTGAGAAAAGATCTAATTCTTACAAACTTTTCGGAGGGAAGAGAAGCTTCGAGGGAAATTCCTAGGAATTCTAACGAAGTAGAGGGACCCATGGTTTTTTCAGCGGAGAGGGGAACGCTGACGTCACTGAAATGAGTATATCGAGAATTGAAGATTGTTCAGACGGAAAATCAATCAGCAGAAAATCATCAAGTAGATGTAAAACGAATGGAAGCTTGCAGACGTTCAGCATGATCCAACACAATGCTTCAGAGAGGCTATTAAAGATGTGAGGGCTACTTCTGCAACCGAATGTGAGCCGTACAGCAAAATAGAATTTTGAATCCCATTTGACACCGAAAAGTGGCCAGTCGGAAGGATGTATTGGCATCGTTTTAAAAGCGTCATTAATGTCAGCTTTAGCCAACCAAGCCCCTTGACCGGCAATCTTGATTAAGTGGATAGCGTTGTCTACTGAGGCATAATGTAGGGAAAATGGTGTTAGAGGTATACATTCGTTAACACTCGCTGTGGAGGCAGAATGACGAGAGGACATGTCGAAAATAAGACGTTTTTTACCGGAGTATTTCCGTGTTGCAACGCCGATGGAATTAATCCGGAAGGTCGAGAAAGGAGGAGACGCGAAAGGGCCTATTCCGTATCCTTTATTAACCTCTTTTCCTAGCAGATTAGATACCACTTCTGGTTCAATTATAGCTGACTGTAAATTCTTGGCTATAAAAGAAGTGGTGAGATGGGAGAGGATACCCACCCGAAACCCCTGTGACAAACCTGTGATTAGGTAATCGACAAAAGTCGGGTCAGGGTGAGAAGAAAGATAGTTAGAGAGATTATAAATATTAATGGGGGTTGAAGGGTGTTTTTTCAGAATTTCCTCCCTCTCCCTCTGATTGGAGGTTTGTACCGGCGAGGGCAGACCGATTTCTTGCAAAAACTGCAGATGGGATCAAATTCGCATTGAGAAAAGGAACAAACAGATTCATTGAAATTAGCACAAGGAAAAACATTTCTAACTGGCGCGTAGCGTTTCCTGCTCTCTTGTGGAAACCTAACATTTTCAGCACCCGGGACAGCACCTGAGTGAGGCCGAATGTCCATGAGCGCTACAAATGGGACATGCCAGCATTTTTTGACCACCGAAGTGGCGAACAAGCAATTCCGTGTCAGTAACGGACCAGTCTTGTCTGGAGTTGTAGAGCGAGATGAAAGAAGCAGATTTGGCTGAGAAAGATTTGTGATATTTGTAAAATAAGGTTCCCCCGTACCTTTGGTTAAAGTCAGCCATTAAAGCTAGATACAGATCTAACTCTTCCCTCCGATCAGGAAAAATCTGGCACAATATGTCTCTGTAAAGACTGAATGCGATGACGAATTCGCCGAATGAAAGATTCCGGTTTAATCTGGGATCAGAAGTTTTGAGAAGCACTGCCACGTCCCCACAGTCTACTATTCTTCTGTCAACGGCAGGCGAGGGAAGCAGAAGTGAAGCCAAGCTAATGTCCTTACCTTGGACAATGTTTGCTCTAATAAGAGGGGACACTGTAGCGGCGGCTGGAGAGACGAAACGCCTACCGAAAGACTGAGCTGGAACTGCTGAAGCAAGGTTAAAGGAGGAAGTTTCGGGTGTGGCAGAGGCATCCTGAAATGTTGACTCTATCGGCTGGAGAAAAGTTGGGAGAGCTGAAGTAGTTTGTATGTATTGCTTATTCCGATGGCTGGGGGAGGAAGCTGAGAGGTTGCGGAGACATTAATGGCTGGGACCGAGCTATTGGAGTTATCAAGTGAGTGTTCGAACTTTAACATCTTTGACTCCAAGGTCTTGACAGTTTGAGATAGGCTTTGAACGGCTTGGAGAATTTGGGAGTTAACTCCAGCGGGCTCGGGTGGATCCAGCGAAGTAGAAGCTAGAGAATGCTGCGTAGATCTTTTTAGCGGTTCTCTTCCTAACGGCTTGTTTCGTCTGGCCAGGTGCGGGAGCGCTGGGCTGTGAGGAGCAGGTTCTGGTGGATTGCCCAGAGTATAAAGGCCAGGTTCAGTAAATCCTCCCTGGATAAACCTCGGCTGATGGGAATACCGGCAGCCTCTACGGCTATGATATCCTCCGAAGGCCAGCTTGCCCATGGCGAGCCGCGGCATTGAATGCGCAAGCTGCGTCGTGTTGAAAGAGGAGAAAGCGGAACGAATTCATCATCGGTATCTGAGACGTAATCGTCGCTTCAGTATCTGCGAACTCAAACATGTGTAAGTACCGAGCTTTTATACAGTGAGCATGAGAAGAATAATATAAGAGGATTAGAGTGAAGGCAATAGGTGACGTAGTAATTGAGTCTTCCCAGCAGAACTTATGCTAAAGCTTTCATTTCAATTATTTTTATTATATTATAGCTACACATTCATTATTAATCTTATGTTTTATATGAAGAAAACGGATTTGTTAATGTTTCTTGTCCTCTCACATTGACAGTTGCTTTTATTACATAAAATCACGTAAATTATATCAGCCTATTTTAAATTCAAGATGGCGAAATTAGAGAAAGGTTTATTAGTTTGCCTGATTATTTTTGTCGGTATTAACATTTCAATCCTAAAACAGCTTCCAAATATGACATGTTTAGTTTAGCTACTCTTATCTCGCACTTTATGAGCGTTCACTGAAGCGTCGCGCTGGAATTCGCGCTCAGCAGCTTCTGTGAACATAAAGCATGCCTACTTTGTTTTGATTGGTCATCTTAAATATTTTGACGTTGACGAGCGGTGACAGACCGCAGGCAGCTCAGATGAGAAGATCGTGCTTTGCTGCATTAAAGTAGTGTTAGTACTATTTGAAGCAATTACTTCACAACATTTATAGCCTACACATCAGAAAAATACTGAGGTCCGGATTCAAATTATTGGCCGTCATTACTTAAAAGAACACTTGTTTATTACAAAAAACTGACTTAAATTCTGGACCTTGGACGGTGCGGGGGGGGTTGGTTTGAACCACCTGTGCATTTTCTTTCAGTGTGCACTCATTTCATGAGGGTTCTCCTAAACCCCCTTCTAAATGTCCAAAAATAATCCTGGGTGCCAGACTGAATCCTGTAAAGTTAAAGGTTTGATTACGGTGGCCCAGTAGTGCACAACACAACAGAAATGCTCCTGACCACTAGGGGGCTCTCAGAGTGCGGTAAATTTACTTTTCCTTGCCATTGTTCTATAGATTCGCCAGTCTTACAAATATAGAAACACTACAATCAGTTTTAAGTGTGCAATTGTATATCGACATGAAATACCAATTCAAAATCACCTACGTGCATTATAACTGCTTTACCATTGGGTTGTGGTCTTTCCGTTGTGGCTTTTCCATTGGGTTGTGGCTTTTCCGTTGGGTTGTGGCTTTATTTCGTTGTGTTGTGGCTTTATTCCGTTGTGTTGTGGCTTTTCCGTTGTGTTGTGGCTTTATTCCGTTGTGTTGTGGCTTTATTTCGTTGTGTTGTGGCTTTATTCCGTTGGGTTGTGGCTTTATTTCGTTGTGTTGTGGCTTTTCCGTTGTGTTGTGGCTTTATTTCGTTGTGTTGTGGCTTTATTCCGTTGGGTTGTGGCTTTATTTCGTTGTGTTGTGGCTTTATTCCATTGTGTTGTGGCTTTATTCCGTTGTGTTGTGGCTTTTCCGTTGTGTTGTGGCTTTATTCCGTTGTGTTGTGGCTTTATTCCGTTGTGTTGTGGCTTTATTCCGTTGTGTTGTGGCTTTATTCCGTTGTGTTGTGGCTTTTCCGTTGTGTTGTGGCTTTTCAGTTGTGTTGTGGCTTTATTTCGTTGTGTTGTGAATAGGGCTGTCATTTTTGAGAAAAATCTAATTTGAATGGATATCAAATATCAAGCGATGTATTGGAATATCTACGAAACAACAACACCGTAACGGAGATTCAATCACAGATGTATTAACAGTCTGACAGCCATAAACAGGCTCAGGCCAGAGCCGTCTGGAAAAACCAATTGTAAACTTAATGTCTGAAACAGCAGGTTATCAGCATCATCGATATGAAGAGCCACTATGCACAGCCAATCACAACATAAGGCTACATGGACAAAAACAGGATCAGAACAGGCACAAACAATAACGTGAGAACTTAAACCGCAGCAGGAGTACGGCCTTTAGCCTAATCCATTTCTTTATAGTGTTTGCTAGAAACACTAATCCATCATCTTGATCTGGATCAAGTGCGGCTCTCTTTTTATTGACGATGTTCCCCGCGGTGGAGAACGGAGCGCACACACAGGTTTGCTGTGAGAAGTGGTCATCTTTAACGGTTACTTTACCATATACGGTGTGGAACCCAAAATGTTTCCAGACACTACTTTTACGATGGGTTGGGGTCGTAATTGTCCGCTCAGGCTGGCCGTTCTGAGAGTTATCTTCCATTTTCAAAACAGACGGGCGATTATTCGCTTGATTCGGTCATTGGCCTAAGCTACAGTATGTTTAGAGCGCCCTCTATTGGATGAGAGGGCAAACAATAAAATAAAAAACAAACGGTCTAATCATAGACTGTAAAAAATGCGCTACATGTCACTTTAAAAAGCCGGAGAGTTAACCATGTCTTTCATCACACTGCTGTCTATGGAGGGGTCAGAGAGCTCTGGGGTCATCAGAAACATCTTCATGTGTGTCTGAAGATGAGCGAAGGGCTGACGGGTTTGACATGAAGAATTAATGACAGATTTCTGGGTGAACTGTCCCTTTAATGAAACATGCAGAGATTTCTGACAGGTTTCCAGTTAAAGTTTGTAATGTTGATGTGATGATCTAACTTCTAATCTGTGTGTGGTGATGAAGTCCAGGAGTTTATTACAGAATAACTCACACTAATTCATCTGTCACTTCTGTGGTCACTGCTAAAGATGAAGGCTGGCCCTGATTCTCTCAACCACACTGAATCATTTCATTATGACCGATCGGAATTTAGTGCTTGTTTGTTTGATCTATGTTCTTGACATCCCATCAGGCCTTGCAGTAATAAGGAAGCCTAATTGGTTTTGACGATCTTTGATTGACACTTGTGCTGACTAACTAATGTATTTTGGGTATATTGTGTCAGTATGTTTGAGCTTTAACGTTTCACAGCAGAGAGTCTGTGTGTTTCGGAGCTCCGTGTTTCTGATTAGACAGCATTACGTGTTTCATGAAATACTTGACATGAATCTTGAGCAAACCATTTTATGTCCTACATGATTGAGTTCACTCTGTCTGAGCTCACTCCTCTAGTGATGTTGTGTGTGTATAGTGAGTGTGTGTCCGTGTGTCACGTCACAGACAAGGAGAAAACTAGTGCGAGGACTCATGTGCAGATAAATGAAGATTTATTAACAAAATAAAACAAACACAAAACAAAACCCACAATGGGGCAAAACAGATAATCAGAAAACTCAAAACATACCAATGCGGGGGAAAACAGGAATCACAGGGAAACAGGAGACATCGACAATACAACGATACCACACAGACTGCAAACACAAAGGAACTTATGAAGGGGACAAATGAGGCAGGTAATGAGGGAACACAGGTGGGGCAAATGAAACTAATAACAAGATAACAAGGGGGGTGGGAACTAGACAGGCATTCAGGCGGCCAGGGCTGCCCGCAGAGTTCAGACGGCCAGGGCTGCCCGCAGAGTTCAGGCGGCCAAGGCGGCCCGCAGAGTTCAGACGGCCAGGGCTGCCCGCAGAGTTCAGGCGGCCAAGGCGGCCCGCAGAGTTCAGACGGCCAAGGCTGCCCGCAGAGTTCAGGCGGCCAAGGCGGCCCGCAGAGTTCAGACGGCCAGGGCTGCCCACAGAGTTCAGGCGGCCGGGGCTGCCCGCAGAGTTCAGACGGCCAAGGCGGCCCGCAGAGTTCAGGCGGCCAGGGCTGCCCGCAGAGTTCAGGCGGCCAGGGCGGCCCGCAGAGTTCAGACGGCCAGGGCGGCCCGCAGAGTTCAGACGGCCAGGGCGGCCCGCAGAGTTCAGACGGCCAGGGCTGCCCGCAGAGTTCAGACGGCCAGGGCTGCCCGCAGAGTTCAGACGGCAAAGGCGGCCCGCAGAGTTCAGGCGGCCAGGGCTGCCCGCAGAGTTTAGATGGCCAGGGCGGCCCGCAGAGTTCAGACGGCCAGGGCGGCCCGCAGAGTTCAGGCGGCCAGGGCTGCCTGCAGACCCGCGGGAAGAGCAGGACTCCAGACTTACGCGGGAAGAGCAGGACTCCAGACCGGCGCGGGAAGAGCAGGACTCCAGACGGTCGCGGGAAGAGCAGGACTCCAGACCGGCGTGGGAAGAGCAGTACTCCAGACCGGCGCGGGAAGAGCAGGACTCCAGACCGGCGCGGGAAGACCAGTACTCCAGACCGGCGCGGGAAGAGCAGGACGCCAGGTCGGCGCGGGAAGAGCAGGATTCCAGACCGGCACGGGAAGAGCAGGACTCCAGACCGGCGCGGGAAGAGCAGGACTCCAGACGGTCGCGGGAAGAGCAGGACTCCAGACCGGCGTGGGAAGAGTAGGACGCCAGGTCGGCGCGGGAAGAGCAGTACTCCAGACCAGCGCGGGAAGAGCAGTACTCCAGACCGGCGCGGGAAGACCAGTACTCCAGACCGGCGCGGGAAGAGCAGGACTCCAGACCGGCGCGGGAAGAGCAGGACGCCAGGTCGGCGCGGGAAGAGCAGGATTCCAGACCGGCACGGGAAGAGCAGGACTCCAGACCGGCGCGGGAAGAGCAGGACTCCAGACGGTCGCGGGAAGAGCAGGACTCCAGACTGGCGTGGGAAGAGTAGGACGCCAGGTCGGCGCAGGAAGAGCAGTACTCCAGACCAGCGCGGGAAGAGCAGTACTCCAGACCGGCGCGGGAAGACCAGTACTCCAGACCGGCGCGGGAAGAGCAGGACTCCAGACCGGCGCGGGAAGAGTAGGACGCCAGGTCGGCGCGGGAAGAGCAGGATTCCAGACCGGCACGGGAAGAGCAGGACTCCAGACCGGCGCGGGAAGAGTAGGACGCCAGGTCGGCGCGGGAAGAGCAGGACGCCAGGTCGGCGCGGGAAGAGCAGGACGCCAGGTCGGCGCGGGAAGAGCAGGCCGTCTGGGTGCCGTGGGCAGAGCTGGGACCACCGGAACTCTTTCACCGTGCCGTCGACTGATAGGTACCCACTCACCTGACACCAGAAACTGCTCCTGGTGGAGGCTGGGTGGGCCCCCTCGGTCAGTCGTTTCTTTTTAATTGCGCCGCCCCGTCTATCGTCAGTAGGGCTCACCCATCTGACACCACGAGTATTGATCTCCTGTCAGATGCGGCCTGAGCCTTCCCGATCGGCCGTTCCAAACAACGCGCCCCCCCCCCCCCGTTCACCAGCCAGTAGGGGGCCCTCTGGTTTTTTCCGTCTGTTGCAGTGAGCCTGGCCCCCCTCAGACGTGGCAATCGATCGATCATTCCAAATCAAGGTTGCTCCCAGTCCATCGGCCAGTAGGGCCTGTCCGCCCGATGCCGTGAGCTTCTCCCATCAGAGGCAACACAGGCCTTCCTGGTCAAGTAACCAGGCTTATCAAAACGCCACCCCACCAATTATCTGCGTATTTGGGGGTTTTCTGGTGGCTGTCCTGTTCTTTGCATTTTGGGGGATACTCTGGGTTCGGGCCAAAATTCCGAGCCTGGAGCCCTCCCCCGGACAGCACGCCAAATACGCATAATCTTTACTCTATTTAATTTGATGTAAGTGTGAACTCGTGAAGTGATGTTTTACTAACAAATTTCGGGAGGAGCACGTTCAGATAATTAAACCTAACTAAACACAAGTGGAGCACATCAAGCCAATCGATTTAATCAACGATAAGAGGTGTGTATATACAGCATATTTACCTTCTTTCGTTGACCGTTTTTATTTTAGCATCCCTCCACCACCCCATCTCCTCACTTTGATTTTAATAAACTCTCATTAGACGTCAACACAATTCATAATAAAATACAGTCTAGTTCTAGACTATCTTTATCAAGGGCGGGAGGGAGGTTTACTCTGGGTTCGGGCCAAAATTCCGGACAGCACGCCAAATACACATAATCTTTACTCTATTTAATTTGATGTAAGTGTGAACTCGTGAATAACAAGATAACAAGGGGGGTGGGAACTAGACAGAGACAGGAAAATAATAAACCACCACATGTGCTACACGAGACAGGACAGGCATGTGACACCGTGTTGGATCTGATACTGTAGGAGTCTGTCATGTGTTCTGTCTATTCAGGGTCAGATGGAGAAGATGCCCTGTGTAACATCAGACACGGTTCTGGCAGATCCAGCCCCAGTGCAGCCACTTTCTGTTCATTGAAGCGTATGTGATCGTGGTTGAGTGCATGATTTAAGTGAGTGTGAAGTGTCAGACGGTTTCTGTGGAGATGTGCTTTACAAAAAGAACGACACACATGTGGTCCAGTCCATCTTGACTGGAAAGGAAATGTTTAAAATCTTGGTTTTCTTCCGAACGGACTCGTCCATCTTTACCGTCATGACTAATTGATCAGAAAACATACATGATATGATAACTTCAATACAATATCTTGGAAAATATCGATATTCGATACTACGGGGAAAAACTGCCATATAGTTATTTTTAATATTATCTAATATAATTCTCAATATCATCTCAATATAATTCTTTGTCCATCCATTGAAATTCTAGGCAATCAGTATGTTGATACACATCATAACCAGTGTAGGGATTATGAATCAGATCAAATAACACAGAACTTTGGTCAAAAGTTCATAGGCAATCAAGTAATTATTATATAAAAGTAGTAGCTCCGGGCAGAATGGAGCCTACGTCTCTCTGGTGATGGATGGTCGATTTCCTGGGGTCGGGTTGAATGAGGCTTTGTGTGGAATATTTTCTGATCGAATCATTTGGAAGATTCATTCATGGATGTGTCTGCGCCCACAATTCCTACACCAGTGTTGGGGAAAGTTACTTTGAAAAGTAATGCATTACAATATTGCGTTACTCCCTTAAAAAGTAACATTGCTTTACTTAGTTACTTTTTAAAGGTCCCGTTCTTCGTGATCCCACTGTTCAAACTTTAGTTAGTGTGTAATGTTGCTGTTAGAGCATAAATAATACCTGTAAAAATTATAAAGCTCAAAGTTCAATGCCAAGTGAGATATTTTATTTAACAGAAATTCCCTTTCAAAGCCTACAGCAAACGGCCGGCTTGGACTACATCCTGGTACTTCCTTCATAAATGACATCAGTAGAACAGACTAACCTCCGCCCACAAGAATACGCAGAAAAAGGGGGCGTGGTCTTGTTGCTGTCCCACGTGGAGAAGAGGAAGTGTCGCGTGGAGAAAAGGAAGTGTTGCGTTTGAGTGTGTTTGTCGCCATGTCGTCGAGACGCTGTTATTTTCATCCCGGAGTCAAATCACCTTTGTTTGGCTTTCCCAGGGACGCTGTAGAGATCATTGAGCGCATACATCTCCCGTTAAGAGGCGTGACCTTTCCACGTGCGCTAAGCTGCTGTCCAATCACAACACGGGAACCACTGGCACAATCAGAACTCGTTACGCATTTCTGAAGGAGGGACTTCATAGAACAAAGGAACTCATCAGCCGTTTTTAGGACAGTGAGAACAGCGGTGTACAGATGAGTACATTGTGTTAAAAAATACTGTGTTTTTTTTACACGCGAAACATGAACACATGTTATATTGCACACTGTAAACACAATCAAAGCTTCAAAAAAAACGTGAAGAACGGGACCTTTAAGGAAAGTAATGTTACATTACTTTGGTGTTACTTTTTTCACCTGGCCTGGGGTTTGTTTTTCGAAGGTCAGGAGCAAGTGCATTGGTCAATAAAGTGAGATTAAATGAGTAAAAATATTTGTTTTATTTAACCAATTTAATTATTTGAGGTTTGCATAGTTTTTGCATTTCACTGGTTTTATTAATTTTGAGGAATACGGAATCTTTTTTTTGTGCAAGTGAGATGAATAAATGCACGCTTAGTCGAGAACTACAATAACCATCATGAAACACAACGACTTACGATTTGTCTCAACATTGGGACAAGAGAGCTTTCAGTCAATAAATGGGAAAACAAAGTAACTTGTGTTACTTATTTGAAAAAGTAACTCAGATATTTTGTTGTAAATTTTAAAAGTAATGCGTTACTTTACTAGTTACTTGCAAAAGTAATCTGATTACATAACTCAAGTTATTTGTAATGAGTTACCCCCAACACTGATCATAACAGTAATGAATCAAGCGGTTTAATAAAAGTCCTCTGAGACACGATTAATATGACCAACAGGTTTTAATTCAGGCTTTTATTCACATATAAACTCGGTAGTCTTCACTGTAAAACTTAAAATACAGATGAATCCTTACAATTACAGTTACAAAAGTTATTCAGCGAGAGCTGGTGTTGGATTCGCATGAATGACACAGGCAGCAGGTTTATTAGGCTGCTGTCCCTTTAAGAGCGGATGCACGGATCTAATGGTAGGTGTGTTGGACTCGGTCGGTGTTCGACATCACAGAGTACGGAGCGTCTGTTCTCTAATCGCTTTCGCGGGACTGGGATGTCACACACTGATCGGACTGCGCAGCACTGATCTTAAAGGTGCAGTGTGTAGTATTTATGAGGCTCTAGTGACAGAACTGCAGTATAACACACATAACTCTGTTCTCAGTGGAGTATAAAGACCGTTATGTGCTTATGACCTGAGAATGAGCCGTTTCTATCTACACACACCTCAGGTCCCTTACAGTCAAGACGGCATTTTGTGCTGCCATGTTTCTACAGTAGCCCTAAAGGGACGTGTGGGTGAGAGTGTGAGTGAGTGTGAGCGTCAACTCACCGTCGGAGAGAATGACAGTGCGTCTGGTATCAATGTATCGATACTGCAGAAAATTAATATTGGAATCGTTTCAGATATTTCAGTAGCCTATCGATGCGTATTGAAAAATCTATATTTTGGCCAGTACTAACAGGAAGTGCTCTGATACAACTGTGACCTCATATTTACCTGTCGTCACACACACACACACACACACACACACACACACACACACACACACACACACACACACACACACACACACACACACACACACACAGCGTTCTGAAATGATGCAGGCGGGTCGTGATGTTTCCCAGCATCTCTCAGAGTGACTGAACCTGCGAGTGTAATCCTGTCAGACATGAGATGTGTTAGTTACTCCAGTCACCGCTACACCCACATAATGCTGCATTCATAATTCATAACTCATTTGCATGTCTTTCACGGTATTCATATCCAAGATTTAAAGAGTCGAGTCAGCCTGAGCATTGCATTCATCTCACTGGGCGTTTTGTGATCATCTCGTTTTATTCATTATTCATATGATTGTGGGAAGTGTTGTTGATATGTTTTCACTGGTAACTACTCTGGAGAGTTGTTCTTCTGCCTAAATTAAAGTTCAGCATTATTCCTGTGTATTATATAATAGGGTTAGCAAACAGAACAAAACATCTGATCTGCGCTCTGGTGAAGTGTGATGGCTCGTCTGAAACCGGTCAGCCTACTTTAGCTGGACGCATTTGAGCGTGCCGTATATAATGCAGTAGATTTACATTCTTTTATCATCTGGAGTGTAGTCAATTGTAATCTGATTGGCTGCTTTCCATGAGTAATGCCACATCAGTGCTTTTATCAGTCCGTTTATAACAGACCAGGTCCAAAAGTGCTAGAACTAGTCTCTGGTTATCTAGAGTATTATTTTCTGTTCCGACTCTCTACACATTTTCAGCTATTCTTCTGTGTCAGTATTTACGTTCATTTATTTTCTATATTACAACCTAAATGGCATGTAAAACAATAACAACAGCAAAGGGTTTGATCGCTCCTGCTGTCTAAGTGAGCATCTCTTTATCAGAATAAGCAGCGATATAGACGGGACGGGGGTCTGAGGTCTGTCCTTGGGGCCGTTCATTGATGTCCATCTGTTTGGAGGTGAGAGGGTTATTTCTGTGTGCACTGAAGGTTAAAGGTCTTTCCTCTGGGTTCTCAGACAGGCAGTGAATCACTGCAGGTCATTAAAGATTCGCCATCGGCGGAGCGCGAAAGATCGCTGCGTTCAGAAGAAGCCAAACACATCAACTCCCCAGGTTTAATACGCTTCAGACAAACCCGCTGGTCTACAGTTCGTGGATAAGACATCCTCTTCACTCAGCCTTTGTTTATACAACAGGGCCAAAGGCAAACACTGGATCTTTACACTTTTAAGGAAAACATACTGGATGTGATTCAGGTGGGAAATGTTGCCTGAAGCACCACAAGGTTTTCTCTCTCACTCCCTTTATCTCACATTCATGTCTGTTTATTCCTTTCGCATTTTATTCCAAGAGCAGCTGGAGTGAAAGAATATGGAGTAGAAAATAGTTTTTTATTTCATATTAACTTGCATCGGCTGGTCACATGATCTCAAAATTGTGTATTTTATGACCACGCCAGTGTTTCACACAACAGAAGAGCCTCCATCACGCCACACACACGCCAGTGTTTCACACAACAGAAGAGCCTCCATCACGCCGCACACACGCCAGTGTTTCACACAACAGAAGAGCCTCCATCACGCCACACACACGCCAGTGTTTCACACAACAGAAGAGCCTCCATCACGCCGCACACACGCCAGTGTTTCACACAACAGAAGAGCCTCCATCACGCCACACACACGCCAGTGTTTCACACAACAGAAGAGCCTCCATCACGCCACACACACGCCAGTGTTTCACACAACAGAAGAGCCTCCATCACGCCACACACACGCCAGTGTTTCACACAACAGAAGAGCCTCCATCACGCCACACACACGCCAGTGTTTCACACAGCAGAAGAGCCTCCATCACGCCACACACACGCCAGTGTTTCACACAACAGAAGAGCCTCCATCACGCCGCACACACGCCAGTGTTTCACACAACAGAAGAGCCTCCATCACGCCACACACACGCCAGTGTTTCACACAACAGAAGAGCCTCCATCACGCCGCACACACGCCAGTGTTTCACACAACAGAAGAGCCTCCATCACGCCACACACACGCCAGTGTTTCACACAGCAGAAGAGCCTCCATCACGCCACACACACGCCAGTGTTTCACGCAGCAGAAGAGCCGCCATCACGCCACACACACGCCAGTGTTTCACACAACAGAAGAGCCTCCATCACGCCGCACACACGCCAGTGTTTCACACAACAGAAGAGCCTCCATCACGCCACACACACGCCAGTGTTTCACACAACAGAAGAGCCTCCATCACGCCACACACACGCCAGTGTTTCACACAGCAGAAGAGCCTCCATCACGCCACACACACGCCAGTGTTTCACACAACAGAAGAGCCTCCATCACGCCACACACACGCCAGTGTTTCACGCAGCAGAAGAGCCTCCATCACGCCACACACACGCCAGTGTTTCACACAACAGAAGAGCCTCCATCACGCCACACACACGCCAGTGTTTCACACAGCAGAAGAGCCTCCATCACGCCACACACACGCCAGTGTTTCACACAGCAGAAGAGCCTCCATCACGCCACACACACGCCAGTGTTTCACACAACAGAAGAGCCTCCATCACGCCACACACACGCCAGTGTTTCACACAGCAGAAGAGCCTCCATCACGCCACACACACGCCAGTGTTTCACACAGCAGAAGAGCCTCCATCACGCCACACACACGCCAGTGTTTCACACAACAGAAGAGCCTCCATCACGCCACACACACGCCAGTGTTTCACACAGCAGAAGAGCCTCCATCACGCCACACACACGCCAGTGTTTCACACAGCAGAAGAGCCTCCATCACGCCACACACACGCCAGTGTTTCACACAACAGAAGAGCCTCCATCACGCCGCACACACGCCAGTGTTTCACGCAGCAGAAGAGCCTCCATCACGCCACACACACGCCAGTGTTTCACACAACAGAAGAGCCTCCATCACGCCGCACACACGCCAGTGTTTCACGCAGCAGAAGAGCCTCCATCACGCCACACACACGCCAGTGTTTCACACAGAAGAAGTGCCGCCATCACGCCGCACACACGCCAGTGTTTCACACAACAGAAGAGCCTCCATCACGCCGCACACACGCCAGTGTTTCACGCAGCAGAAGAGCCTCCATCACGCCGCACACACGCCAGTGTTTCACACAACAGAAGAGCCTCCATCACGCCGCACACACGCCAGTGTTTCACGCAGCAGAAGAGCCTCCATCACGCCGCACACACGCCAGTGTTTCACACAACAGAAGAGCCTCCATCACGCCGCACACACGCCAGTGTTTCACACAACAGAAGAGCCTCCATCACGCCGCACACACGCCAGTGTTTCACACAACAGAAGAGCCTCCATCACGCCACACACACGCCAGTGTTTCACACAACAGAAGAGCCTCCATCACGCCGCACACACGCCAGTGTTTCACACAACAGAAGAGCCTCCATCACGCCGCACACACGCCAGTGTTTCACGCAGCAGAAGAGCCTCCATCACGCCGCACACACGCCAGTGTTTCACACAACAGAAGAGCCTCCATCACGCCGCACACACGCCAGTGTTTCACACAACAGAAGAGCCTCCATCACGCCGCACACACGCCAGTGTTTCACACAACAGAAGAGCCGCCATCACGCCACACACACGCCAGTGTTTCACGCAGCAGAAGAGCCTCCATCACGCCACACACACGCCAGTGTTTCACGCAGCAGAAGAGCCTCCATCACGCCGCACACACGCCAGTGTTTCACACAGCAGAAGAGCCGCCATCACGCCGCACACACGCCAGTGTTTCACACAACAGAAGAGCCTCCATCACGCCACACACACGCCAGTGTTTCACACAACAGAAGAGCCTCCATCACGCCGCACACACGCCAGTGTTTCACGCAGCAGAAGAGCCTCCATCACGCCACACACACGCCAGTGTTTCACACAGCAGAAGAGCCTCCATCACGCCACACACACGCCAGTGTTTCACACAGCAGAAGAGCCTCCATCACGCCACACACACGCCAGTGTTTCACACAACGGAAGAGCCTCCATCACGCCGCACACACGCCAGTGTTTCACGCAGCAGAAGAGCCGCCATCACGCCACACACACGCCAGTGTTTCACACAACAGAAGAGCCTCCATCACGCCACACACACGCCAGTGTTTCACGCAGCAGAAGAGCCTCCATCACGCCACACACACGCCAGTGTTTCACGCAGCAGAAGAGCCGCCATCACGCCACACACACGCCAGTGTTTCACGCAGCAGAAGAGCCGCCATCACGCCACACACACGCCAGTGTTTCACGCAGCAGAAGAGCCGCCATCACGCCACACACACGCCAGTGTTTCACACAACAGAAGAGCCTCCATCACGCCACACACACGCCAGTGTTTCACGCAGCAGAAGAGCCGCCATCACGCCACACACACGCCAGTGTTTCACGCAGCAGAAGAGCCGCCATCACGCCACACACACGCCAGTGTTTCACACAACGGAAGAGCCTCCATCACGCCGCACACACGCCAGTGTTTCACGCAGCAGAAGAGCCGCCATCACGCCACACACACGCCAGTGTTTCACACAACAGAAGAGCCTCCATCACGCCACACACACGCCAGTGTTTCACACAACAGAAGAGCCTCCATCACGCCACACACACGCCAGTGTTTCACGCAACAGAAGAGCCTCCATCACGCCACACACACGCCAGTGTTTCACGCAGCAGAAGAGCCGCCATCACGCCACACACACGCCAGTGTTTCACGCAGCAGAAGAGCCGCCATCACGCCACACACACGCCAGTGTTTCACGCAGCAGAAGAGCCTCCATCACGCCACACACACGCCAGTGTTTCACGCAGCAGAAGAGCCTCCATCACGCCACACACACGCCAGTGTTTCACGCAGCAGAAGAGCCGCCATCACGCCACACACACGCCAGTGTTTCACGCAGCAGAAGAGCCTCCATCATGCCACACACACGCCAGTGTTTCACACAGCAGAAGAGCCTCCATCACGCCACACACACGCCAGTGTTTCACACAGCAGAAGAGCCTCCATCACGCCACACACACGCCAGTGTTTCACGCAACAGAAGAGCCTCCATCACGCCACACACACGCCAGTGTTTCACGCAACAGAAGAGCGTCCATCACGCCACACACACGCCAGTGTTTCACACAGCAGAAGAGCCTCCATCACGCCACACACACGCCAGTGTTTCACGCAGCAGAAGAGCCTCCATCACGCCACACACACGCCAGTGTTTCACACAGCAGAAGAGCCTCCATCACGCCACACACATGCCAGTGTTTCACGCAACAGAAGAGCCTCCATCACGCCACACACACGCCAGTGTTTCACGCAACAGAAGAGCCTCCATCACGCCACACACACGCCAGTGTTTCACGCAGCAGAAGAGCCTCCATCACGCCACACACACGCCAGTGTTTCACGCAGCAGAAGAGCCGCCATCACGCCACACACACGCCAGTGTTTCACGCAGCAGAAGAGCCGCCATCACGCCACACACACGCCAGTGTTTCACGCAGCAGAAGAGCCGCCATCACGCCACACACACGCCAGTGTTTCACACAACAGAAGAGCCTCCATCACGCCACACACACGCCAGTGTTTCACGCAGCAGAAGAGCCGCCATCACGCCACACACACGCCAGTGTTTCACGCAGCAGAAGAGCCGCCATCACGCCACACACACGCCAGTGTTTCACACAACGGAAGAGCCTCCATCACGCCGCACACACGCCAGTGTTTCACGCAGCAGAAGAGCCGCCATCACGCCACACACACGCCAGTGTTTCACACAACAGAAGAGCCTCCATCACGCCACACACACGCCAGTGTTTCACACAACAGAAGAGCCTCCATCACGCCACACACACGCCAGTGTTTCACGCAACAGAAGAGCCTCCATCACGCCACACACACGCCAGTGTTTCACACAACAGAAGAGCCTCCATCACGCCACACACACGCCAGTGTTTCACACAACAGAAGAGCCTCCATCACGCCACACACACGCCAGTGTTTCACGCAACAGAAGAGCCTCCATCACGCCACACACACGCCAGTGTTTCACGCAGCAGAAGAGCCGCCATCACGCCACACACACGCCAGTGTTTCACGCAGCAGAAGAGCCGCCATCACGCCACACACACGCCAGTGTTTCACGCAGCAGAAGAGCCTCCATCCCGCCACACACACGCCAGTGTTTCACGCAGCAGAAGAGCCTCCATCACGCCACACACACGCCAGTGTTTCACGCAGCAGAAGAGCCGCCATCACGCCACACACACGCCAGTGTTTCACGCAGCAGAAGAGCCTCCATCATGCCACACACACGCCAGTGTTTCACACAGCAGAAGAGCCTCCATCACGCCACACACACGCCAGTGTTTCACACAGCAGAAGAGCCTCCATCACGCCACACACACGCCAGTGTTTCACGCAACAGAAGAGCCTCCATCACGCCACACACACGCCAGTGTTTCACGCAACAGAAGAGCGTCCATCACGCCACACACACACCAGTGTTTCACGCAACAGAAGAGCCTCCATCACGCCACACACACACCAGTGTTTCACGCAGCAGAAGAGTCTCCATCACGCCACACACACGCCAGTGTTTCACACAGCAGAAGAGCCTCCATCACGCCACACACACACCAGTGTTTCACGCAGCAGAAGAGCCTCCATCACGCCACACACACGCCAGTGTTTCACGCAACAGAAGAGCCTCCATCACGCCACACACACACCAGTGTTTCACGCAGCAGAAGAGTCTCCATCACGCCACACACACACCAGTGTTTCACGCAGCAGAAGAGCCTCCATCACGCCACACACACGCCAGTGTTTCACACAACAGAAGAGCCTCCATCACGCCACACACACACCAGTGTTTCACGCAGCAGAAGAGTCTCCATCACGCCACACACACGCCAGTGTTTCACACAGCAGAAGAGCCTCCATCACGCCACACACACGCCAGTGTTTCACGCAGCAGAAGAGCCTCCATCACGCCACACACACGCCAGTGTTTCACACAGCAGAAGAGCCTCCATCACGCCACACACACACCAGTGTTTCACACAGCAGAAGAGCCTCCATCACGCCACACACACACCAGTGTTTCACACAGCAGAAGAGCCGCCATCACGCCACACACACGCCAGTGTTTCACGCAACAGAAGAGCCTCCATCACGCCGCACACACGCCAGTGTTTCACACAACAGAAGAGCCTCCATCACGCCACACACACGCCAGTGTTTCACGCAACAGAAGAGCCGCCAAACATCTGGGGCGTGGGGAAAAAATGCCACCGAAATTAATAAAAATGCCCCCAAAATCCAAGATTTTGTGCAAAAAATTTTGCAGTATAAGTTCTTGTTTTAGAAGTAATACCACAAGAGCAAGAGTGCTGTTTTCCTGAATATCAACATTTGTAAGTGTAATATTGATTTTATACAAAAATAGAAAAGAGTTAATATTAGGTGACTTCCATTTTACACTCACAATATTGCTTTTGCTCTATTTTGCCAATGAAAATAGTTCTACCAGAAAGACTTGGGAGGCCAGGTGCATTACAATAAAGTATTGACAGACCAGCAAGTATAATATTTAGAGTTTCTTTGGCGTAGGCCCCGTCCGTAGCCCCCGTCTCGGCCTTTGCATTTCCTGCCTGGAGATGAAGGCATGGGCGCAGTCAACCCCCTGGGAGGTATAGGCGGGGACCATCCTGGTGGTGGTGGGTGATGGAGGTAAATGTTGGCGTCAGTATCTGTGAACTCAGACATGTGTAAGTGACCATCTTTTATACTCTGAGAATTAGGACATGATTGGTTAGGACTGAAAGTGATAAGTGAGGTAACATTGAATCTTCCTGGCAGAACCTGGCAGAACTTTACACTAGAGCTTTCATTTCCAAACAAATGCAGAGTAGAACCATTGCGCAATTGAGCTACTGGCTCAACAACTCACTCACAGAGACAGTAGCGGTGTCTGAATTCACATACTCTTGAGTAAGTATGTATTAGGGCCTGAGCACAGATGGTGTGAGGATTGGAATCACTCAGAGTATTCTTCTTCTTCTGCAAAACGAATCACATTTTTGAGGGTCAGAAGTGATTCAATTCAATTCAGATTTATTTGTATAGTGCTTTTCACAATACATATAGTTTCAAAGCATCTACATTACAATTGAAATTTATTTGTACATGTTATGCATTTCAGAAATGCACATATACAAAGAACACAGATTAGCTAACTATCTATTATTAATCAATATAATATACAATTGGCATGAGTGTTTCAAAAGAACTGAAGAAATCCTGTTTGGTTATAGCCAGAGCCATAGAAAAAGAGAGTTGCGACACTCTTTGATCTCGCGGTCACGTGGTTCATGGAGCTCTCAATAGTTCCAAACAACTCCGCGCTGTCCATCTGTGTGAACAGGGTTAAGCAGGACAGACAGCAGCTTCACTATATTTGCAGCAATTTCTGGTAAATATTAACACAATATGTGCATCGACTTCGACTAGGCTTTACAGTAGCATTTTATTCTGGGGAGAGATAAAGAAGAGATAACGTTAATGTTGTTTTTGAGTGATCTGGTTATTTTATGTGGGTCATGTGAGGGCATGATTTTACAGCGTTGAGTAGCCAATCATGGGCATTTCTGTTCAAAATAATGACCAGTTATATGTTTAATTTACCAGGAATGAGAATCCATATCGATCAAAACAAGTTAGTCTCTAAACTCTGAATGAACTTGCAAGTTTTGTGCAAGTTTACGTTTGACATGAATCTCCCCATTATCTACAAATCCTCTCATCATCACAATCAAAGCACAGACATGATTCACATAAAGATCACATAAAGTTTAGTCAGAAGGTTTTGTTTTTCATGAGACTTTGTGATTTTCCCTACAATTAGCCTATATATTTCACACTTCAGTACAAATACAGTAACAAAAATAGATATTTCAATGTTATAATAGTTATTTGATAATATATAAAAATTCATTCAAAAGAGAGAAAAAATGGCTGAGCCAATAAGTGTTCCTCTTCCGCCATCTACCGGTTATAGTGGTAGTTTCTTTTATAATTTAATTGATAACGTCTGAATGTTATTTTATGATACTCACATAAGCATACACAACAGGTGAATATAAATGAATGATTCAAGCAAATACAGATTTTAACCCAAGAAAGTAGTTTTTAAAAAAAACAGGGCAACCAATTTAATTCAACTCTTTTTATCCTGTTATTCATATTCATTATTCATAGGCGTTATATGTTATGTTGTTCCTTGTTATATGTATATGTTATTCCTTGATTGGGCTACTTCATAGAAACGCATTCAACAGAAAGATCTCAGACAGACTAAAAACTGCTGAAATATGACTGATAGCATCTGGATATAGAAGCTGCTCACGTTATCTAACCGCTGTCTAACCATCTATTATATAACAATGAACATTAACTATAACCACCGTGAACACCGCTGCCTCTCTCCCGGACGAGCTCAACACCTTCTATGCTCGCTTTGAGGGAACTAACACCGCCCTCGCGGAGAAAGAGCTCGCGGCTGAAGATACAGAGGTTAGTGCACTCTCCGTATCTGTAGCGGATGTAACCCGATCCTTCCGGCGGGTGAACATCCGTAAGGCCGCGGGTCCAGACGGCATTCCGGGCCGCGTGATCAGAGCGTGCGCGCACCAACTGGCTGGAGTCTTCACGGACATCTTTAACCTGTCCCTCTCCCTGTCTGTGGTCCCCACATGCTTCAAAACGTCCACCATTGTTCCTGTACCTAAGCAGTCAAAAACCACCTGCTTAAACGACTGGCGTCCTGTTGCTCTGACCCCCATCATCAGCAAATGCTTTGAGAGACTAGTCAGAAACCATATCTGCTCTGTTCTCCCCCCCTCACTGGACCCACTGCAGTTTGCATACCGCACAAACCGCTCCACTGATGATGCCATTTCATCCACTATACACACTGCTCTCTCCCACCTGGAAAAGAGGAACACATATGTGAGAATGCTGTTTGTGGACTACAGCTCAGCATTCAACACCATTGTGCCCTCCATACTTGACATTAAACTCCGGGCTCTAGGCTTAAACAGCCTGTTATGCAGCTGGATCCTGGACTTCCTGTCAAACAGACGCCAGGTGGTCAGAATGGGCAGTAACATCTCCTCATCACTGACTCTCAACACTGGAGCCCCTCAGGGCTGCGTTCTCAGCCCACTCCTGTACTCCCTGTACACACATGACTGTGTGGCAACCCACAGCTCCAACACCATCATCAAGTTTGCTGACGATACGACGGTGGTAGGTCTTATCACCGACAATGATGAAACGGCCTACAGAGAGGAGGTGCATACTCTGACACGGTGGTGTCAGGAGCACAACCTCTCCCTCAACGTCAGCAAGACCAAGGAGCTGGTGTTCGACTTCAGGAGGAATGAGAGAGAACACCGCCTTTTCTTCCTGCGACGGCTGAGGAGGTTTGGAATGAACCGCCACATCCTCACACGCTTCTACAGCAGCACCATAGAGAGCCTGCTGACTGGCTGCATCACCACCTGGTACGGCAACAGTACCGCCTGCAGCCGCAAGGCCCTGCAAAGGGTAGTGCGCACGGCCAGCTGCATCATCGGAGGTGAGCTTCCCTCCCTCCAGGACATTTACGCCAGGCGGTGTGTGAAGAGAGCTCAGAGGATCATCAGAGACTCTAGCCACCCGAACCATGGGCTGCTCTCACTGCTGCCATCAGGCAGACGGTACCGCAGCATCAGAACACGCACCAGCCGACTCCAGAACAGCTTCTTCCCACAAGCAATTAGACTCCTTAACTCCTGATCCATCAGGATCATAACACACTCTGGACAGAATATCACTCAGCACAACCCACTGGAGATACACACACATTATATACACATTTATTTATCATACAGCATCTATTGCACTTTGGATTTCAATTTGTGAACATATTGTATACTGTACATTGTATATTATTACTATAGCTTAATGTGTACTGTTATTGTTTAATGTATGTTTAGTGTATATTGTTTAAAGTATATGTATATTGTAAGTATGTGTATAATGTTTAAAGCTGTGAGAACTACACTCACATTGTGTAAATTATTTATTGTTTATTGTAGTGTATACTGTGCTGTGAGTAATTGTGTGCGCATCAGATGTGTAATCTGTTGTTGCTTAAATGTTGTACATGTCATGTCGTGACTACTATGTTGCTCGGAACTGCACCTAAGAATTTCACCTGCTGTTGCACTTGTGCATATGGTAGAGTGACAATAAAGTGATTTTATTTGATTTTATTTGATTTGATAACGCACTTCATAAAATACCACTTCTATTAATATTCCTGAGAGGTCAACTAATGCCATAAAATCTCAAAATATGCAGTCATTTCATCAGTTTGCCAGCGAGTGTGCTTGAGATGCACTGAAATGTTTCAGAAGAGATGTACGGTTCTCTTATGACATAAACATGACTAAGTGCAATAATAAAAACAATCAGCATGCTTCGTATTTTAGTTAAGCTTAATTTCTGAAGTAGTTAATGCTCACTTCATCTTCAAAATGAATAATGCGAGTTAATTAAGCACAAACCCCCACAGAGACGCGGATGTTCTCCAAGTATTTCCGTATTAACACTGATTAACATTTCTCTCTGTGTAGATTAGACTGTTTACATCCGTCATATTTGCTGTAGATTAACAAGAAAGGTGTGGCCTGTGTGTTTGGTGTTTATTTATGTCAGGGCTAATAGCGGTATCATTCAGCCGCCGCTGATATGAGTGATGTGTGCCTGTTAATGACAGTATGGACGAGGGAAACACAAAGCAATGAAGATGAAGTGAACTGTCTTTTCGTCTCTGGCATTACGTGATTTGCAGGTGTCTGGAGCCCAGAGGGAAAAAAAACATAAATAAATTACATCCGTTTTGTGAATTGGCCCTGGAGTCAGCAGGAACGCTGGGAGATGGCAAATTTACATCACCAGAGACAATTTGTACATGGAGCATAACAGCAAAAATAGGCTCATAAATCACATTAGCTGCGGCCATGAGTGCCATCGATTACCTCACGGCACAATGAATGGGGACATTAAAGCCTCTGGTCCCTCAACATCCACACCAGGAGCCTCCGTACGGGACACACAGGACCAGGCGAAACACCTTCATTCTGTTAAAGAGCGGGATCGTGTCTCCAGTGAAGAGTCCTGGCGTGTGTTCATGCGTTTATTTCACGAGTTCACACTTACATCAAATTAAATAGAGTAATGATTTTTAAGTGTTTCTGGACACTGATCTGTGTACAGTGGTGCTGATGTGTTTCTGGACACTGATCTGTGTACAGTGGTGCTGATGTGTTTCTGGACACTGATCTGTGTACAGTGGTGCTGATGTGTATCTGGACACTGATCTGTGTACAGTGGTGCTGATGTGTATCTGGACACTGATCTGTGTACAGTGGTGCTGATGTGTTTCTGGACACTGATCTGTGTACAGTGGTGCTGATGTGTTTCTGGACACTGATCTGTGTACAGTGCAGCTGATGTGTTTCTGGACACTGATCTGTGTACAGTGGTGCTGATGTGTTTCTGGACACTGATCTGTGTACAGTGGTGCTGATGTGTATCTGGACACTGATCTGTGTACAGTGGAGCTGATGTGTTTCTGGACACTGATCTGTGTACAGTGGTGCTGATGTGTTTCTGGACACTGATCTGTGTACAGTGGAGCTGATGTGTTTCTGGACACTGATCTGTGTACAGTGGTGCTGATGTGTTTCTGGACACTGATCTGTGTACAGTGGAGCTGATGTGTTTCTGGACACTGATCTGTGTACAGTGGAGCTGATGTGTTTCTGGACACTGATCTGTGTACAGTGGTGCTGATGTGTTTCTGGACACTGATCTGTGTACAGTGGTGCTGATGTGTTTCTGGACACTGATCTGTGTACAGTGGTGCTGATGTGTTTCTGGACACTGATCTGTGTACAGTGGAGCTGATGTGTTTCTGGACACTGATCTGTGTACAGTGGTGCTGATGTGTTTCTGGACACTGATCTGTGTACAGTGGTGCTGATGTGTTTCTGGACACTGATCTGTGTACAGTGGTGCTGATGTGTTTCTGGACACTGATCTGTGTACAGTGGAGCTGATGTGTTTCTGGACACTGATCTGTGTACAGTGGTGCTGATGTGTTTCTGGACACTGATCTGTGTACAGTGGTGCTGATGTGTTTCTGGACACTGATCTGTGTACAGTGGAGCTGATGTGTTTCTGGACACTGATCTGTGTACAGTGGAGCTGATGTGTTTCTGGACACTGATCTGTGTACAGTGGAGCTGATGTGTTTCTGGACACTGATCTGTGTACAGTGGTGCTGATGTGTTTCTGGACACTGATCTGTGTACAGTGGAGCTGATGTGTTTCTGGACACTGATCTGTGTACAGTGGTGCTGATGTGTTTCTGGACACTGATCTGTGTACAGTGGAGCTGATGTGTTTCTGGACACTGATCTGTGTACAGTGGAGCTGATGTGTTTCTGGACACTGATCTGTGTACAGTGGAGCTGATGTGTTTCTGGACACTGATCTGTGTACAGTGGTGCTGATGTGTTTCTGGACACTGATCTGTGTACAGTGGTGCTGATGTGTTTCTGGACACTGATCTGTGTACAGTGGAGCTGATGTGTTTCTGGACACTGATCTGTGTACAGTGGTGCTGATGTGTTTCTGGACACTGATCTGTGTACAGCGGAGCTGATGTGTTTCTGGACACTGATCTGTGTACAGTGGAGCTGATGTGTTTCTGGACACTGATCTGTGTACAGTGGTGCTGATGTGTTTCTGGACACTGATCTGTGTACAGTGGTGCTGATGTGTTTCTGGACACTGATCTGTGTACAGTGGTGCTGATGTGTTTCTGGACACTGATCTGTGTACAGTGGTGCTGATGTGTATCTGGACACTGATCTGTGTACAGCGGAGCTGATGTGTTTCTGGACACTGATCTGTGTACAGCGGAGCTGATGTGTTTCTGGACACTGATCTGTGTACAGTGGTGCTGATGTGTTTCTGGACACTGATCTGTGTACAGTGGTGCTGATGTGTTTCTGGACACTGATCTGTGTACAGTGGTGCTGATGTGTTTCTGGACACTGATCTGTGTACAGTGGTGCTGATGTGTTTCTGGACACTGATCTGTGTACAGTGGTGCTGATGTGTTTCTGGACACTGATCTGTGTACAGTGGAGCTGATGTGTTTCTGGACACTGATCTGTGTACAGTGGTGCTGATGTGTTTCTGGACACTGATCTGTGTACAGTGGTGCTGATGTGTTTCTGGACACTGATCTGTGTACAGTGGTGCTGATGTGTTTCTGGACACTGATCTGTGTACAGTGGTGCTGATGTGTTTCTGGACACTGATCTGTGTACAGTGGTGCTGATGTGTTTCTGGACACTGATCTGTGTACAGTGGTGCTGATGTGTATCTGGACACTGATCTGTGTACAGTGGTGCTGATGTGTTTCTGGACACTGATCTGTGTACAGTGGTGCTGATGTGTTTCTGGACACTGACCTGTGTACAGTGGTGCTGATGTGTATCTGGACACTGATCTGTGTACAGTGATGATGATGTGTTTCTGGACACTGATCTGTGTACAGTGGTGCTGATGTGTTTCTGGACACTGATCTGTGTACAGTGGTGCTGATGTGTTTCTGGACACTGATCTGTGTACAGTGGAGCTGATGTGTTTCTGGACACTGATCTGTGTACAGTGGAGCTGATGTGTTTCTGGACACTGATCTGTGTACAGTGGTGCTGATGTGTTTCTGGACACTGATCTGTGTACAGTGGAGCTGATGTGTTTCTGGACACTGATCTGTGTACAGTGGTGCTGATGTGTTTCTGGACACTGATCTGTGTACAGTGGAGCTGATGTGTTTCTGGACACTGATCTGTGTACAGTGGAGCTGATGTGTTTCTGGACACTGATCTGTGTACAGTGGTGCTGATGTGTTTCTGGACACTGATCTGTGTACAATGGAGCTGATGTGTTTCTGGACACTGATCTGTGTACAGTGGTGCTGATGTGTATCTGGACACTGATCTGTGTACAGTGGTGCTGATGTGTTTCTGGACACTGATCTGTGTACAGTGGTGCTGATGTGTTTCTGGACACTGATCTGTGTACAGTAGAGCTGATGTGTTTCTGGACACTGATCTGTGTACAGTGGTGCTGATGTGTTTCTGGACACTGATCTGTGTACAGTGGTGCTGATGTGTTTCTGGACACTGATCTGTGTACAGTGGTGCTGATGTGTATCTGGACACTGATCTGTGTACAGTGGTGCTGATGTGTTTCTGGACACTGATCTGTGTACAGTAGAGCTGATGTGTTTCTGGACACTGATCTGTGTACAGTGGTGCTGATGTGTTTCTGGACACTGATCTGTGTACAGTGGTGCTGATGTGTTTCTGGACACTGATCTGTGTACAGTGGTGCTGATGTGTTTCTGGACACTGATCTGTGTACAGTGGTGCTGATGTGTATCTGGACACTGATCTGTGTACAGTGGAGCTGATGTGTTTCTGGACACTGATCTGTGTACAGTGGTGCTGATGTGTTTCTGGACACTGATCTGTGTACAGTGGTGCTGATGTGTTTCTGGACACTGATCTGTGTACAGTGGAGCTGATGTGTTTCTGGACACTGATCTGTGTACAGTGGTGCTGATGTGTTTCTGGACACTGATCTGTGTACAGCGGAGCTGATGTGTTTCTGGACACTGATCTGTGTACAGTGGTGCTGATGTGTTTCTGGACACTGATCTGTGTACAGTGGTGCTGATGTGTTTCTGGACACTGATCTGTGTACAGTGGAGCTGATGTGTTTCTGGACACTGATCTGTGTACAGTGGTGCTGATGTGTATCTGGACACTGATCTGTGTACAGTGGTGCTGATGTGTTTCTGGACACTGATCTGTGTACAGTGGTGCTGATGTGTATCTGGACACTGACCTGTGTACAGTGATGATGATGTGTTTCTGGACACTGATCTGTGTACAGTGGTGCTGATGTGTTTCTGGACACTGATCTGTGTACAGTGGTGCTGATGTGTTTCTGGACACTGATCTGTGTACAGTGGAGCTGATGTGTTTCTGGACACTGATCTGTGTACAGTGGTGCTGATGTGTTTCTGGACACTGATCTGTGTACAGTGGTGCTGATGTGTATCTGGACACTGATCTGTGTACAGTGATGATGATGTGTTTCTGGACACTGATCTGTGTACAGTGGTGCTGATGTGTTTCTGGACACTGATCTGTGTACAGTGGTGCTGATGTGTTTCTGGACACTGATCTGTGTACAGTGGTGCTGATGTGTTTCTGGACACTGATCTGTGTACAGTGGAGCTGATGTGTTTCTGGACACTGATCTGTGTACAGTGGTGCTGATGTGTTTCTGGACACTGATCTGTGTACAGTGGTGCTGATGTGTATCTGGACACTGATCTGTGTACAGTGGTGCTGATGTGTATCTGGACACTGATCTGTGTACAGCGGAGCTGATGTGTTTCTGGACACTGATCTGTGTACAGCGGAGCTGATGTGTTTCTGGACACTGATCTGTGTACAGCGGAGCTAATGTGTTTCTGGACACTGATCTGTGTACAGCGGAGCTGATGTGTTTCTGGACACTGATCTGTGTACAGTGGTGCTGATGTGTTTCTGGACACTGATCTGTGTACAGTGGTGCTGATGTGTTTCTGGACACTGATCTGTGTACAGTGGTGCTGATGTGTTTCTGGACACTGATCTGTGTACAGTGGTGCTGATGTGTATCTGGACACTGATCTGTGTACAGTGGTGCTGATGTGTTTCTGGACACTGATCTGTGTACAGTGGTGCTGATGTGTTTCTGGACACTGATCTGTG
The DNA here is from genome assembly GCA_023566225.1 of Romanogobio albipinnatus. Classification (NCBI taxonomy): domain Eukaryota; kingdom Metazoa; phylum Chordata; class Actinopteri; order Cypriniformes; family Gobionidae; genus Romanogobio; species Romanogobio albipinnatus. The sequence goes on along the minus strand of CM042258.1, from coordinate 154,243 downwards.
TACAGTGGAGCTGATGTGTTTCTGGACACTGATCTGTGTACAGTGGTGCTGATGTGTTTCTGGACACTGATCTGTGTACAGTGGTGCTGATGTGTTTCTGGACACTGATCTGTGTACAGTGGTGCTGATGTGTTTCTGGACACTGATCTGTGTACAGTGGTGCTGATGTGTTTCTGGACACTGATCTGTGTACAGTGGTGCTGATGTGTTTCTGGACACTGATCTGTGTACAGTGGTGCTGATGTGTTTCTGGACACTGATCTGTGTACAGTGGTGCTGATGTGTATCTGGACACTGATCTGTGTACAGTGGTGCTGATGTGTTTCTGGACACTGATCTGTGTACAGTGGTGCTGATGTGTTTCTGGACACTGACCTGTGTACAGTGGTGCTGATGTGTATCTGGACACTGATCTGTGTACAGTGATGATGATGTGTTTCTGGACACTGATCTGTGTACAGTGATGATGATGTGTTTCTGGACACTGATCTGTGTACAGTGATGATGATGTGTTTCTGGACACTGATCTGTGTACAGTGATGATGATGTGTTTCTGGACACTGATCTGTGTACAGTGGTGCTGATGTGTTTCTGGACACTGATCTGTGTACAGTGGTGCTGATGTGTTTCTGGACACTGATCTGTGCACAGTGGTGCTGATGTGTTTCTGGACACTGATCTGTGTACAGTGGAGCTGATGTGTTTCTGGACACTGATCTGTGTACAGTGGAGCTGATGTGTTTCTGGACACTGATCTGTGTACAGTGGTGCTGATGTGTTTCTGGACACTGATCTGTGTACAGTGGAGCTGATGTGTTTCTGGACACTGATCTGTGTACAGTGGAGCTGATGTGTTTCTGGACACTGATCTGTGTACAGTGGTGCTGATGTGTTTCTGGACACTGATCTGTGTACAGTGGTGCTGATGTGTTTCTGGACACTGATCTGTGTACAGTAGAGCTGATGTGTTTCTGGACACTGATCTGTGTACAGTGGAGCTGATGTGTTTCTGGACACTGATCTGTGTACAGTGGTGCTGATGTGTTTCTGGACACTGATCTGTGTACAGTGGAGCTGATGTGTTTCTGGACACTGATCTGTGTACAGTGGAGCTGATGTGTTTCTGGACACTGATCTGTGTACAGTGGTGCTGATGTGTTTCTGGACACTGATCTGTGTACAATGGAGCTGATGTGTTTCTGGACACTGATCTGTGTACAGTGGTGCTGATGTGTATCTGGACACTGATCTGTGTACAGTGGTGCTGATGTGTTTCTGGACACTGATCTGTGTACAGTGGTGCTGATGTGTTTCTGGACACTGATCTGTGTACAGTGGAGCTGATGTGTTTCTGGACACTGATCTGTGTACAGTGGTGCTGATGTGTTTCTGGACACTGATCTGTGTACAGTGGTGCTGATGTGTATCTGGACACTGATCTGTGTACAGTGGAGCTGATGTGTTTCTGGACACTGATCTGTGTACAGTGGAGCTGATGTGTTTCTGGACACTGATCTGTGTACAGTGGAGCTGATGTGTTTCTGGACACTGATCTGTGTACAGTGGTGCTGATGTGTTTCTGGACACTGATCTGTGTACAGTGGTGCTGATGTGTTTCTGGACACTGATCTGTGTACAGTAGAGCTGATGTGTTTCTGGACACTGATCTGTGTACAGTGGAGCTGATGTGTTTCTGGACACTGATCTGTGTACAGTGGTGCTGATGTGTTTCTGGACACTGATCTGTGTACAGTGGAGCTGATGTGTTTCTGGACACTGATCTGTGTACAGTGGAGCTGATGTGTTTCTGGACACTGATCTGTGTACAGTGGTGCTGATGTGTTTCTGGACACTGATCTGTGTACAATGGAGCTGATGTGTTTCTGGACACTGATCTGTGTACAGTGGTGCTGATGTGTATCTGGACACTGATCTGTGTACAGTGGTGCTGATGTGTTTCTGGACACTGATCTGTGTACAGTGGTGCTGATGTGTTTCTGGACACTGATCTGTGTACAGTGGTGCTGATGTGTTTCTGGACACTGATCTGTGTACAGTGGTGCTGATGTGTTTCTGGACACTGATCTGTGTACAGTGGTGCTGATGTGTATCTGGACACTGATCTGTGTACAGTGGAGTTGATTTGTTTCTGGACACTGATCTGTGTACAGTGGAGCTGATGTATTTTTTATTCACACACTTCTTGCTGTGCTCTTGATTTCAAAATAACAGTTTTGATTTATTGAGCACAATCCAGGGCGGATTTCACCATCACCTCAGAAAAACATTAGCCTCTGCCTGGAGCTCCAACACACGGCCATAATTAAACTGTGATAAATCACACGCTAAGAGACGAGCCCCCCAAGCCGACACATTTTTCACCAGCTAATAGTTTGTGGGAGCTTCAGATGGAAGGCGGTCCACCCTCAGTGCAGCTGAAACGCTTTATCATGAGGGGAATTAATATCTGCGTGTCGTCAGGACAGCATCAGATAAACTGCAGCACATGCTTTGAGTGAGCGAGACCGTTCCCATCCGTTCTGTGACTCTGGCCCAAAGCTGAACTGCCTCAAAGCCAGCATCCCAAATGCACTGCCCCTGATTAATGACTGATCCTGGACACTCGAGGGGCAACAGCGGTGGGCACCAGTGCCCTGAGTGCGTGAAGTGACCCCTTCGCCACATGACTTACAGAAGTGTTATCCTGCACCACCAAAGCGTTAGTCTGGAGGAGTGCGTCAAGCTTAGATTATTTTTGGACATTTTCATCTTTGAATAAGTTCAACTGTAATATGCAGAGCCTATAATCTCACTTTATCAGGACACAGGCAGAACATTATGAGCGAACAGCCCTGACCCGTCTCTGATGGACTCCTCTAGACCCCTGAAGGTGTGCTGTGGGATCTGGCACCAAGATGTTAGCAGCAGATCCTTTCAGTCCTGTAAGTTGCGAGGCGGGGCCTCCATGGATCGGACTTGTTTGTTCAGCTCATCCCACAGATGCTCGATTGGATTAAGATCTGGGGAATCTGGACTCAAACTCGTTGTTGTGCTCCTCAAAGCGTTCCTGAAGCATTTGTGCTTTGTGGCGGCGCATTATCTGCTGAAAGAGCCACAGTAATCATCAACGTCTGAGGCTGTGAAACGTCACTTGCACGAGGCTTGTGTGCATAATACATATTACATAAATGTGTGAACATTTGTCTTCGGTAAATATTACTACAGAAAATTCATTATTAACTGCTGAATTCAAATGAAGCAAGTCTACTTAGAGACAGGACTGGGTCAGCGCCTCAATTACCATTCAAAGTGCAGTAACAGACTGAACACACACACACACACACACACACACACACACACACACACACACACACACACACACACACACACACACACACACACACTTTCTCTCTGTCTCTCACACACACTCACTCTCACACACACACAAACTCCTTTATTTTGCGGTGAACTGTTCCTTTAAGTGATTGTTGTTTCATTAAGAGGATCATAAGGCGAGAGCTGGCTATGTTATTATAATATAAATGATGTCTGTTACTGTAATAAATTAACTGTAATATGCAGAGCTTGAATTGATATTGTCACATGATACTGTAAGATTGGATAATCTCATGTGATCCTTTGAATTAACTCCATTGGTGTGATGGTCAGTGATGGTCAGGTCAGTGATGGTCAGGTCAGTGATGGTCTGGTCAGTGATGGTCAGTGATGGTCAGGTCAGTGATGGTCTGGTCAGTGATGGTCAGTGATGGTCAGGTCAGTGATGGTCAGTTATGGTCAGGTCAGTGATGGTCTGGTCAGTGATGGTCAGTGATGGTCAGGTCAGTGATGGTCTGGTCAGTGATGGTCAGTGATGGTCAGGTCAGTGATGGTCTGGTCAGTGATGGTCAGTGATGGTCAGTTATGGTCAGTGATGGTCAGGTCAGTGATGGTCTGGTCAGTGATGGTCAGGTCAGTGATGGTCTGGTCAGTGATGGTCAGTGATGGTCAGGTCAGTGATGGTCTGGTCAGTGATGGTCAGTTATGGTCAGTGATGGTCAGTGATGGTCAGGTCAGTGATGGTCAGTGATGGTCAGTTATGGTCAGTGATGGTCAGTGATGGTCTGGTCAGTGATGGTCAGTGATGGTCAGGTCAGTGATGGTCAGTGATGGTCAGGTCAGTGATGGTCAGTGATGGTCAGGTCAGTGATGGTCAGTCAAGTCAAGTCAAGTCAACTTTATTTATATAGCGCTTTTAACAATGCAGATTGTTCCAAAGCAGCTTTACAGTGTTATACAGGAAAATAATGCAGCATAATTTTATGAAGCTGTATAGTCATTTGATGTCATCAGTTTAAATTTCCATACGGTGACAGTGTGGATCAATAATTAGATCAGTAATATATGGTTCATTATTATATGGTTCATTTAGTTTATTAATTAGATTTATTTCGATGTTTAGTTGAAAAATTTTAGTGTCCCCAACTGAGCACGCCAAGCCAGAGGCAACAGTGGCAAGGAAACCAAAACCCCATCAGGAGCAGAATGGAGGAAAATAAACCTTGGAGAAACCAGGCTCAGTCGGGGGGGCAGTTCTCCTCTGGCCAATTAACAAACAGCTTATGATTATTATTCTGCCAGCTTTACAGGTCAGAGGTCATAATAGATCGGAATATTCGAATGATCGGACTCATCACACTGGAGACGGGTTTATTGAGGATGCCGTGTCGATGAGGCAGTTTCAGGGGGAGACTAATTGACACGGTCTCTGTGGACACTTCAGGGTCATGTGTTGGTCTTCTCTGGGCGCAGGTCCATCATCTGATCAGGATATGGCCCGGATCCGGCTGACTGCAGTAAACCTCGGGATAAACAGAGAGACTAGCATTAGCGTAGATGCCATTCTTCTGATGATGTCACGAGTACATCAGGTGTTATGGGAAGTGTTCCCGGTTCCGGCTGACCTAGTTAATGCAGCCTAACAATCAATTCATTGAGAAAGTGTTTTATGTGTATGCCACAGTAAAGAGATGTGTTTTTAGTCTAGATTTAAACTGACAGAGTGTGTGTGCTTCCCCAACAGTGCTAGGAAGAGTTCCAGAGTTTAGGAGCTAAATAGGAAAAGGATCGACCGCCTGCAGTTGATTTGGATATTCTCGGTATGATCAACTGGCCAGAGTTTAGAGAGCGCAGTAGACGTGATGGAGTATAATGTGTTAAGAGCTCGCTCAAGTGCTGGAGATAAACCATTTAGTGCTTTGTAAGTAATAAGCAAGATTTTAAAATGTATGTGATGTTTAATAGGCAGCCAGTGCAGTGTTGACAGAACTGGGCTAATATGGTCACACTTCCTGGTTCTAGTAAGAACTGGAGCTGCTGCGTTTTGGACCAGCTGGAGTTTATTTATTAAGCGAGCAGGGCAACCACCCAGTAGAGCATTACAATAATCTAGCCTTGAGGTCATGAACGCATGAACTAACTGTTCAGCATTTTGCATTGAGAGCATGAGCCGTAATTTAGATATATTTTTAAGATGGTAGAATGCAGTTTTACAGATGCTAGAAACGTGGCTTTCAAACGAAAGATTGGTATCAAAGAGCACACCCAGGTTCCTCACTGACCACGAGCACTGGACAGAGCAGCCATCAAGTGTTAGACAGTATTCTAGGTTACTACTTGTGGAGCTTTTTTGTCCAATAATTAAAAATTCTGTTTTTTCTGAATTGAGTTGCAGGAAATTACCGGTCATCCAATGTTTTATATCAGCTCTGCATTCCGTTAATCTTGTGAATTGGTAAGTTTCTTCAGGGCGTGAAGAAATATAGAGCTGAGTATCGTCAGCATAACAATGAAAACTAACGCCATGCTTCCTAATAATATCTCCCAGTGGTTGCATGTACAGGGTGAAGAGCAGCGGTCCTAGCACTGAGCCTTGCGGTACTCCATACTGAACTTTTGATCGGTGTGACGTCTCTTCATTTACTGCTACATACTGGTAACGATCACATAGGTATGATTTAAACCATGACAAGGCAATTCCACTAATACCTACATAATTTTCGAGTCTATTCAAAAGAATGTTGTGGTCGATAGTATCGAATGCAGCGCTAAGATCGAGTAACACTAATAGAGAGATACAGCCACGATCGGATGATAAGAGTAAATCATGTGTAACTCTGATGAGAGCAGTCTCAGTGCTATGATACGCTCTAAATCCTGACTGGAAATCCTCACAGATACCATTTCTTTCTAAAAAGGAACATAATTGTGAAGACACTGCCTTTTCAAGTATTTTTGACAGAAAGGGTAGATTTGAGATTGGTCTATAATTGACTAATTCTGTAGGATCAAGTTGTGGTTTTTTAATAAGTGGTTTAATAATAGCCAACTTAAAAGTTTTCGGTACATATCCAAATGACAAAGATGAATGAATGATATTAAGAAGAGGATCTATGACCTCTGGTAGCATCTCTTTTAATAGCCTAGTCGGTACAGGGTCAAGCATACATGTTGTTGATTTTGATGATTTAACGAGTTTAGCCAATTCTTCTTCTCCTATAGCAGTGAATGATTGTAATTCTTTCTCAGTGACACTACAATGCTCTGTCTGATGTGATACTGTAGTAGACACTGCATGGTTAAAATTTTCTTCCTAATATTATCAATCTTACATGTGAAGAAGTTCATAAAGTCATTACAGCTGTGCAGTTTACAATCATCAGAAGTTGAAGCTTTATTTTTGGTTAATTTAGCCACAGTATCAAACAAATACCTTGGGTTGTGTTTGTTTTCTTCCAAGAGAGTTGAGAAATAAGCAGATCTAGCAGTTTTTACGGCCTTTCTGTATGCGATCATGTGCTCTTTCCACGAATTACGAAAGACCTCTAGTTTTGTTTTCTTCCAGCTGCGCTCCATTTTTCTGGCTGCTGTTTTAAGGGCCCGGGTGTGCTCGTTGTGTCATGGCGTTGGACTATTTTCTTTAATCTTCTTTAAGCGCAGAGGAGCAACTGTGTCTAAAGTACTGGAAAAGAGAGAGTCAATAGTTTCTGTTGCAACATCGAGTTCTTCTAAGCTATCTGGGATGCTGAGGAGATGATACTGATGAGGAAGATTATTCAAAAAGCAATCTTTAGTAGCGGCAGTGATTGTCCTGCCATATTTGAAGCGAGGGGGCGGCTTTGCAATCTTAGCTAAATTAAGTATACAAGATACTAAGTAATGATCTGAGATGTCATCGCTCTGCTGCAGAATTTCAACGGTATCAACATTTATTCCATGTGACAATATTAGGTCTAAAGTATGATTATGGCGATGAGTGGGTCCTGACACGTGTTGCCTAACTCCAATAGAGTTTAGTGTATCTTTAAATGCTAATCCCAATGTGTCTTTTTCGTTGTCTACATGGATATTAAAATCACCAACAATTAGTACTTTATCTACGTCCAGTACTAACTCTGATAGAAAATCAGCAAATTCTTTGATAAAGTCTGTATTATGCCCTGGTGGCCTGTATACAGTAGCTAACACAAATGTTAAACGGGTTTTGTCATGTACACTACATAGAGTTACATAAATCACCAAAACTTTGAAGGAATTATATTTGAAACTAGACTTCTGAGTAATACTGAAGATATTATTATAGATTACAGCAACCCCTCCCCCTTTACCTTTCAGACGCGGCTCATGTTTATAACAATAATCTTGGGGGGTGGACTCATTTAAAGTAATGTAGTCGTCAGGTTTTAGCCAGGTTTCTGTCAAACACAGCACATCTAGATTATTATCTGTAATTATATCATTAACAATAAGAGCTTTTGGGGAAAGGGATCAAATATTCAGCAACCCAAGCTTTATCAATTGTTCATCTGTATTATATCTGTTGTTTATTTGTTGGACATCAATTACATTTTTACTGTTGAATGGTTTTGATGTTTTTTTGTATTTACTAATTCGGGGAACAGACACAGTCTCTATATGATAATATCTCGGTGAAAGAGTCTCTATGTGCTGGGATTTATCTGACTCCGGTGACGTGAGACAGCTAGCAGACGCTCGGTTTAGCCAGTTTGTCTGCTTCCTGACCTGGGCCCTAGTGAGTCAAGGTTTAGCTCTAAGACTATGTGCCAAATTACTAGAGAGAAGAGCGGCACCACCCCAGGAGGGATGGATGCCATCCTTCTTCAACAGGTCAGGTCTGCCCCAAAAACTTTTCCAATTGTCTATGAACCCTATGTTATTTTGCAGACACCACTTAGACAACCAGCCATTGAGTGATGATAGCCTGCTAACTATCTCATCACTCCTTCTAACGGGGAGCGGACCAGAACAATAAACAGCCTCTGACATCGTACTAGCGAGTTCACACACCTCTTTAAAGTTAATTTTGGTGATCTCCGACTGGCGAAGTCGAACATCATTAGTGCCGACGTGAATAATAATCTTAGAGAATTTACGATTAGCTTTAGCCAGCACTTTTAAATTTGCTTTGATGTCAGGCGCCCTGGCTCCCGGTAAACATGTGACTATGGTGGCTGGTATCTTCACGTTCCGTGTAATAGAATCGCCAATGACTAGGGCACTTTCAACAGGATTCTCAGTGGGTGCTTCACTGAGAGGGGAGAACCTGTTTGATGTTCTAACCGGAACGGAAAAGCGTTTTTTTGGTCTGCGACTATGCCGTCTGATTGTCACTCAGTTTCCCTGCTGCGCAGGCCCTGCAGCCGGAACCGAAGAATGTACAGAGTTCACTAAGCTATTCACATCCAAATCAGTGTCTAAAGCTGTTACATCCTCACTACTCTCAGATAAAGTATGGATGCGTGTTTCTAATTCTGAAATCTTCTCCGTCAGCCGAACTATCTCCTTACATTTATCACATGTGAAGCCCTGTTCGCCAGCGGAGAAGCCTATACTAAACATGCAGCATGAAGTGCAAGTGATAATGACAGGAGAAGACATGACTTACCGTGTTTGTTGATTAATCCAACTTACCACTTACCACAATCGTTTTTTAGCAGTAGAATAAAGAGGAAATATCAAAATAAAGATTCAAACGTAAGCAAGGCTGTACAGAGCTACAGACTTGAGCTACAGAGCTACAAACACAGCAGGAGGCAGACAGGAGCAATCGATCAGCAGACAGGAGCAATCGATCAGCAGACAGGAGCAATCGATCAGTTCCAGATGGTCAGTGATGGTCAGTGATGGTCAGGTCAGTGATGGTCTGGTCAGTGATGGTCAGTGATGGTCAGTGATGGTCAGGTCAGTGATGGTCAGTGATGGTCAGTGATGGTCAGTTATGGTCAGTGATGGTCAGTGATGGCCAGGTCAGTGATGGTCAGTTATGGTCAGTTATGGTCAGTGATGGTCAGGTCAGTGATGGTCAGGTCAGTGATGGTCAGTGATGGTCAGTTATGGTCTGGTCAGTGATGGTCAGTGATGGTCAGTTATGGTCAGTGATGGTCAGGTCAGTGATGGTCAGTGATGGTCAGGTCAGTGATGGTCAGGTCAGTGATGGTCAGTTATGGTCTGGTCAGTGATGGTCAGTGATGGTCAGTAATGGTCAGTGATGGTCAGTGATGGTTTGGTCAGTGATAGTCAGTGATGGTCAGGTCAGTGATGGTCAGTTATGGTCTGGTCATTAATGGTCAGTGATGGTCAGGTCAGTGATGGTCAGTACGCACACACACACACACATGCGCACGCACACACGCATGCACACACGCACGCACACACACACGCACACACACACGCGCACACACGCACGTACACGCACACACACACACACACAAACACACGCGCGCACACACACACACACACACTGCTTCTAATCAGTCAAACATGACCCTCATCTCTATGACACTCGTCCACACGAGAGTAAATTAAACAGCAGATGAGAGAGCCTCTCACATGTAGAGACTATTGATCCCATTCTTCCTGCACAATCGAGACTGATCTGAGGTCAGAGTCATGAGGTGCTGTCTGTGCCACGAGCAGAAGTCCAGAGCGGTGGTCAGTGGGAGGAGGGAAACAACAGGACAGGATAAAGGCCGTCAGGAAAAAACCCATGGCACAGGTTCTCAGCACAAATGAAATTCACAAACACTGGCAGAACTTTATAAAAGTGTAAATATTACGCGTGTCTTACACAATATTATCATATTTGTCTGATCCGTGTTAAGCGCTGGCCCTGTGTTTGAGGTCATGTGCTCAGATCTGCTCTTCCTCTTCTGCACGCTGGGCTCTCGCTGCTCTTTAATCTTAATGCATCCGTTTAGTAGTCATTTCTTTAATGTGTAAAGAAATCAGGGTTAAATTAAGATACACGCCTTGAAATTAATTCTACACTCTTATCTTGTGCATATGCAATTATAGACGTGTCTCTCGTTAATGGACAAATACTGATATTGATGAATGGGGAATATTTGTGACATGAATTTGTGAAGAATCGTTTGAACTGCATTGTGTGAAATATGAACGTATGTTTCATCTAGAGTTAAGATGATACGGAAACATGCCAAAATAAGGCTTTATTATCAATATATTATCAATAATCTGCCTCTGTAAACACAATTTATGTGAAAAGAAATAAAAGCTGTTGGTGTTTTACTGCCACTAGAGTTCATTTCAGCTGGAAAATGAAAAGAATTGTGTGTACGTTTTTGCAGAATGTAGGTAAAGCATGTTTTTTCCAGTGATACTGTTTGAATAAACACTTCTTAAGACCTTAAAACGCTTCTCCATGACACCTCTTTAGCCCCGTTTCCACCAAAATTATCCGGAACAATTTGTACCAGGAACTTTTTTACAGGATCTGCTGCTGTCTGCGCTTCCACTGCGGTCAGTCCTGAGGAGATCAGGCACATGAGTCCAGAGATGTGGGACTGCGCGCGACTGAGATTCAAGCTGCGCTGCTTTGGTTTACTAAAGAGGTCATTAACAAAACGGCGGAAAAGAGACGAACACTGATACTGAAGCGTATTCTGAAAGCTCGTAAAGCTAGATTTAAAATAAGACAATGTATGTTATAGGGGTGTAACGGGACACTAAACTGACGGTTCGGTGTGTTACTCGGTTCTGAAGTCCCGGTTCGGTATGGATTCGGTACAGCAGTTTTACAAAATTGCTTTTTATTCATTTTTATTCAACAGTGGTTTCATGAAAAAAATAGTGTCTGTCCTTAAATGAATTAAATTATAACTAAAAGTTTCTTAAAGATAATGCTGTAAACTATATAGGGAGCCCTTACTTACATACAGCTATTAAAGATTAACAACAGAGCCCAAACTATTAGCCTAAATTCAGTTGCTATTTATTTTTAGATATAATAATCAACACTCATAAGCTTCACATAAGGCAGTTTTTGCATTAACTTCTAAATCTAATTATTTTTATTCGTTGTTGAAATATAATCATTTAGTGGCTGTAATTTTCATGACAGGTGTATTTAAACATACATTAAATAAACAAGACATCACTAACAGGCTAAGTAGTATATAATGACTATATAATGGCTAATATAATGAACATAATGGCTAATATAATGAGTATAACGGCTAATATAATGAATATAATGGCTAATATAATGAATATAATGGCTAATATAATGAATATAATGGCTAATATAATGAACATAATGGCTAATATAATGAACATAATGGCTAATATAATGAATATAACGGCTAATATAATGAATATAACGGCTAATATAATGAATATAACGGCTAATATAATGAATATAACGGCTAATATAATGAATATAACGGCTAATATAATGAGTATAACGGCTAATATAATGAATATAACGGCTAATATAATGAATATAACGGCTAATATAATGAATATAACGGCTAATATAATGAGTATAACGGCTAATATAATGAATATAACGGCTAATATAATGAATATAACGGCTAATATAATGAATATAACGGCTAATATAATGAATATAACGGCTAATATAATGAATATAATGGCTAATATAATGAATATAATGGCTAATATAATGAATATAACGGCTAATATAGTGCATGTATTCAGTGTAAGAGTTGATTTCTCTAGTGAGCTACAGCTGTGGACACTGAAGGGCTTCTGAGTAAACGTGATTCTGCATGACATTGTTTACAACCTGTTTTATTGTCTTTCCGCGGTTGAAACGCAGATGGAGCTATTACACGACATCAGTAAGTTGTAATGTATCCTCAACATACCTTAAGATATATTAATTTATGTTTATTCTTTAGGAAGAGATGATGGCATTGACTCGCGCGCCGCCGCTTTAAGTTGAACTGATACGTCTATCAGTCACGCCACATTAAAGAGTTAAAACGGCATTTATCATTTGAATTTTGTGATAAAATGGACTGAATACTTAATATGTTCGTGTGGGAACTCGGATTGAAGTGTGTTCCGCGCTCACAACAAGCCGACTGTTAACTGTGAAAGATTACATTCATAACCGTTCGGTACACGCATGCACCGACCCGAGAGCCCTGTACCCAAACGGTTCAATACGAATACGTGTACCGTTACACCCCTAGTATGTTATGATCCGCTATTACGGACATTGACCGTGAGACGGCTGAGACGGACGAAAAAGAACCTTGAAAAAGTACTACCTCTGAACCTTGAAAAAGTACTACCTCGCGAGCAGGGACTTTCGGAGGGGGAGATTTTTACCCGGAACTTCATTTAGACCCTGCGGTCGAAACACACAGAGTACCAGCCACGCCTGCAGCGCTCCTCTCAGAAACTGAAGCCTCCGTGCCTCAATCGCCCCCCGGTGGCCGGTCCCAGTGTAGCTCATAAACCCCGCCCTTCATGAATTACAATGGACGCGAGATAAACTAAACAATTAAATTAAACTTCAAATTATTGTTTCCTAAAGATGGTTTTTGTCAGTGTAGGCAGTTTTTATCACAATGATTTCATTTCAAGGGTTCGTTTTTTAACTGAGTTTAGTTTAGTTAGTTATTTGATGCTATAAAAACGGGGGGTGTGACGTCATGATTGACAGCTGAGATTGACGGCTTCTCTGAGTGAAGTTGTCACTGAGGCACTAACAGACTTTTTGGGGGATTTTTGGGAGGAGATTGGAGCTTTAGCTTTAATTTCTACATTTCCGTAACTGTTTATTTCACACCATCATAATGAATTGTTCTGCATTTGTGAGAGTGTGGGCGGGCTTTTGATATTCTTCCTGCTCTCCACCGTACAGATTCCGGTCCCGAGATCACTACTGCGCAGACTCGGTCCCAAATCTGCGCAAGATGTCAGCGCAGTGTGCATGTTTTTATGGTCTATGGTTCCACCCCAAAGTTCCTAGTTCCTGGGGAAAGTTCCTGGGGAAAGTTCCTGCGGTGGAAACGTGGCTTTAGTGTCTATTTGGGGTTTTATTTTTAGGAGAATGTGTGAAATGGTCTGATGGTGAAACTGACTCGAGTGGGACGTGTGGCTCTAATGCCTCTTCATGCTGTAAATAAACAGAAACATTTCAGAACAGCAGCAGCAGAAAGACTCAATGATTCCCGAAATATAGAGTTCACATCCGTCTTACCAGGTTATGTGCGTATCTCAGTGCCCCAGAAACATAGATGGCCCATTTCACAGCCTTTCAATAACCCATTGCCTCTGCAAATTCACTTTTCTCCCAATCCATTCATGTTCCTGTCTCTCTCCGTTTGCTTTCAGAAGTTTCCTGCAATTTTTATTCTTATCCAGTGTGTAATGTACAAAGCGTAGCGCGGCGTCCTCGGCCCTCCCGTCTCTGATAGAGTTCTTCTTTGACTCAATATGAACTAAAAGCAGCACTCAGACGCTCTTCCGATAAGACATTTGTTTACAGCCTGTTTTAACACACGCTACTTCTTTAAATAATACATGTCCTTTAAATATATGATAAACCTGCTGTGGTTTCTCTGGCTTTGATGGAAAAATTTATTTTCAAGACAGTCTGAGCAGATGCCGAATGTGTGGACTGTAATCTTCTGGTGAGAATAAGAGTTTGGGGACGGATGAAATGCAGCATTGAAAACCATATCACATAGAGAAAATGGCAATAAATACATGACAAGACATCAAAGGGTGTACAAATACAATTTAGCATTAACCCCTACAGGTCTGAGGCAGTTTTGGGGCCAGCATCTGAGCAGACATTTGTGAACAAAAGCTTTATTGATGTGGCGCTAAGCTATTTTACAGTAAACACTTCATAATATACCCAAAACAGGCCAAAGAAATCTTGTCTAAACAGTCTCTTGTAGCGTATTTGTTATATAATAGAGCACTCTCAAAAAAAAAAAAGATTACAAAATTGTACCTTTTAAGGTACAAGTGGCCGTCACTGGGGTGGTTCCCTTAAGGGGACATTTCTGTACTTCTAAGTCAGGGGTCGGTAAGTTCGGTCCTAGAGAGCTGATGTACTGCAGAGTTTAGCTCCAACCCTACTAAGCCACCACAGTATAAAACGCATGGCTCCCAGCATGCATTGCAGCATTTAGTATGTCCCCATTGTTGAGATTCAGATGCAGATTCTTGATATCTGTGTGTGTCTAAACTTTTTTCCCCCTAGAATGTATTTCAAAATTCAGAATGTTTGATCTTTGGCAAGAAATTATTGTTGGTGAATATTATTTATTAATAGTTTTAGTCAGTGATGAGTGTAGTCAAACATTTTTCTTCATGATCATTTTTGTTTATGGCTTCTTTTGATTTGAACAGGTTATGTGTTTTGTTAACACTGTATCAAAAACCACAAACTCACATAAAAAGCCAAGAGACAAACTGTCAAACTAAAAGGAACACTGATCACCATAATGGCGACCAAACATTTTCAATACAACCTCTACATCTAAAGCTCTGTTAATTCTCAATAAGAGCTTCTATAGATGTCTTTCAGGGTTGAGCCAAACTCTGCAGGACAGCGGCTCTCTAGGACCGAACTTCTGCTCTTAGTAGAGGAAAACAGGTGTATAATTATACCCTAAAGACCAATTGTGTACCTTTAAAGGTACAGTTATACAGTTTGTTCCCCTAGGAACAAAATTGTACCTCCACTGTACCTTTTTTCTGAGAGTGAGCCTATAAATGTTAATCTGCAGTTGAATATGTTGTTAAAACATTTTATTTCAGTATTTATTACATATAAAACTTCCCCATCACAATCCTCGGCTGGATCCATTGCCCTCGAAATTAAACCAGCTCTTCTTCTGATTATTCCTCACCGCACCTCAGAATGTTGTAAAGTACACACATCTCACCACTAAACTTGATGTGTTTATTTGAGTTGATGTGGGCATTGACTCTGTTCGCATAGATCTCCTCAGAATTAGCCTTTGAATAGAACGCACTCTCCGTGGGTTAGAGGAGATGAGGAGGCTCGCGAACGGCTGACATCTCTCTCTTTTCAAACAGATTACATAAACAGAGAATATTTGTTGTACATTATTTAAAACCTGACATTTTAAAGTTTCTTTAGACATATGTCTCACGTTTGTGTGACAAGTATTCACTAAGTTACAGTTCATTATCTGAAGAGAATCAGATTAGACATAATTGAGAGAGAGGTACACAAGTGTACACAAATAAAGTAGGCACTTAACAGTTTCGAATGATGTATCACACTTGCCTGACCAAATGGTATTTTGGGTCTCTTTCGCACTGATAAGAAAAGAGCTTTCTGAGGAGACATGATTTGCACAGGATGAGTTGTTGTATCAGCTGTCCACACAGTGATACAAGCTTAGATGGCATTTTCTAAACAGAGCAACTAATAACCACTCACTGGAAGTAGTGCTTCAGATTCTCTTTCAGTAGGGGTGGATGACCTTCAAAGAGAGAGAGAGAGAGAGAGAGAGAGAGAGAGAGAGAGAGGAGGAAGAACACTCAAAATGACAACCTGTCCCTTTCCCTTCTGCTGAGAATGGCCACGGTTAAACTGAATTGACCACACTAATGAAACTGCTCTTTTATGAAACTCTGTCTCCATTGCCCGCAGAGCGTCCTCTGAGATCAGAGGATCCGAGTGGTCCTTCTTTAAAGGTACCAGGTTAATATAATAATCTCTTCTGAGGTAGAACTAGACTAATTCAACTGTTTAACCAAAAGCTCAACATATAAGAACTTTGATTATTAGAGATAGTTTTTCACTAGTTCACATTCACTAGTTTGACTTACTTCAAGTATTACTGCAACAAAAATACTTTTGAAATATAATGTTAATCCATAAACTGCGATCCATGTTTGTTCCCAGCATGCCCTGGTCTGGCGTCTCCTTTCTTCCTGTTCTCTCATTGACAGCACCAAGAGAAAAGAAAGATATTCTTCGTTTTCCGCCATTATCTACACCTTTTGCAGAATTCATTAAAAGGTTAGTTCACCCATGAATGTAAATTCTGTCATCATTTCATCACACTCATATCATTTCTAACCCATATGATTCTTTCTGCATTTCCAGTCACAGCACACAAGAATTAGTGGCGCGTGTAATTCACATCAATCTTTGTATTTGGGTCAGAGCAAGATAAAAGTTTCCATTAAAGGGAAAGTTCACTCACAAATGAAAATGCTGTCATCATTTACTCACCCTCATGTTATTCAAAAGGGGATATTTTAAAGGTGCAGTATGTAATATTGACAGCTAGTGGTTGAAATGGGTACTGCAGCCCAACTTCTAAATACTGGAGAGAGTGGTTTCCCTGCCCTCCTCCTCAGACTCCACGCTGGGTTGTTTGAGGACACGCAACCAGAACAAGCGCAATTAACAGTAGAAGGCGAGACTTACACACTTTACGTTTATGTTTAATGCGCCTCCGGTTAAAGAGATTTTTAGATGGATGTCGAGGATTCTTATGTTGGGTAGAATCTGCAATCTCTGACCCAGTTTCCGCCAACTGGCAATCCGGGGTGTCTAAATACTATTGGGTAAATCGCCAGTGGGGGGGATCACTCCGCCCAAAACAACAACAGACATTCCGACACAGAACTGTGTGTGGCATTGTTCTTCAGAGAAACCAGAACGTGAACTTAGCAGGTTTCCTAAATGTCTGCAAACATATGATGGTATTTTAATGCTTTAGTGCAGTCAAAAGTGCATTTCTTATTCAATGCCTATCAATCACCTGCAAATACAGTCAAATTCTGTGTAAGAGCAAGTTTACCTGAATCTGAACGCTCTGTCCTTACACACTCCCATCGCTCGAATCCACTTCTTTTTGCTCAATTCACATTACTGAGAGAAACACTTTCCTGAATCCCAGTGTCATGTCATTTTAGACAAAGGACATTAGCCGGCGTATTTCCCTGAACAATCCTCAGAAAACCACATTGTTTGTTTTATTGATTGTTTGTTTGCTGAAATATTGTCATTTTTATTGAAATAGAAATCTTGCAGTATTCGAGGATTTCACTGCAGCTTCCGTGTTAAATCTGAGTCTGTCTAACAGTCGGGCTGCTTGAGTCTCTCTGAGATTTGATTTGTCTTCTGCCAGTCCTCAAATGCTTGTTTAGCACAGAAAACATGTGTATGTGATCAACTCATTGGCTACATTAGCATCTTAATTGCACTTAATTGCTCAGCAGGAAGAACAAACCCAGCAATGAATCATTTAACGGCTCTTTACTCGAGAGCTAAATGTTCTGTGACAAATATAATTGAATTGAAATGGTTGTCATCTATGTCCGCCAACAATTCGTTTGATGTCATTTTGCGTTTGAGCATAACATTTCCAATAATTATTCCAAGATAGAAACAAACAGGCAGCAGGGATGTTCATCTGAACTCAGTGTCTCACTTTCAAGAAGCGCTCAGGATGTGAGGAAAGGTTTTCTTTGATATGACCTTGAGGGAAGTGATGCTCCGATCCAAACAGATCTTCACAGATGTAACGTCACACAGTATTCCTGTGTGTTT
This sequence comes from Romanogobio albipinnatus, assembly GCA_023566225.1. Lineage (NCBI taxonomy): Eukaryota > Metazoa > Chordata > Actinopteri > Cypriniformes > Gobionidae > Romanogobio > Romanogobio albipinnatus. The sequence continues at coordinate 136,338 of CM042258.1, read as the reverse complement.
AAGAGAATAGAGCTCCACGGCTGACCGATGAAAATGAGACATGAAATCGTATTGGCTGCGAGTGAACTGCACCTGAAAGATTTCGCAATGTGCGGATATAGAGCGATGCCGCATGGCTACTCGTGTGGTACGGTGTTTAAACAACAGTTCGACGGAACGAGTGAGTAAATAAATGAAAAACAACGGCTTTAAAAACCCTCTTTTGTGCAGAACTACTTCCTTCGTCTCAAGTGGACAGTTGAGCCTGAGCCTCCGTTAATAATTAAAAAAGGTTAATTAATTATGAATTATTTATTTTTTAGTTTTTTTATCAGGGAAAATATGTAAAAAATGCGCCAGATTTAGCCAACCCAGGCTAATTTTCATCCGTAGTCCCTTGGCAGGTTGATGTTAAGGACAGGGACACGATAAAACAAAACAGAAGAAACGAAAAATACTTTACCAAAATGTCTAAAAATGATCACAATTTTGATTTAACAGTGACTTTTCATTTTTCAAGGTTCTTTGAGAAACCACAATGACCTGCGATGCACTTTAATTCTTTCAGCTCCGTTGGAAGTCTATTCCTATTTTTGTTTAGGACAGTGGCCAGATTAACAAATAAATGCACATCACCTGAACAAAACATTGAATTACAGTTTAGTAGTAATGACTTTATGCATTCCTTCACTGATAAAATCAAAAGCATCAGAAATACAATTATAAATGTCCAACCTTTGACAGTGTTTTACGATTCAGCCTCAATGATCACCCCTGAAGAACAACTGCTTTACAACAGGAAGAGCTAAACATATCATTGCTTCTAAACCAACAACATGTCTATTAGATCCAATACCCACTAAACTACTGAAAGAGCTGTTAGCTGTAGCAGAAGAGCCTCTTCTCAATATTATTAACTCGTCTTTAACTCTAGGTCACGTCCCAAGACCATTCCAGATGGCAGTTATTAAACCTCTCATTAAGAAACCACAACTAGATCCTAATGAATTGGCAAATTACAGACCCATTTCTATTTTTCTTTTATTAATTTATTTGGATGGGACAATGCATATTGATGAACGTACAATATAATTTGACATAAATACGCCGGGTTTAGCACAGAGCTCATTTCCATCCGTAGAGCCAGACACAGATAAACAGACAAAAAGCAAACATAATACATTTACATTTACATTTACATTTATACATTTAGCAGACGCTTTTATCCAAAGCGACTTACAACTTGGGGAAACATGAAGCGATAGGTCATGAAGAGTCGAGAAGCGCAATAAGAGCCTGAGATCCTGAGAGCGTGTGCATTGCTCAGTGTAGCACAGGCTAGAGTAGGGAGGGAAGAAGAAGAGAAAGAGGAAAGGGTTTATTTATTTTAATGAGGTTAAGTGCTCACGGAAGAGCTGAGTTTTAAGTTGACATTTGAATGATGTCAATGATTCTGCGTTTCGGATGGTGTTGGGAAGATCGTTCCACCAGCTGGGAACGGTGAATGAGAATGTTCTGGAAAGGGATTTTTTCCCCCTCTGTGATGGGACCACAAGCCGTCGTTCCTTTGCTGAGTGAAGGCTTCTGGTGGGGGTGTGGATTTGTAGAATACCGTATAAAGACGTATAAAGATAAAAAGTGATAAAATAGATAAAATACTTATTATAATTGTTTAAGATGCATATTTTAAAATAAGTTCCTATACTCTAAAAAATGCTGGGTTAAAAACAACCCAAGCAATTGGTTTGTTTTAACCCAGCGATTGGATTAAATATTTGGTTAAACAACTCATTCACTGGGTTAAAACAACCCAATCGCTAGGTTTGCCCATTTTTAACCCAACTTGGGTTGTTTTTAACCCAGCATTTTTTAGAGGGAATACATAGACATCCTAAAGTGACATCCATTATTTTACTAAATTGTATTAAAGTGTTAATGCATAGTGTCCCAGTCTTCAGCCTGCTCTGAGTGAAGCACAGCTGTAGTAGTAATCCTCCCAGGTAGGGGGCGGTCTTAACTTTGGTCAAGCTCAGATAAATGGATAGAAGAAGAGGTGATTGGGGCATTTAGGTTTGTGTATCAATGTGCATGGTAGAAGTGTTTGAGCTGATCTACTGCATTTGAGGAAGGCCCTTGTTGAGAAGCATTTTTGTTTCATTCTCAACTGTGAGTATGGTTATGTTTTATGTTTTTTTGTCTTCGTGTATTTATGAAAATAGGTAGTTGGATTAATCATTTTGTATAAAACAAAACTATTGGGTAAAGTTTTATGTGGAAATGGGTAATACATTAAACAAATATGAATTTGTTTTTCTGTTTGTAGAAGGGCTTTTGTCTGTGTTATGCTTGATAGTACATATGAGCGTGTTGGAGAATGGGTTGGACTCTTCATTGGTGGTGTTGAGTTGAGTTGACCCAATTGTCTTCTCTTCTGTGGAAGTGCATTGAGGCTCTACAATACGGATTATTATCATTGTGATTCAAGGACAGCATTTACTTCAGTCGATGTCTCCTCTGAATTCCTTCAGTGTTTAACACAGATAAGACTGGTTTCTCTGACTCTTACACTCATAGTGTTTACACAAACACAGACTTGATACATAGTTTGATCAAGATGGGTTAATGTTTGATCTCAGATGAACAAGTGAAGTGTGAGTGATATTAGCACTGTTGTGTTTGTGGTCAAATGGGTTGGTTGCTATATTCTCATTGTAATTGAAAGAAATTCAAGTAAAAGGAACAAAGAGCCAGAAGTTGTGTGGCTGCCTTATTTTATCAAGCAGAATTAATCATCGTTTATGTTGAAATCCCACCCAAATATTATATATATATATATACATCTAAATATAATTGAGATGTTATAATAGTTCTTACCTAATGTTCACAGTTTTGGTTGTTATTCAGCCGTCTTCTAAGCTGTTTCTTAAACTAAATAAAAGTGGGGATAACCGTTGGTAAAGTGTTCCAACTTGTGCACCATTTAATAGAAAGGACAGTTTGTGCAAAAGTAGACTTTCTAAATTGTACTTCACAATCCCCGCGAATAATTGACCTGGTGCTCGTCTCACTATTTCTCTGTTTGATAAAATCCCTCACCATTCCATTCATTGATCTATCTATCTATCTATCTATCTATCTATCTATCTATCTATCTATCTATCTATCTATCTATCTATCTATCTATCTCCATCTCCATCTCCATCTCCATCTCCATCTCCATCTCCATCTCCATCTCCATCTCCATCTCCATCTCCATCTCCATCTCCATCTCCATCTCCATCTCCATCTCCATCTCCATCTCCATCTCCATCTCCATCTCCATCTCCATCTCCATCTCCATCTCCATCTCCATCTCCATCTCCATCTCCATCTCCATCTCCATCTCCATCTCCATCATATATATATATATATATCTCAACTCAGGAGCTGATACTTCTCTAAAATTGAACAATGGTGAAATGACTGGTGTCCTATCAAAACCCTGAACTGCTCTTCTGTAGAGTTGATCAATGGCGTTTAGTGCAGTGACTGAGATAGTGTTCGACGCGATGGAGGTAGGATTTAACAGCCTCTGTTGTAATCAAAGGCCTAATTTGTTTGTAATTTTGTAGATTAAATGTTATAGTTTTGGCTTCCTTTTTTATGTGCCCCAAGGTACTTAAACTGAGTTTCCAACTCCTCTCCTCCCAGAAACACAGATTTTAGATTGGTGGGCATCACAGTCAGATTTTACAGTATTTGACTTCACTGTTTTAATGACGGTCTTTTTGGTGTTAAGAATAAGACAGGTTTGACTTAACCATTTTTGAATTTTGGTTAGTGCATTTGTGAGGTTTGTAGCTACTGTCTTAGTATATCTACCGATCATCTGCACATAAAGTTCAGGACAGACATCTGGGAGATTGTTAATGTACATGGGGAATAATAAAGGCCCGAGAACTGAGCCCTGTGGAACTCCATGATTGCTGAGGTAGGGGGATTGTACACCATCTAAAGTGACACATTGTGTATCAGCGAAGTATGATTGAAAGCATGATGTAGCATCTGTGGAAAAGATAAAGTGTGTGAGCTTAGTCAGAATCTCTCGTTTCTGTCTTAAATTGGACTGGCTTCCTATCCAGCAAGCTAAACACTTTACTCAATAACCAGTCTTGACACCGAAGTCGTCATTCAGATTTACTGAATAAATGTGTAAAACTGTAAAACAACATAAAACAAAAAGAATACATAAATAAACTGTTACATGGTATGTGTTGAGTCCAACAATATTAATCAGGAAACGATCATACAAAATCTTTACACAATACAAATGTAGAACTATGAATTTCCAAATGCTGCATTATGAAAACAATTACTTATACATGCAGTCCCTCATAAGCTTACAAATAACATAATCAAGAATAATTAACCGTTAATGCAATGGACGGCAAATTCAGCCTGCACTTCCATGAGCTGAGCACGTTCTTTTTAACCCAACCCTGGAAACTGAATAAAATCAATTCAAGCAGCAGAATATAAGTTTACCAGCAGGGGCAGCAAAAACACCAAAATAGGAAAAGTCACAACAAAAATACTCGAAAAAAAAATGTCTGCTCAATTGTGCGCTTACTTACAAGAAAACAATCTCTATGAAAGATTTCAGTCTGGATTCAGAGCCCATCATAGCACAGAAACTGCACTCGTTAAAATCGCAGATGGCTTCCTCTTAGCTGCTGACCAAGGCTGTGTGAGATGGTGGTCCAGTGGGTTAAACCACTGAACTGATATGCAGAAGGTTGCTGGTTCGATCCCAGCGGTCTCCACCAGTGTGTCCTTGAGTAAGGCACTTTACTCCATGTTGCTCCAGGGGGATTGTCCCTGTTAAGGCACTGTAAGTCGCTTTGGATAAAAGCATCTGCCAAATGCATAAATGTAAATGTATCTCAATACTAGTTCTACTTGATCTTAGTGCCGCATTCGACACCATAGATCATAAAATACTCTTAGATCGTCTACAAAATGACACTGGTATTCAGGGACAGGCATTAAAGTGGTTTAGATCTGATCTATCAGAACGTTTATCTGTTTTAAAGGGGGAAAAATCTAAGATAATGTCTGTAAATTATGGAGTGCTGCAAGGTTCTGTGTTATGCCCTCTGCTATTCTCAATATATATGGGTCAATGACAAATAAGAAAAAAAAAAAAATTTATAAGGTAAATAATAATTTTAAGCAAAAGAGTTTTAAAATGCATTGTGTCCAAGAAATGTATGGTGTTTATTCATATTGGTTTTACAGCTTTTAGGACAGCATTAATTCATTATTAAACAAGATTTCTGATTTTACCACCCAGAAAATGTCAGGTGTGACCATATATTAATTTAAAATAATATACATATGAATCATTGTAAAATGCATATCACATGGTAAGTTCCCTTTCCCTTTTCTATGTAGTGCCTTTTAGTCCAATTCATATAAACGGACACTTTTCTGTGGTCAGAACACTGTTTTCATGAGGAGGATTTCCATTAAAAAAAAAATATATATATATATATTATTATTTGTATACATTATATAATGGTTTACATTTATATTTCTTACTTCATTTTGCAATTGCAGTGGAAGTTGATACTTTTACATGTAAATTTGCTGGTCGCACCACCTGACATTTTAGGTCTTTGAAACCCCACAACTCAAAGTCAGTTGAGTTTCAAAAAAATTCAATGAGTATCTTATAAAGGAAATATTGTAGATCAATTTGATATGTGTCATGTCATTGACCCATATGCTGCCACTTATAAGAAAACATGGAATCAGTTTCCGCTGTTACGCCGATGAGACTCTGTTATATATTTCAGCACGACCAGATGAAATCTCTAAATTATCCAAGCTGACAGAGTGTGTTAAAGTTATAAAATATTGGGCGACCAGTAATTTTCTCCTAATAAAATCAGATAAGACTGAGGTATTACTTATTAGACCAAAAACCTGCACACAGAATCTCTTAGAATAGTCATTTCGACTCTTTTGGGCTCTTGCAGTCGGACGGCTGTATTTTTACAGTATGCAAGTGCTGAATATTCAATACTATACAATATTCAATCAACACTATACTTGCAGTGCATACAGTGTACAGTTCATTCACCTTACTACTGTAAGTTTTGATTACTATACCTTTTTCGCATAATTGCAAAATGTGTGCTGTACACAATATCCATGTTTCTGTAAGCTCGTGTTCTGATGCTGTTCTCCGTGTGTTGATGAATGATCTGTAGTTTTTTGTGTTTAAGGTTTTGAGAAAATGACTGAAGGTTTGAAGAAATGCGTAAACTGTGAAACTGTCATTGATTGATTTGTTTCAACATTAGGGCTCGAGTGGGATTACATTCCTTCATTCCCAACCGCAGGGTAAATGCCACAGTTTCCCGGAAGCTCATGTTTAAATAACACATCTCAAGTGTTATTTCTTCCCTCACTGTACAGAAGGGTAAGCGGTCTCGCCGGAGTCTCCTCACAGGCTTTTATGAGAAGAAATATTACACACGCTCCATCTCCATATGCCGAGAGACGTGGCTAATTGTGATCTAATTGCCTTATATGTTTGCACTCCGGGCCATTTGCCTTGCCAGCTGTTGTCAGAGCCAAACTAAGATTAGCTCTGTAATTCTCATATGAGCGTGTGTGTGTCTATAGCCACGGTTCCACCGCAGGAACTTTCCCCAGGAACTAGGGACTCTGGGCTGGTACTCGTGTGTTTCGACCGCAGGGTCTAAATGAATGGTTTTCAGTACTTTTTCAAAGTTCAAGAACTTTGGGGGGTGGGACTTGGGCGCTGAACATGCTGATTCAGAGACGCCACAGGATGCCAGCTGGTGGAAACACGGCGTATTACAGATGGAAGCCAGCGAACAAACTGGGTCATTTTATTTGGCCTGCCCAAATTGAGAAGCTTCCCATACCCACATACAGTGTCTCTAAATACACCATACTGCTGTCATTTTACAGGAAACCCTTTAACGGTTCATAAACCACTGCTAAAGGTGATAAACATGTAAGTATGTGTTGTCTGAGATGTAATAAATTCAGTTTTGAAAGTGTGTATCTCAGGCCTTGTGTGCTCTAGCACCCTGCGGACAGTTTGGGCTGTTTTCACTAGATTACAGAAAACACTGGAAAAAAAAAAATTTTGTCTGAATCTGAACAAGATTTTTACAAATGGATCTGGACTGGCCCCCCCCCCCCCCCCCCCCCCATACAGTGGTATAAATGCAATATCCTAGTGTCATTAAATTATTTTTTCCAGTGTTTGCTGTCATATGCTGGAAACAGCCCAAACTATATGCAGGGTGCTAGAGCACGGCCTGAGATATACACTTTCAACAATGAATTTAAAACCAGAAAATCAAAAAGAGTCTCTTTTTTTTGGGTGGGGGTGGGGGGGGGGGGTTATTACAGCTCAGACAACATATAATCACATGTTTATCACTTTTAGCAGTGGGTTATGAAACTTCAAAGGGTTTTCTGTAAAATGACACCATCATTTAGAATTTAGAGACACTGTATGTGTGTATGGGATGCTTTTACATTTGGGTTAGGCCAAATCCAGGGGGAAAAGGTACCAGAGTAATTTAGTTAGTTGGTGTAAAACAAATGCCAAAGTGATGCATATCTCCAGGAAGTAGAGACGTTCAGAAGGTACCACATATGAGGTCAGAGCTCCTCCACAGACATTTAACATGGAAAGTATATACATGATGATGTCATTCCGGAGTTTAAGTGGTTAAATCGCGGATAAATCAACTCATCAGTTTTCAGTGTGGCTTTATTGTCAGTTCATTACAGTGAGCGTTGAGTCTCAGGAGAAGGGCAGGGAAACAGCGCTCTCCAATATTCTGCATTTGGACTGCAGTTCCCATTTCAGTCCTACACACCGCACCTTTCAGTTAGAAACTAATAAACCCGTGTGTATAATTGCCAACAGAGATAACTCACTATTTTACACACATGCCTAGTGAATCAACATCGCATGTCAAAGTCGTGCAAATCTCCACACCAGTTTCCAAGTAGGAAGTCTGACTTTAAGCGGCTTCCTTTGCTCTTTTCAAGTAGGACGCTGAGATTGAAGATCATTTAAGTTTCATCTCTTTGGATTGTTAATGTTGTCCACGCAGTGCAGATATGATTTCTATTCTAAACTCCAGAAGATGACCCAGATTCAGTTTCCTCCGAGGCTTTATTTGCCGTCTTGTTGTTGTTGTGTGTTTTATGCCCCAGCAGTCTTTTAGTTTGAAAGGAAATTGAACAAAATAAAGATAGAATGATCTGTTCTGAATTTAAAGATGCTCACATTCATTCACAATAACAATATCATTTAAATGTGTCGTGAATCTCCTAAATTATTGCACTAGATGAATGGCAGCAGTTTGGGGTTTTTGATCACAGTAAAGTCAACAATGTTCTGGTGTTTCCTCGACCACGGGCTGAGACACAGACTGTACAGATGAGCTGTCCATAAGACTGACATTACTGCACAAACAACTGCTTGTGTTCCCAGTACAGCGATTGAGAGCGTGGGGATTCAGATAACTGAAGTCTCGACAGAATGAGGAGTCACTCCGTTTTAAACTGCAGTGTGAACGTGACCCATGGCATCTCAAACGCTTGTTATAAGGGTGGGAAATTGGGGGACAGCCAATGTAGATTTCACATTATGCTCATGTGATGTTGCTTCATGGAACATTATCCTTTGCAATCGTTTTAATCCCAAAGATCTGCATTTCCATTTTTTATGTGAATATGTATTTTGACATGACTTTGCGTGTATTTGACCATTGAAGTGCAACTAAGCGTGGTTTTCACTCATTGTTCTTCAGACACAGTCACACAGCCAGCACTCAAACTGGGTTACTTTTCACATTTAATCCAGACAGTTATGTCAGAATGCCTGTCTTGACATGTATTCACATAAACAGAGAGAGAGAGATTCAAAGAGCTTTATTGGCATAGCACACACGAGGCTTTTCATTGCTAAAATATAGTGACTTTTATTTTTACATTACATTTATACATTTACACACATACATTCAGCTAACTAAAAAGATATAAAAGTACAATAAAAAGTATTACAGTTTTTCTCGATTGCTTAAACACATTTCTTGAAATTATGGCCCTTTTCTTGAACACAAATCCATAACTTCTCACCCAATTCCCCATAATTCCTATTTCCAGGTCCACTCAAAACCATTCAATCTTACTGAAGAAACAAACTTTGCCCTCAGATCACACATGATCACACGCACGCACGCACACACACACACACACACACACACACACACACACACACACACACACACACTCTCTTGTAAGGCCGCTGAAATCGCTCCAAGGGTCGGTAGCGCTAGCGACTCGAAGGCCGTTTGCGTGTTCGTGTTTCAGCTGGGCAAAATGGATTTAATTATAATATTCTCTATCTGACTCCATTTATCATATTTGTCGAATTTAGAAGAGAATGCCAATTGCTTCGTTTAGTCATTTATATCTAATAGTTAACCATACATTTAATCATTTTAACCCTTTATTGCAATTATATCGTTCCGTTCTGGAAATAGTTAATAATTACAGAGTAATTCAGAAAGGATAGAAATGTAACAATTTTATTAACAGTCAGGTAAATGTATAATGCCAATTACATAATCAATTCAAAGATAATAACATCAAATATTCCGAAATAGCTTAAAGAGTGAAAGATTTCCTGACCTTTTGAATATTACGTAACACAGAGCGTTTTCTGTGTTACGGGCCGACCTTTTTAATAGTATTCAGCCTGAACTCATCGCTGCATCGCTTTAAATAACTCAGACCAGATCAACAACTGTTTCAAATGGAAATGCATGTAAACAAAGGGAATTTAAATTGAGTCAAATTCCCATTTGGCTGATTGAAAGGAAACCAAACGCCTCCAACAGCCACACCCACCATCATCAGTAGAACACCTCTAAGCTCTAAAAACTCTTCTTGTGTATTTCTGTGCTTATGAGATTGTTGTAGCATTCGCACTGAGACATTTCAAACGATACTAAACACATATAAAATTGTATAATGAGAATTGACATTGAAATATACCCAAAATCTATTGGATTTCTGTGATCTCCCAGGAGAGGGGTCAGGAGTTTGGGACAAGGTAAACTCATGCAAATGAAGCCGTTCTCAGCTGATTCACTCAGTGGGACGCTGTCTCAGATGAGAGAGATAATTGTATGAGTGGATTCAGATGTTTATTCATTTTCAGACAGTCTTTCTGAAAGTTACTCATCCAGACAGTCTGGCCTGGTTCTTTATATTCTGACACTCTAATAGTGTCCAGCTGTTGCTTCTGTGTGTTAGATGTTGCTCATTTCATTTGGTCTAACTTGTTCAGTCTATTTGAACTGCACATCTGTGTACATTGATTTTATGATGTAGTTTATTTTATTGATGTTTTCCCATCAGATCTGTCCCTGAGGATCTAAAGGCCAGTCAGAGACGGGAGAAGACGTGATGTGATCTTCCTGCTGGCCTGGCGGATCGGAGCTGTGTTTATGAAGACGCTGCACTTTATAAATCCGGTTGAACTTCTAAAAGGCTTTGGGGAAGATTTGATGGTGGGTATTTCCGTCCCTCATCAGGTTTTTACGCAGTACGGCTGGCAGTCTCTTGTGCGGCCACACATGTGGCGATGCATACTGTGATTAACTAACTCAATCTATGTTAATAAAAGCAGAGTAAAGCGATCAGTTAAATCCTGTTAGCCAGTGCTGTGGTCAGCACGTCTCCTGTGGTCAATACATCGAAGCGATTAGTGAGGGTGGGGAAACATCTGAGCGTTTCAGGGCTGTACTTTAAGACATTTATAGGCATTTATAGGTGTAACATGTCTGGACTGTCTATCAGAGATGGAGAATTACAGCATCTGTCAATGAGTTTACTGTGAGTCACAGATATGAGTCTCTTTGACTGAAAACATTGGGTCTCTCTGAGACATGAAGGAGGGGAAACATGTGTTGGTGTTTCATTGGCTTTAGCGTGTGTCAGGAAACAACGGGCTGACTTTGACTTTGAGGAACGTTCAGCTTCTTGGGGTGTGTGTTTCCCTTTTGAAGATTTATAAAATATAATTATAGAATCTGTCCCTTCAGCTGAACAATATGAAAGAAATATAAACCAATTACTTAGATTTGTGTCCTGCAAAATATGAAAACAGTGTTGAATACAAATGAAAATGCACTTCCCAAATTTAAAGAGCTGTAATTCAAGAATGCTTTGGAATATAGACCTAAGTTTGGTCTCGTTTTAAAGAAGACACTCGGCAGATTATTGCTAAATTACATTTTTGAATTAAAGCAATTCAAAATATGAAAGTATGAAAAAGTTATGAAAGTTTAAATTTACTGTAAATAAAAAATATTTTTTATTTTATATAAATATATTTTTTACAAAAATATTTTAATCTAAAATTACTATAAAATAAAAGCCATATGTCTAACCAAGTTGTGTTCCACATTTGAAGTTGATATCACAAAAATTAGATGTTGTTTAGGCGCTAAACCAAAAACAGCCACCGGGTGTCATTCACATTCCATTGATTGTTTTTTTTAATGCATTTTCCTGTACATTTCTGTCCAAATGTCACTTCCATCACAAAACGATCACCAAATATGGACCCTTGAGACTCAGACCTTTCCGACGATATGTGTTTTGTCAAGATTAGAAAAGATTTTGATTATAAAGTAGTTAAAATAAATGTTGTAATATGAAACATGACACCGCCCACTAGGGGGAGGAGCCGCCAGAAGAATTTAAAGTACCGTTTCCATGGTAACGCAACGTCCAGTTTCAAAATGGTTTGAAAAAAGCACAGGATGAATTTTGAGTTCGTAAGCTTTTGAATGATACCTAATTTATGATAATTACTCAAATATATGATACAAAAAAAGGCGATCAAAAAAAGAGCACCAGGTGTCCCGCCAGCGGGACGGGGACAGTTAAGAGGTTAAAGAAAAAATAAATCATGTTTTTTGGGGGACAAAAGCCATCTTGTTGGAATGGCAGTAAAAAACTTTCGTACATATGGGTTAGGGTTAGCTCCACTAAAGTAGCACCGCTGTACAAGAGTAATGTGCAGCTCTGGCAATGGAGGAGCAGGCAGACCCGGATCTATCGCTACTGTATATGTGAGAGAGAGCCAGCAATGAGTGTGTTCAAAGGCAGTTCCCGTGTGTAAACATCTCAAGATGCAAAAAGCGCCATTCATATTTTCAGGCACTGTTACCGATGTAGTCTTTATACATGTGGTTCAGTCAATAAGCAGTTTCTCCCCACTTCAGCTCATTTCCATGCACTCTCTTTGCATTTACATGCTTAACCTTTCACCAGAGCCCTTTCACACTTTGTCTTGGGATGTTCTGTGAACCATGACTCCTGCCTTTATCAAGTCTCCTGTTTGTGTATTCCAAGATGAGAAGTGTCCAGCGTGATGACTCCGATTGTTCAAATATTCCTGTTTAATAACTGTGGTTAAATCGATATGTCATCCTCAATAAACCCGTCTCCAGCGGGATGACTCCGATATTTCGAATATTACAATCTATTATGACCTCTGACCTGTAAAGCTGTCAGAATAATAATAATAATAATTAAAGCTGCAAGCAGCATTTATCGGGGTTCAAGCAGTTAAGGCCTTTAAGCACACAAGCATCAAAAGACATTAAGTTTTATTTAGCAAGCATTTAACAACTGCCATCATAGATGAAAAAGTCAATTTACAGCCTATACAGGCAGTTTACCATAGGAAATATATGGTTTTAAAGCGTTTTTACAGTTATAGCACCTTTTGCCTGAGTCTTCTTATAGTCTTGCCTGATCTCCACCACTTTTATTAGTAGTACTCAAAGTGTGCCCATACTGTATATATGTGTCAGATTTGTTGTAAATATGTAATTTTAATAAGGAGTTTAGACAATTATATTCAGTGGCGTAACGAACGAGCCAACACCGGGCCCTTAAGTAGGATTATCAAGGCGGGCCCCAGTCCCAATTCAAAACAAATTTCATCACAATCCATCATTGTTCGTTTCAAACATGTGAGAGCATCAAAATGATCCATGGGTGAAATTGATTGGATTTAATTATTTTTTTTGTCAGTTCCTATCATAATTTTAACATTTTGGCGTTATTGTTTAGCTATTTACCTATGTTTTCAAATTTCCTTAGGAGGTCACTCCTGTGAAAAAAACACGGGCTTGAAACTTCTAAGGCTCCTTCAAGGCATTGTGCCAATGACGTATACTGAGTTTTTTGAGATACACCAATGTTCTCATAGACTATCATGGCACCCTGGACAAAGACACTGCATGCCAATTTTCAGTAGACTAACGGTTGGGTGCCCTTATAGCTATTTTCATGATTTTTTTCACTGTTATAGCGCCACCAAGTGGCCAATTGTCACGATTTTTTTCATGTCAACTCAGATTGAGCTTATGAACATGTGTCCCAAGTTTAGCGAAAATATCTCTTTCCATTCACAAGTTATAACCATTTTATAGCGCCACCAAGTGGCCAATTGTCATGATTTATTTTCACGTGACCTCAAAATGAGCACATGAACATGTGTCCCAAGTTTTGCGAAAATATCTCTTTCCGTTCACAAGTTATAACCGTTTTATAGTGCCATCAAGAGGCCAATTGTTGCGATTTTTTTCAAGTGATCTCAGATTGAACTCACGAAGATGTATCCCAAGGTTAGCAAAAAAATCTCTTTCCGTTCACAATTTATAATCATTTTAGTAAAAATGGCCCTGGTGCCATCAAATATTTTGGTTCCCCTTATCGACCGTTAACTGAAATTTTGAATTTTTTGGATGATTATTGATTTTTGGACTCCAGAGAATAGTCTTGCAGTGGTTTGATTCCGATCGGGCAAAAAACCTAGGAGAAGTCAGCAAAAATAGGTTTTTCAAAAAACTGCAATTTACTCGAAATTGGCGCCTGAAGGGCGAGCAAATCTGAAAATGTATAGGTTTTTTAGTGTATTTTGCCACACCCCTTTTCTAAATGACCTTGAGCCAAGGATTCCAACCATATAAGACACTTGATCCTGGGACAAACAGTCTAAGAGTCATTTCATGCTTGAACCCCTAATAAGAATGAAGGCTTTTTGCCAGTTATAGCGCCACCTATGGTCCGATCTCCATGAAACTCTGCATGCTTCCTCACCATGTTCTGACACATATGCTCATCAATTTTGGTGGAGTTCTGAGTTTTCATTTGGGATTTATAGGCTTTTTAGTGTATTTTGCCACACCCCTTTTCTAAATGACCCTGTTACAGCCACCCAAATGCAAAAGTTCAACTTTTTTTTGATAATTATTGATCAAGAGAGTCCAGAGAATTGTCCTAGACTGGTTTGGTTCCGATCGGGCAAAAAACCAGAGACTAGTTTGCAAAAGTAGGTTTTGGACAAATTTCGACATAGCAGAAAATGTTCCCCGCCTAAATCAAAATCGGAGATAGACATTTTGTCCGCCTTGAGCCAAGGATTCCAACGATATAAGACACTTGATCCTGGGACAAACAGTCTAAGAGTTATGAGCAATTTTGAACTTTTGGTTGCTGTAGCGCCACCTATGGGCCATTCGGGGTCATACTCTGATAGGTTGTCCCCAAACTGAGGCCTACCATCTGGCCAGGTTTCATGTCTCTAGGCCTTACGGTTTGGCCTGCACGATGCGTTTTACGAAACCTTACAATTACAATAGGGTTTCAGCATTTCATGCTTGAACCCCTAATAAGAATGAAGGCTTTTTGCCAGTTATAGCGCCACCTATGGTCCGATCTCCATGAAACTCTGCATGCTTCCTCCAGGGGCGTAGCACCAAATTTTGGGCCCTGGGTACAAACCATCTTGCTGGGCCCCCGTACCAAATACCATATACCAATGGGGTATTGCATTTTTATCATAAAAACACTTAAAATGTAAACAAAATAAGCCACATTCTGATTAATATATTTTTGTTTTATTGTCAAAAGTACTACTACTTACTAGGGGTGTAACGGTACACAAAACTGACGGTTCGGTACGTGCCTCGGTTTTGAAGTCACGGTTCGGTATGAGTTCTGTTCAGCAGTTTTAAAAAATGGCTTTTTATTTATTTTTTATTAAACAGTGGTTTACTGAAAAAAATGTGTCTGTCCTTAAAATAATTAAATTATAACTAAAAGTTTCTTAAAGATAATGCTGTAAACTATATAGGGAGCCCTTACTTGCACATTAATACTATAATATTAAAGGTTAACTACAGAGCCCAAACTGAGCCTATATTCAGCTGATATTCATGTTTAGATAATAAGCAACACTCAAATAACACATTGTGTGCGAACAACTTCACATAAGGCAGTTTTTGCATTAATTCCTAAATCTAATTATAAAATTATGGGTTTTTTTCTCCAATTCGTTGTTGAAATATAATCTTAGTGACTGTCATTTTCATGACAGATTTATCTAAACATAGCATTAAATAATCAAGACATCACTAACAGGTTAAGTAGAATTTATATATATATATATATTAGGCCTATATGCTAATATGGTGCATATATTTAGTGAAAGAGTTGATTGTTGATTTCTCTAGTGAATTAACAGCTGTGGACACTGAAGGACTACAGACTCAGAGGTAAATGATACTGCGTGACATTGTTTACAAGCTGTTTGTACCTTAAGATAGTAATTGATGTGTATTCTTCTGGAAGAGATGATCGCGTTCACGCGCGCGCCGCGGCCGCTTGAATTGACGCGCCTATACAGTGATCAGTCACGTCACATTAAAGAGCGTCAAAACGGCATTTATCGTTTGAATTTCGTGATAAAATGGACTGAATACTTAATATGTTCGAGTGGGAACTAGGATTGAAGTGTGTTCCGTAAAATAAAATAAGTAATTTTCAATCATTAAGATGTGCATTAAACTGAGAACAATCCTGTAGCCTACTTAATGTAAGAGCGTGCGCAAGCTAATTTGCATAATGCGGTAACGATCTATGTTTTCGTGGATGTTAGATTTTGACAATGGAGGGAAATATACAGTGTTTTCATGTAAACTTCTGACTCTGGGGAGAACTGCAGCAGAAGAGGAGACAACGGAGAAACGGAGACAAGGCAAACGGAGCCAAATATTGCATTGATTTCACTTCAACTGATAAAGTATGCAAACACAGCGCGAGCGTCACTGTGGGAAGAAGAAAGTGTCCGACTTCACGTCTCCGTTTGCCGCTCCTCTCCGCCTGCATGCGGCTACTCTCGCCGATCAGTTGCATCCAGCCACAGCCGATGTCCAATACACCTATTAACTGATTCACCGCAGGTGTACCTGACCTGCGGGTCGTACCATTTACATTGATTCGAGAGGGGTGGTGGGGCCCTGCACAGCATGAAAATGACTTTTTTTTTAAACCAAACCAGTGCCTAACTACAAGTTTAGTTTTGCACAGGAACTTTTTTATATGTACATAAATGCTATACAAATGTTAGTGCATGTATATGTATTTATAGAAAACGGACTTCTAAGGGCCCCCCCTCTGCCTCGGGCCCTGGGTACTCGGTACCCTTTATCCCCCCAGTCCGACGCCCCTGGCTTCCTCACCATGTTCTGACACATATGCTCATCAATTTTGGTGGAGTTCTGAGTTTTCATTTGGGATTTATAGGCTTTTTAGTGTATTTTGCCACACCCCTTTTCTAAATGACCCTGTTACAGCCACCCAAATGCAAAAGTTCAACTTTTTTTTGATAATTATTGATCAAGAGAGTCCAGAGAATTGTCCTAGACTGGTTTGGTTCCGATCGGGCAAAAAACCAGAGACTAGTTTGCAAAAGTAGGTTTTGGACAAATTTCGACATAGCAGAAAATGTTCCCCGCCTAAATCAAAATCGGAGATAGACATTTTGTCCGCCTTGAGCCAAGGATTCCAACGATATAAGACACTTGATCCTGGGACAAACAGTCTAAGAGTTATGAGCAATTTTGAACTTTTGGTTGCTGTAGCGCCACCTATGGGCCATTCGGGGTCATACTCTGATAGGTTGTCCCCAAACTGAGGCCTACCATCTGGCCAGGTTTCATGTCTCTAGGCCTTACGGTTTGGTCTGCACGATGCGTTTTACGAAACCTTACAATTACAATAGGGTTTCAGCATTTCATGCTTGAACCTCTAATAATAATAATCATACGCTGTTTGTTGATTGGCCAGAGGAGAACTGCCCCCCCGACTGAGCCTGGTTTCTCCAAGGTTTATTTTCCTCCATTCTGCTCCTGATGGGGTTAGGGTTTCCTTGCCACTGTTGCCTCTGGCTTGGCGTGCTCAGTTGGGGACACTACATTTTTCAACAAAATATCCAAATAAATCTAATTATTAAACTAAATTAACCATATAAACTAAATGACTGATCTAATTACTGATCTAAAGCCCACACTGCCACTGTATGATAACTGAAATGAACTGATGACATCACCGTTTTCTCCAGAATGGCTGTACGGCTGAATAAAATTATGCTGCATTATTTTCCTGTTTAACACTGTAAAGCTGCTCTGAAACAATCTGCATTGTTAAAAGCGCTATATAAATAAAGCTGACTTGACTTGACTAAAAGTGCTCTAGCATGTCCACGTTTTCCCATAAATGGTCAGAGTATACTTCGCCTCAGCTGAAAGGTGATTTGAGATGAGATCAAGTCCTTCATAGGCATAGGAAGGAAGAAGTCTTCTAGAGGTTAGCAGCATGGGAAACGTGAACTCCCAGCCCATAGCTCACAGCTTCTCTCTCGTCCGTGATCCAGAGCTTCTCTCATCACAGACCCTCGGCTCATTATGGGAGCAGTGCAGGTTGCTAATGCTGTGGGAATATGGCCAAACTTTTGGATTTATTGATTGAAACATTTGAACATTATTTCAGTTTCATCATTTAGGTTTAAGTCCTGAGTGACTAAAATGCTGCATGGACCACTAATGGCTTTTTTGTGCCAAGTAAAACTATTCAGTTGCCGGGGCGGTTTCTTCATTAGGGCGACCACAGATTTTCAATCCCATTCGGCCACAGAGCCACGCCAGCGGCCACGGATCGAGACGTCCTGCCTCTGGATATACAGGCCAATCAGCTTCAAGTCCCGTCTGTGGAGTACCGCCTCTTTTGCGTGATTTCCCTCTGGCTGAGAAG
Source organism: Romanogobio albipinnatus (assembly GCA_023566225.1). Taxonomy (NCBI): domain Eukaryota; kingdom Metazoa; phylum Chordata; class Actinopteri; order Cypriniformes; family Gobionidae; genus Romanogobio; species Romanogobio albipinnatus. The sequence goes on along the minus strand of CM042258.1, from coordinate 118,137 downwards.
CATCCGGACTGTTCTCATAGACCTCCATACTAATAATGTTTTTTTCGAATGGCAGGAACTGAAATTCTATTTCACTAAAGTGCTTTCGTCATCATGCCTAACCTTAACTTGTGCAGCGATTGGTGGGAACAAACATAACTCTATTAATAATCTTTAACTCTTTCCCCAACAGTGTTTTTTTTTTCCTGCCAGCGCCAGCGTTTTTGCAAAACATTTTCACCAAAATGTAATGGCCCGTAGAATATTTTGTTGCTATATATCAAAAGAAAGAGCAGACGCTCTGCTTTTAAACAAAACAAACAGTTTTATTCTAGCTTCACGCATTCCTTTTTTATCAACACTCGAATATGAGTAAGTGAAAGTTTGAATAAAAAAACAGAGAAAATCATGTTTTTGTCAAAGACCCCATCCAGAGGAGATTCAGAGCAATGATCACACACAGATGGAGTAGAGCGAGTCCAGCAACACCCCTAACGCTTCAGTCCGAGAGCTGGTTCTGGGTCCACCGCTCATTCAGTGACATCAGAGAGTTTTGATTTATATGATGTTTAATGTTGATGATAACACATGCATCTGCTCACATATGATCGCTGGTTTTTCTGCTGCTTCTTCGCCTGTGTTTTGATCAGGAGAATCTGTACTCATTCAGAAGATGCGTAATTACACGGAAAGCTCCATGTTTGGCAGGGAAAGAGTTAGCCTAAAGTGACGTACAATCATTTCCTCAGGGCATAACTCACATTTCACAGACAAATTCTCCATCTGTAAGTGTTAGAAAGTCAAGCAAATATTCGCTGTCAGGAGTGGACGAGCGCTGGCGCAGAAATAATTCTGACTAAAATGTACATTTTGCTAAAATATTTGTTGTTGTTGGTGAACATAAATGTGCAATATGTAGAAATTCATATCTTCAAATAAGTGTATTTTATGATATCAGTCACCGTAAAGTGATATTGTAGAGCCTAATTCAGTGCTTTTGATTTATTTCCATTATTAGTTTAGTGAATTTAACTTCTGTTTAAAAAGCATGATTTTGTTTTTAGATTGTAGTGTCTAATGTCAGAATGTGATGTGATCTGACCCTTTTTTTGCACATAATAGGCTATCATAGACTACACGGTCACGTTCACTGTGTTTTAAATGCAGATCTTTTAAAAATAAAGTAGAAAAATGAAGCAAATACTGAGATTATACCGGACATCGCCATTCAGCCCAAAAATACAGAGATAGGATTTTCTACCCTATGGTATGCTTTAGATGCTGAATCCTCCATGTTTTAGCGAAGCAGTGATGATGCTTTATTATATCTCTTGTTAAATGAGTACATTCAGTCCTGCGTTACTAATCCGGTTTGTTGGCGCCCAAAGTCTTTCAGCACCAGCCGCCACTGTTCAATTGGATGGGAAGAAAGAATTTGATCAAGTTTATTAATCAAACCGTTAATAACTCAATTTTGTTCTGTTGAAATCATAAAGTAATCTTAACCAGGTGATAATTACTGTGATGTTGGATCTGATCGCACTGATGGCTGGATCAGGAGATGGAGAACGCCGTTCGGGGCTGGGTGTGTTCAGGCTCTAGTCTCCACTGTGTTTATGAGCTGAGATCCACGGAGTCACATGCTTTGCTGTTCTTCTGGCTTTTATCTAAACAATGACATCTGTTTAACCAAAGGCCTGTGGCCGTGCTGATCCTGCATGACTTCTGATAATTAGTCATCTGATGTGAGGCTTGCATCAAAGCGCATCTCTCAATGCCATCCGCTGTAATTGAGTTCAGATCCAGACTCCGATATGATGAACGCCAGTGAGGGAGGCATTCACTTTACACAGCTCTCATTTATTCAGCTATGGATATACCAGGGTAATCTGAAATGACACCCCATAAATTCAGTCTCAGCAATCCACTTTATGTCTTATCCTGATCGGGAATCGTTTGTCTGGAAATACCCGCACAGCGACAGCCCTTTGCAGTGTTTGTCAGAAGAACATAAACGTGTGTATTTCAAAAAGCAGCCACAGTTTATCAAAGCAAGGGTGAGTGGAGGCCGGAGACGGGCGTATTATGGGGTGTTGAGCGCTGACAGTGTTCTACACCGGACCAACAAAATGATAACCAAGTGTTTACATGTTAATATAGTTTTTTTGGTGCCATTTTTTTGTTCGTATTTAACACATCGCAGCGGATCATCAGTGGCCCAGTCATTGTTGATGAGATGCGTCTGGACGAACACACATGGTGTTTTGTTCTGGAACTTATTCTCTCCTCCTCCTCCGAATGTTGACAGAGGTCATAATTACAGGATCATAATGCATGTGTATAATATAATGTGATTTGATGTGCTCGGCGGGAGCGAGAACATGGCATATGTTGAATGTTTTGCTCTCAGATGTTTTTCCTGTGGTGAAGCTTTTTCCATATCAGGATGTGATGATGAGCCTCACCTGGGCTTGCCTTCGCTTATCCTCTCTCTCTCGCTCTCTCGCTCTCTCGCTCTCTCGCTCTCTCTCAACATTCTGGTTAGTGCACAACACAACCATGACTTTCACTTTTTCAGTAGCCTTGGTTTTGGAAGTATTTTGCTCTTTTAAAAAAAACTCTGACCTTTCATTGAATGAATTGGAAAGATAGATCATTCTGTCATCATTTACTCATCTCAGTAGGGATTTGTGATATATCGGCCACCACATCGGCTGATATATGTTCATCTTTAATGTTATCGACCCAATGAGAAATGTATGCTGATATCTTAAAGCTGATAGATGATGGATTATTTTCCTTCATGCGTGCTGTTCGACATTATGGTAATATGTTTGAAAAGGAAAATACATTTCAGTGCAACATTTGCAGCGCAATTCTGTCATATAGCCCGTTCATTTACACGACAGCGTTGTGTTTTGCCTGAGAACGCAAACTTTGAAATAGGTTTCATGAATGGGTTTTGAAAAGGAAACTGTTATCATCTCCGTTTAAACTTCAAAAATGTGTGGATCCGGCTGACTGCAGTAAACCTCGGGATAAACAGAGAGACTAGCATTAGCGTAGATGCCATTCTTCTGATGATGTCACGGGTACATCAGGTGTTATAGGAAGTGTTCCCAGATCCGGCTGACCTAGTTAATGCATGGTTAGGGTTAAAACTGATATGTTTTTTAATGTTTAATTAAAACGCCATGCTTCCTAATGATATCTCCCAGTGGTAGCATGTACAGGGTGAAGAGCAGCGGTCCTAGCACTGAGCCCTGCGGTACGCCATACTGAACATGTGATCGGTGTGACATCTCTTCATTTACTGCTACAAATGAACATTAATAACTATAGTTGGGACTGTCATGTACATAACATTATGAGGAGAACACTATTGTAATAAAACGCTGTGCTTCAGCGCAGCTCAAACAGCAATGATGTTATTTGAAACCGTAACATTCATTTTAGATGTTTCTTTGTCAAAAACATTGATGCATTATTAATAACTCACTTTTATTTTTCTCATATCATTTATATCAACAATATGGTTTAATTAAAATAATTTCATTAGTATCCGTGCTGAGGCTATTCCCTTTTATTTATCCATGACACATGCATTTTGATTCTTTATATGCCGTGATGTGGTCCAGTGACTTGTTTTATTTGACTTATAATTGTAAGGCAATGGATTTTTGAGAAAGTTACTACACTGGTCCAAACTAGGCTTCTGTGCTGTATATGTTTGGCTTTTCATGGCCAGATTTTTTTTTTTCTAATCAGGCTCTCAAAAATTAAATAAAAACTAAAAAAGATTTCAATTTTAGATGTATCGGCCAATATATTGCGTGCGTGCGTGCGTACGCGCGTGTGTGTACGCACAAACGAGTACACACCCACACACGCGCGCACACACTCTATTGAAATAGAGTTCAAATGAATTTGGAATTACACTAATGGTCTGAAATTCTTGTGCGTTAAAAAATAAATATGACCTCAGGTTGTGTCAATCACATTTACACACTGCCTCCGAAACTTTCGTCCGTCATTAAAAAATTTGGATTGGGTTCGATTTTCTGCGTTTTGCGCATCCGTAGCAAGCATTTTGAGAGGAGTTTATCACATTATCATTGAACCGCCTCTGTTCACATAACTGGAACACATGTAACTGTAATTCACCAAATGTCTGCATCAACGTGAGTCTATCATTAACATGGACTTACTAGTTTTAATGACAACCAATCTGAAACCAGACCCTAACAAGTGCCTCAGGTTCATTCCAGAGATTTTCCCAACACCCCATACAGTCACACTAGACCTGATGAACCGATCTGATGTTGAGAGAGCTGGAGGTTCCTCTGCACTTCTGAGCTCTGAGAGAGATGCAAGAGAAAAGCTGGATGTTAGTCTCTGGAAAACGGCAGTGAGCTGAGCTGGCATCACTAAGACAGGAACATGCCAGCATCTTCTGGCCGCGGATTGCAGTTAAAGTGGCTCCAGCAGCAGTGAAACTGCGAGAGTGCAGCATTAAAAGAGTCGTCAGGAATCATTAGGGTATTTTAAGAGGATTTCAGGAGGCTGGTTGCTCTGTTAAGCCTTTCCAAGGTGTCGCTAGATGGATGCCAAATCCCACCGGAGAACCCTAGAAGCTTATATTCTCTGTCATAAAGACGGCAGCACTGGAGAGAACAGTGAGATTTGTGCCATCTTCAGTTTTTATTGGGTTCTATAATTCTGTGATCATCTCAAAGGTGTAAGCTGATTATTTTCTTTGTTATCTGATTACATGAACTTATGAGACTAAAAATCATTTTTAGAATCATTGTGAAAAATCAAATGAGCATAAATACTCATATAATAGCAGAACATGTAGAAATCAATATGTCTGGATGCACTGTATGAGCCACAGACTAGATTTTTATTTTACGTGATGAAAATCACATTTATATGAACTCCAATGACTCCAATCACAGATACCATTTCTTTCTAAAAAGGAGCATAGTTGTGAAGACACTGCCTTTTCTAGTATTTTTGACAGAAATGGCAGATTTGAGATTGGTCTATAATTGACTAATTCTGTAGGATCAAGTTGCGTTTTTTTAATAAGTGGTTTAATAATAGCCAACTTAAAAGTTTTCTGTACATATCCGAATGACAAAGATGAATTAGTGAAGTTCCAAACCTAATTTAGGGAGGAGCGAGCCCATCTAATCTTCCAATCAACAGCCAACAGCCAGAGAATATAAACAGCTGCTTACCTCTCCTCAGTCTCAGATGTTCCAGCATCCACCACCTCCCCAAACTCCACCTTTATCTCGGGTACCTTGCCCTACATACTCATTTAGTCACTATGGGGGTATATCAGAGCTCGAGTTGAAACCGCTTCATCGAGCCCCTTATCAGTAGACCTAAATATCAGTTAACCTAAATATCTTTAGATTATTTGGGAAAACTAATTTGTTAAATGATATTAAGATCTATGACCTCTGGAAGCATCTCTTTCAGTAGCTTAGTCAGTATCGGGTCGAGCACACATGTTTGTGTATGATTTAAATGATTACATGACTGCTATAGGGGACATAAGGAGAATCAAGGCCTTAAACATGTTAGGGTTAATGTTACGTTTCACTCAGACTCAATACTGGACGTTGCTCTCAGATGGAAGTTGTTTAAAGTGCTAATGGATTTGGAGATTTCTCACATCACTGCTGGTGAAAGAGGGCTGGCGTCCGTGACGGCGGGCGAGCAGGCGATATCGCAAGAATCAGAGTGTCTAAAAACATCTCAGAAACTGTTCAAAAGCCACTCTATACATGTGTACTGTAACTCTGATTGTAGTGGAGCATCTCATTCAGCTTTAGCTAGATATCAACAATTTAGTGGCATTCGTGTCTTTTTTTTTGACATACAAATATAAGCAGGCCTTGGTGATGGATAGAAACTGGATAATTAAATGCACTATATTCTCAGACCCAGATTTGAGAGATTATTTGCCTTCACATTCTCAGATATTCAGCGTGAAGATGTGTTGTGCCAGGTTTGATGTCAGTGCCACACACACACACACACACACACATTGGTTCTTGTGTGTCATATCCTCATGATATGTTCTTCATTAACTCCGTCATGATCCTGCGGTCTGATGGGAGTTTTATGTGCATTAAATGTTTCTACTAGTATATTTATATTAGTATACTTACTTCATAAAGTATACTTAAAATATACTTGAACATTACTTAAGTATACTTCATAAAATGAAGGTTTTCGTAAGGGTCAGCATCAACACCAGAGCTGACGAGGAGGCGGTGCAAGGACTCCAGCAATGATGTGAACCCTGGCCTGGGTCTAGCCTGGATTCTAGAGGCTGAATTTTATTTTATTTAGTGCAGCCAGTAGAGCGTTGCACAGCGAAAGACAACATGGGCCGTAGTCTGGCAATGTTTCTAAGCTGGAAAAATGATGTTTTACCAGTATCTCTTATCTAATGAGAACACTGAGTGAACGAACGGCCTTTTCAAGGGTCGCTGATGATGCTTTTTTCTTTGCTTGAGCACATGTAACTTATGAAAGAACATTTGTTTCTGTGACCTTCATTTCCGCTCGGCTGTATTGCATTAACCTCCACAGCAGCTCCAGTTATACTATATATGATTACTTATAGATTTATATATTAGACTTGACACGTTTGAGGAACTGTAGGTAATCGTATGATCTGCTTCTTTCTGCCTCAGCTCTTCTTGGTAATATTCCTGGTTTTTGTTCTTTTCATATTTCAGCTGGATCTTCCTTGTCTGTTTTGCATGTACAGTCAAACCAAACATGATTCAGACACACATATAATCTTCACTAGTGTGTGTGGGACACTATAGTTCATTTATGATGTGAGGAGAGCAAAATACAGTAAACTGTGACATATTATACCCAAGAGTGTGTCTGCTTCCCCAACAATGCTAGGAAGAGTTCCAGAGTTTAGGAGCTAAATAGGAAAAGGATCGACCGCCTGCAGTTGATTTGGATATTCTCGGTATGATCAACTGGCCAGAGTTTAGAGAGCGCAGTAGACGTGATGGAGTATAATGTGTTAAGAGCTCGCTCAAGTACTGGAAGTACAAGTTCATACTTCCTGGTTCTAGTAAGAACTGGAGCTGCTGCGTTTTGGACCAGCTGGAGTTTATTTATTAAGCGAGCAGGGCAACCACCCAGTAGAGCATTACAATAATCTAGCCTTGAGGTCATGAACGCATGAACTAACTGTTCAGCATTTTGCATTGAGAGCATGAGCCGTAATTTAGATATATTTTTAAGATGGTAGAATGCAGTTTTACAGATGCTAGAAACGTGGCTTTCAAACGAAAGATTGGTATCAAAGAGCACACCCAGGTTCCCCACTGACCACGAGCACTGGACAGAGCAGCATCAAGTGTTAGACAGTATTCTAGGGCACTACTTGTGGAGCTTTTTTGTCCAATAATTAAAAATTAATTTTTTTCAGTATTAAGTTGCAGGAAATGACTGGTCTACTATCATGTACTCATCCTCAAGTTGTTCCAAATCTGTATGAATTTCTTAGTTCTGCTGAACACGAAGGAAGATATTTGGGAGAATGTTTGTAACCAAGCAGATGTTGTCTTTGACTACAGTAGTATTTTCCCACACTACGCTACTCAATGGCTGCCGAGATCGGCTTGGTTAATATGCTAGCCGATATCTTCCTTCGTGTTTAGCAGAACTAAGATATTCATACAGGTTTGGAACAACTTGAGCGTGACTAAATGATGACAGAATTTTCATGTTTGGGTGAAAATGAAATCTATCCCTTTAAATATTTGATCTTTAATTGCTAATGTGACCTTTGACCCCACAGACTGAACGAAAGGAAGCATTGCTTGGTCATTGGTTGATCTAAACTGGTATTATCTGATTGTGTTCTTAAATCTAACAGTTGATTGAATCCATTACATCCCTTTCTATCAAAGTTATCTGACATTATCAAGATTAATCTGTTCAGTTTAACTCTGAGTTTGTCATATTTTACCATTTTCTAAACTATAGGGAATAAACTGTGATGATGTTGAAGGTGTCTGAATAAATGTTTGTTTGACTGTAAGTAAACGTATATGCACCAGAAACAAAACTCGTCCCAGAAGGCAGTTAGCCGTGTTCTGTGGTGTGACACTCTTGTGTTGATGATGTCTCTGGGACGGGCCGGTTCCGTTCTTCATCAATGCTGAACTAACACATTCACTCTCCGCATGTTTACTGATCTCATGGAGCTCCGATAGATGTCCTCCTTTGGACTGATGCCAGCGATGCTTCTGATTAAGATGAATTTCGCCATGTATATTCAAATCATTTCAAATCTTATTTTCAGTAAATAAGCCTGAACTGCTGGTGAAGAAATATGAGACGTCAGATCAGACTCTTGACAACACATCTTCCGGAGTTCTGTCCCAGTGTTTTTGCGCATGTACGACTGAGAACCGACTGCAGGTGAGTGGACTGCCTCTTTACTGTCAATGTAATATTACCTCCACAATCACAGGAGCTCACACACCGCATGTGAACTGCCCACAATATCACTGTGATGTGGCTGATAATCGGCCATTACTGTCTGGCTCCAGAGGTGGCCATGAGAAACATGAGCCTGTCCATCTCCGTCCGTTCAGGGTTTCTGATCAGAGGATCAGGCATAATGTTTGAGATGGCAACGTTGTTTTGGAGCAGCACTGCCATCTGCTGTCTACATGCAGCCTGTGCGGCCTTAAATCATTCATCAATGCAGACCTCAGATACATTAGTATAGATTTAATGCTACAGAAAGAGGTCTTTATTGGATAACTAACACTGACACTGGAAAACTTGGTTAGAAACAGTATGACTTAGTAAAAAGCATATTATGCCTATTCAATTTTAATAACATTATGAATTTATACTTGAAATTTTGATGGCGCTAAAACTTTGTCTGCCATTCTCTTCTGAAAATAAATCAATAAATACAGGCTTTTCATCTGGGCCGGTTTCAGAAAGGAGGTTAGTGGAAACTCTGAGTATGTTAGCCCTGAAATAAGGGAAACTCTGGGTCAAACCTGAGAAAGCAGGGTAAGTCAAGCCGGTTTCTGAAAGAGAGTTCACTTATACTCAGACTCAGTTCCCAGGGTCACTCTTACTCTGTGAACCTAACCGGGTCTGGAGCAGGTTTTCTTTGGTAAACCCAGAGTTTCTTTCGGTCTCCTCCCCCTTTTTAAAGTGCCAGCGGTGTTTCAATACTTTATTAATTCATTCAAACGCCACAAATGGTTTTCTTACTGAGTATTTTGGTCATATTTCAAGTACAAATGTCCAAAAATTATACATTTAATCTAAATCTAAAGTAAGCAAAGTTTACTTAAAACAAGTTCAATGATCTGCCACTTGACAAAAACACACAGTGAGAAAAGCATTCAGTGCAGGAACATTCATTCATTGCTCATATTTCCATCATGATGACGCGTCAAAGCGACACGCTCTTTTATACAGGATCCTGACGTTCACTTGATGAAGTATCCCTAATCATTAGAATTTCCTTTAGGATTTCCAGTGTTTGGACACATTGATGGCACTCATTTTCCCATCATCACACTTTCTGAAAACGGATGATTGTGTGGGATGGAAGGATGCTGCCAGATGAAGTGAAGTGAAGTGACCCATACTTGGAATTTGTGCTCTGCATTTAACCCATCCAAGTGCACACACACAGTAGTGAATATAGCCATATTGCTGCGGTGCCCGGGGAGCAATTGGGGGTTCAGTGCCTTGCTCAATGGTCACCTCAGTCGTGGTATTGAGGGTGGAGGAAAGCGCTGGTATTCACTCCCCCCACCAACAATTCCTGCTGGACCTGAGACTCGAACCCGCAACCTTTGGGTTGCAAGTCTGACTCTCTAACCATTAGGCCACAACTGCCCCAGATGGAGTACCACAGCTGTTCAATGGTCATCTTTATTTCCTACAAACACTTTTTTGCAGGATTTACGAAATATCGGTGACGTTAAAATGCCTCATCACAGTCTGTGAAACGGGTCTATGTGGGAAAAGCTGCTGCACACTGAACACTGAATGATGTTTATTTAATATGCCAAATGTTTGTAAAGTCATTAAACCCACATCCATGAACCTTTTATGCTTAAAGCTGTACCTGATTGAATTATATTTTTTATTTTTAGCTGCTGCCACATTCTTTTTTTGCCTTATGGATACCATGAAAATGAAGCTTAATTAAACTAATGAAGAATTAAACTTACATATTGACCCGGAAGTATGCAAAAGTCTTTTTGTTGGGTGCTGTTGCCACGGTGAATCATAATTTCGGAGCTCCATTGATCGTGGCTTTTCATAGTTGGGGTGTATGTGCTTAACTCAGAGTCATTTTACTTAGAGTTGATTGAACTCCCTCAATTCAGCTGTTCTGAAACCCAACTCAGAGTTTCCCATCTCAGAGTAAGTCAACTCAGAGTTCACAGAGTAGGTTGAACCTGCTTATTGAAACGGGCGCGTTGTGGAGCGGAGCACGAATTTGAGAAGTGCAGAGAGGGAGTAGGATTGAAGTGTTGCAATGGTGGAGGTATTCACAATGTGGCATATGGAGGTTGTGAGGTGAGGGGAAAAGGCTGTGGAAGTACAAAAGGAAAAGTCAAACGATAATCAAACTTATGCTGAAGCTGTGAAAGAAGTAAATGATAGAAATGGGCAAAGTGGGACCGACAGGATGGAGAATGGAAAAAGAAGTGACGATACAGGAGGAATAAGCAATATACCAGAAGAAGCAATGATAGGAAGTAAGAGAAATTGTGTGCTTTTCATGATGGAGGTAATGAAGTCAAGTCAACTTTATTTATATAGAGCTTTTAACAGTGCAGATTGTTTCAGAGCAGCTTTACAGTTAAACAGGAAAATAATGCAGCAAAATTTTAGAGAAAACGGTGATATCATCAGTTAATTTCAGTTATCATACAGTGGCAGTGTGGGCTTTAGATCAGTAATTTAGTTTATATGGTTAATTTAGTTTATTTATTAGATTTATTTGGATATTTAGTTGAACATTTAGTGTCCCCAACTGAGCACGCCAAGCCAGAGGCAACAGTGGCAAGGAAACCCAAACCCCATCAGGAGCAGAATGGAGGAAAATAAACCTTGGGAGAAACCAGGCTCAGTCGGGGGGGCAGTTCTCCTCTGGCCAATTAACAAACAGCTTATGATTATTATTATTATGATTATTATTATTATTATTATTATTATTATTATTATTCTGGCAACTTTACAGGTCAGAGGTCATAATAGATCGGAATATTCAAAACATCGGAGTCATCACGCTGGAGACGGGTTTATTGAGGATGACATATTGGTTAAACAATTATTAAAGTGCAATATTCGAAAGATCCGAAAGTAAGAACTTTAAACAATTTAAATGTTTTTAACGCTTTTTGGTTTAGTTTTTTGGGTGCATGGTTAAAGAAAAATATGCTGTATTTGTTCACTCACGGAACGCATCAACACGTGCAACCACATCATGTCTAACCTCGCAATGGGAAAGAAGAAGCCTAGCAGCCCAGCAGCTCAAGCTCCTGATTGGTGGAGAGCAGACAAACGGCTTCCCGAGGCTGGCCGCTCTAGCGAGGCGTGATCTCTGTGTTCCCGGGGCATCAGTGCATCTGAAGCCGTGTTTGAGGCTTTTCCTCGAGTGGTTTTGGTCAAGTTTACTAAAGTAAACTTTGTCACGCATGTTCTTCTCGCCGCTGTTTCCTGATGGTTTATAGAACAATGACCCCGAGTCGCCCTGTCGTTTCAGAGAACAGCCCAACCCACAGACTAACCCACAGACTAACCCACAGACTACCCCACAGACTACCCCACAGACTAACCCACAGACTACCCCACAGACTACCCCACAGACTACCCCACAGACTACCCCACAGACTACCCCACAGCTTACCCCACAGACTACCCCACAGACTACCCCACAGACTACCCCACAGACTACCCCACAGACTAACCCACAGCCCACCCCACAGCCCAACCCACAGACTACCCCACAGACTAACCCACAGACTACCCCACATCACTTAGACATTTACTTTAAAAGAAATAAAGATAACAACCATACAAGCTGTGGATTGAGGTAGTTCTGCTATTTTTATTTGACAAAAACTATTCTGGTTCTTCAAAGCTTCAAACGGATTCAGTGTATTTTCCTTTTGTCATCTTAATTTGGTAATTATTTAAGTGAAAAATATTTAGTGTAGGCCTATTTATTTTATTAATTTATATTTATATCTGATCTGTGCGGCTGTTTGCACGGTTAGGGTTAGTGTCTTTTTAACGGGTCCCAGACACTCAATCGTATTTTTATTTAATGTTTTTTATGTTATTAAATTCAATATTATAATCTAATCAGTTAACGGTTAATAATCGGATAATGAGCAGCGGTTGTCGTTGGGAAAATGAACCGAATGAGCATCTACAGCAGTGGGTTTATCATTTAATTTAAGAATTGGTGTCATGTACTGTAGGAATACTTTGCAGTTAGTTTGTTACTTTCTCCCCCTAGTGGGCATCTACGAGTAATTCATTGTGTTCATATATAATTCTTACATTGCTTTCATTGGTTGATTTTATCACATGATGCAGTCTGATCAGGAAACAGATTAGTAGTTAATATTCCATGCGGTCAGCTTGCAGCTCTAGACACCTTATCCTGTCTCCATTTCTGTTTGTGCCTTGGGAAAGCATCGCTTGTAAGTTATATTTGAATTTATAGTTAATTACATTGATACACATGCGTCATGCAAGACGTTCTGTGATGTTACTTGAATATTTATTTGTTAACATGTGAAAACTGCTATTGTATAGCCTTTCATAGTTTGTTAGTTTAGCTGTTGAGCTAAACTATATTTACAAGTTATTTACAGCGATAAGCATACCAGCTGAATGTAATATATGTTACAACTTTGTAGCTTAAAGGTATATTATTTTATGTCTGTTAATGTATGACGTGTTGAACAGCATTCAGTGATTGGTACTATCTTTCTGTATCATTTCAGTTTTACAAAGATTCTTTCATGAGAATTACAACAACAGTAAAGAGCCTTGAACTTTACTCCAGCCTCTGACTTTCTCTTGAGGACTGTTAGCTATCTGTCCATTTGTGTACAGTCACACACACTGAGGACAGAATAATTGGCAACATTATTCCAGGATGACTGTCCTTCCTCTGCCGTTCCTGAAGCTGCTGTGTGTAGATTCCCTCATGTATTCTTTCGGATGTTTAATATGCAAATGTTTTAACAGCGGCTGTTGTTTAGGGTCCTTGCCCCCTCGAGACAAATCGCCATTGCAAATTGAACATGTAGCTCGACTTGAATCGCCGCTTTTTGACTGAAAGTCTTGCCAAACAACACGAGTTCTGCTCACGAGCTCCATTTTCACTTCCTCACAGCGACTGCAGTCGAGCGGTCCAGCTGGGAAACACCTTCCCATAATCAATAGCGTCTCATTACATCGACCAGTGGAGCGTGAGAAGAGCAAGCCTAGGGTTCGGGTTCGGTGGAAAAAATGCTAAGGTTCGGCAGAAACCGAACCCCGTCAAAAAGCCCAATATTCGGCCAAATCCGAACCCGATACCTGGATTCCTGGGTGCATCCCTAATCATTATGGTACACTTGTGTTTATATTGGGACTATTTCAGGCCGGTCTGGTAGGAGCTGCGGAGGAGCACAGTCCCTGCGTGACTCGCCATAGACCCAAACAGAGAGAAGTAGATCCGGCTGAAATGTTCTTCCGCAAGACGCATGCAGTTCTGTTTATTAACCGCTAGAGCGCAGAAAGTTACAGACTGCAGCTTTAAGTTTATTATACTAGGCTAGCTCTTATGAATATTACTATTATTACATACAGGTGGAAGAGGCTCAGAATTACAAACTAAATAATGTAGAAATATTAGAAACATGACAAGTTTGTGTTTTACAGGTGGAATAAAGGAGGAAGAAGGGCCAGGTCAGAGGTCAGATGGGTCCTGTCAGCTTAAATATGGCCCTTCAGTATATAGAGCCTACACACATTATGATGATGGGGCTCAGCCATAATGAAGTCATTAAAATGATGCTAATCTTAAATCTGATTGTTTTCAAGTTAAGTGCAAATCATATAACTAAAAGTGACAGCCTTAAAGTGTAAACATTAAATTACTTGCTGTTTTGAATATTTATTTTCTTTTAAATTTGTATTAAGTTATCAGAAGACGAAGACTAATGGGCGTCTAAACGGCAATGACCCTAAATTTATAAAAAAAAAATGAATGAGTTCCATTCGCAAATTAGAGACATTTTATTGTGTATTTCCCTATATAGCAAACCTTATAGCGATTTCCCACACAGAATCATCAGCATGATTCAAAAGAGGTCGTAAGTTTACATACCTCTTGCAGAATATGGTGTTAATAACATTACAAAAATAACAACTTGCATAACATGTTTACATAGCCCCCTGACTGCTTGAATGTTTTGTGATAGTCAAACTAGTAGATCCTTCACTATTTCACCATTTCTAACAGTGACTGAGTGACGTCTAAGGCAGTGGTTCTCAAATGGGGAGATTTTAAAATATACATATATTTAAAAAGTAGCATCCATGCAGTGCTGGCTAAAGCTAATCGTAAATTCTCTAAGATTATTATTCACGTCGGCACTAATGATGTTCGACTTCGCCAGTCGGAGATCACCAAAATTAACATTAAAGAGGTGTGTGAACTCGCTAGTACGATGTCAGAGGCTGTTTATTGTTCTGGTCCGCTCCCCGTTAGAAGGAGTGATTAGATAGTTAGCAGGCTATCATCACTCAATGGCTGGTTGTCTAAGTGGTGTCTGCAAAATAACATAGGGTTCATAGACAATTGGAAAAGTTTTTGGGGCAGACCTGACCTGTTGAAGAAGGATGGCATCCATCCCTCCTGGGGTGGTGCCGCTCTTCTCTCTAGTAATTTGGCACATATTTTTATCCCGAGGTTTAATGCAGTCAGCCGGATCCGGGCCGTATCCAGATCAGATGGTGGACCTGCGCCCAGAGAAGACCAACAAAGGACCCCGAAGTGTCCGCAGAGACCGTGTCAATTAGTCTCCCCCTGCAACTGCCTCATCGACACGGCATCTTAATAAACCCGTCTCCAGCGTGTTGCCTCCGATCATTCGAATATTCAGATCTATTATGACCTCTGACCTGTAAAGCTGCCAGAATAATAATAATAATAATAATAATAATAATCATAAGCTGTTTGTTAATTGGCCAGAGGAGAACTGCCCCCCCGACTGAGCCTGGTTTCTCCCAAGGGTTATTTTCCTCCATTCTGCTCCTGATGGGGTTTTGGTTTCCTTGCCACTGTTGCCTCTGGCTTGTCGTGCTCAGTTGGGGACACTACATTTTTCAACTAAACATCGAAATAAATCTAATTAATAAACTAAATTAACCATATAAACTAAATTACTGATCTAATTATTGATCTAAAGCCCACACTGCCACCGTATGGAAATTGAAATGAACTGATGACATCAAATGGCTTTACAGCTGAATAAAAATATGCTGCATTATTTTCCTGTTTAACACTGTAAAGCTGCTTTGAAACAATCAACATTGTTAAAAGCGCTATATAAATAAAGTTGACTTGACATAGTCTTAGAACTAAACCTTGACTCACTAGGGCCCAGGTCAGGAAGCAGACAAACTGGCTAAACCGAGCGTCTGCTAGCTGTCTCACGTCACCGGAGTCAGATAAATCCCAGCACATAGAGACTTTTTCACTGAGATATTATCATATAGAGACTGTGTCTGTTCCCCGAATTAGTAAATACAAAAAAACATCAAAACCATTCAACAGTAAAAATTTTACATGAGCCGCGTCTGAAAGGTAAAGGGGGAGGGGCAGCTGTAATTTATAGTAATATCTTCAGTATTACTCAGAAGTCTAGTTTCAAATATAATTATTTCGAAGTTTTGGTGCTTTATGTAACGCTATGTAGTGTACATGATAAAACCCGTTCAACATTGGTGTTAGCTACTGTATACAGGCCACCAGGGCATAATACAGACTTTATCAAAGAATTTGCTGATTTTCTATCAGAGTTAGTTCTGGCTGTAGATAAAGTACTAATTGTTGGTGATTTTAATATCCATGTAGACAACGAAAAAGACACATTGGGATTAGCATTTAAAGATACACTAAACTCTATTGGAGTTAGGCAACACGTGTCAGGACCCACTCATCGCCATAATCATACTTTAGACCTAATATTGTCACATGGAATAAATGTTGATACCGTTGAAATTCAGCAGCAGAGCGATGACATATCAGATCATTACTTAGTATCATGTACACTTAATTTAGCTAAGGTTGCAAAGCCGCCCCCTCGCTTCAAATATGGCAGGACAATCACTGCCGCTACTAAAGATTGCTTTTTAAATAATCTTCCTCATCAGTATCATCTCCTCAGCATCCCAGATAGCTTATAAGAACTCGATGTTGCAACAGAAACTATTGACTCTCTCTTTTCCAGTTCTTTAGACACAGTTGCTCCTCTGCGCTTAAAGAAGATTAAAGAAAATAGTCCAACGCCGTGGTACAACGAGCACACCCGGGCCCTTAAAACAGCAGCCAGAAAAATGGAGCGCAGCTGGAAGAAAACAAAGCTAGAGGTATTTCGTAATTCGTGGAAAGAGCACATGATCGCATACAGAAAGGCCGTAAGAACTGCTAGATCTGCTTATTTCTCAACTCTCTTGGAAGAAAACAAACACAACCCAAGGTATTTATTCGATACAGTGGCTAAATTAACCAAAAATAAAGCTTCAACTTCTGATGATTGTAAACAGCACAGCTGTAATGACTTTATGAACTTTTTTACATGTAAGATTGATAATATTAGGAAGAAATTGATAACCATGCAGCGTCTACTACAGTATCACATCAGACAGAGCATTGTAGTGTCACTGAGGAAAAATTACACTCATTCACTGCTATAGGAGAAGAAGAATTGACTAAACTCGTTAAATCATCAAAATCAGAAACATGTATGCTTGACCCTGTACCGACTAGGCTATTAAAAGAGATGCTACCAGAGGTCATAGATCCTCTTCTTAATATCATTAATTCATCTTTGTCATTAGGATATGTACCGAAAACTTTTAAGTTGGCTATTATTTAACCACTTATTAAAAAAACACAACTTGATCCTACAGAATTAGTCAATTATAGACCAATCTCAAATCTACCCTTTCTGTCAGAAACACTTGAAAAGGCAGTGTCTTCACAATTATGCTCCTTTTTTAGAAAGAAATGGTATCTGTGAGGATTTCCAGTCAGGATTTAGAGCGTATCATAGCACTGAGACTGCTCTCATCAGAGTTACACATGATTTACTCTTATCATCCGATCGTGGCTGTATCTCTCTATTAGTGTTACTCGATCTTAGCGCTGCATTTGATACTATCGACCACAACATTCTTTTGAATAGACTCGAAAATTATGTAGGTATTAGTGGAATTGCTTTGTCATGGATTAAATCATACCTATGCGACCGTTATCAGTTTGTAGCAGTAAATGAAGAGATGTCACACCGATCACATGTTCAGTATGGAGTCCCGCAGGGCTCAGTGCTAGGACCGCTGCTCTTCACCCTGTACATGCTACCACTGGGAGATATCATTAGGAAGCATGGCGTTAGTTTTCATTGTTATGCTGACGATACTCAGCTCTATAGTTCTTCACGCCCTGAAGAAACTTACCAATTCACAAGATTAACGGAATGCAGAGCTGATATAAAACACTGGATGACCGGTAATTTCCTGCAACTCAATTCAGAAAAAAATGAATTTTGAAAAACTGACTTGACACACACACACACACACACTGATCTTGTTGTCTGTATGAGGGTTTATTACACACACACACACATGTTGTTTCAGTGACAGGAGTTCAGCTGTAGTATTAATGTAATGAAGAGACTCTATAACGTCTCACAGTCACTGATTTATCATGAGCTCAAAGCATTATGGGTAGAATCTCTCATCAGTCTCGCCTGATTCATCACAACAGTTTCACTGATCCAAAATAAACAGCAAACCCAGGATAGAGTGTGTGAGTGAATGTGGTCTGTTCTGTGTGGATGAGGCTCATTGAGTCTCCAGAGACGCTGTAGAAGGACAGAGTTCCTGCACTGTGATCCACATACACTCCTACTCTATTAACTCTACTATAGCTGCTGATGAGGGGCTTCACAGGGAGAGCAGTCTCTGTGTTATTGTGTCTGAATGAGTATCTGTCAGGAGTGCAGAGCAAACCCCAGGACTGATCATTAAATCCAAACCCACACTCATGACCCCGTCCCTTCCTGCTGATGCTCTGATATGACACTGATATAGACACAGACCAACTCCACTCAACCTCCCAGTAAGAGCGTCCCCTCACACTCTCTCTACACAACACCTGAGGCAACACATCAAATCTGTGAGGATGATCAGGATACGGCTGATCTGTGTGAGTGTATGTGATCTCTCTGTTCCCCTCAGACAGACGGAGCTCTTTATGTGCTGTGTTCAGATCTGGAGTCAGCCGAAGAGAGTCTGATGACGAGAAACACACAGAATGAGAGATTATGAATCTGATCTAATGCAGCTGAACTCTTCATGTTCAATATATCATCAGTGTCTCAGTTCAGTTTAATCATCATTCACACAATCAACTCTAAAACTCTTCTGTCATATTTTCTTTCCTCTTCTCCAGGAAGAACATGAACACACTCATGAACACACACTCATGAACACACACACATGAACACACTCATGAACACACACACATGAACACACTCATGAACACACTCATGAACACACACTCATGAACACACACTCATGAACACACACACATGAACACACACACATGAACACACACTCAGGAACACACACTCAGGAACACACACTCATGAACACACACTCATGAACACACACACATGAACACACACACATGAACACACACACATGAACACACACATGAATACACTCATGAACACACACACATGAACACACACTCATGAACACACACTCATGAACACACACTCATGAACACACACTCATGAACACACACTCATGAACACACTCATGAACACACACTCATGAACACACACTCATGAACACACACTCATGAACACACACTCATGAACACACACTCATGAACACACACTCATGAACACACTCATGAACACACACACATGAACACACACACATGAACACACACACATGAACACACACTCAGGAACACACACTCAGGAACACACACTCAGGAACACACACTCATGAACACACACTCATGAACACACACACATGAACACACACACATGAAAACACACATGAATACACTCATGAACACACACTCATGAACACACACTCATGAACACACACACATGAACACACACTCATGAACACACACTCATGAACACACTCATGAACACACACTCATGAACACACACTCATGAACACACACTCATGAACACACACTCATGAACACACACACATGAACACACACTCATGAACACACACACATGAACACACACTCATGAACACACACTCATGAACACACTCATGAACACACTCATGAACACACACACATGAACACACACACATGAACACACACACATGAACACACACTCAGGAACACACACTCAGGAACACACACTCATGAACACACTCATGAACACACTCATGAACACACTCATGAACACACACTCATGAACACACACACATGAACACACACACATGAACACACACTCAGGAACACACACTCAGGAACACACACTCAGGAACACACACACATGAACACACACTCAGGAACACACACTCAGGAACACACACTCATGAACACACTCATGAACACACTCATGAACACACTCATGAACACACACTCATGAACACACACACATGAACACACACACATGAACACACACTCAGGAACACACACTCAGGAAC
This sequence comes from Romanogobio albipinnatus, assembly GCA_023566225.1. Taxonomy (NCBI): domain Eukaryota; kingdom Metazoa; phylum Chordata; class Actinopteri; order Cypriniformes; family Gobionidae; genus Romanogobio; species Romanogobio albipinnatus. Next base: position 98,136 of record CM042258.1, on the reverse strand, counting down.
ACACACTCAGGAACACACACTCAGGAACACACACTCATGAACACACACTCATGAACACACTCTCATGAACACACACACATGAATACACTCATGAACACACACTCATGAACACACACTCATGAACACACACACATGAACACACACTCATGAACACACACTCATGAACACACTCATGAACACACACTCATGAACACACACACATGAACACACACTCATGAACACACACACATGAACACACACTCATGAACACACACTCATGAACACACTCATGAACACACACACATGAACACACACACATGAACACACACTCATGAACACACACTCATGAACACACACTCATGAACACACACTCATGAACACACACTCATGAACACACACTCATGAGTTTCTCTGCTTGTGTTCTTACAGTGCAGGAAGTCGTCTCTGGTCTTGGGATCAGCGACTCTGGTCTTGGGATCAGCGACTGTGGAGATCAACAGACATGAAGAGTGTGATTATCAGAACTAGAGAAAACGACCCTGCATCCATTGCTAACACATGCAGAAATCCTCCAACACAGAAGATATTTAGAGAAATGTTCCTGCTGTTTCCAGAGCCCTAATCCTGACTTGAGCACTACTGAGGGTTTGACACTATTGACATGTCCCCATATTGGATTTGGCTCCTGTAGACATCAGCTGATCACAGATTGGGCTGGAGAGGGAACACGACTCAGACTTCACTGTCATCATAAAGTAATCGCATCGCTTCATGAGACTGGGATTAAACCACTAGAGATTATCAGTGATACAGTGATTATTATAAGATAAGGACACAGATGTGTTCCTCTGAGACAGCAGAGAGTAGCTAGAGCTCTGTAGAGAAGTGTGTCCCTTTAGGGCCACTGTAGAAACATGACGGCACAAAAATGGCAATTTCAAGGGTGTCACCAACGGTTACAAGGAACACACGATGAAGATTGTGTGTGTGTGTGTGTGTGTGTGTGTGTTTGTGTTTGTGTGTGTGTGTGTGGGTTTGTGGGGTGGGGGGTGGGGGGGGGGTTGTGTGGGGTGTGGGTGTGTGTGTGTGTGTGAGAATGGAAGTGAATTGTGACAACATGCCCCATAGGTGGGTACACTGTAACGTGTGAGAGGCAGATTGTAACATGAGCAAATGGCAGCTTAAAATGTGACCTGATATAATCAACAAAATACCAAGACAAACTAAAATATTTTGTCAATAAAATACAATGATTAACTTTATAAAATAAAATAATGGCATTTTTTAATCATTAAAAATATACTGATTTTTGCATTTTTACATTTTGGCGCGTTTTTTTTCTCTAAATAATGTTGATGTGGCAACTAGTAAATACACTAAGTCTGGTCATCCTGGCATGTGTGGAAAGGGTTAAACCATGCGTGTTACAGCTAGCCCGCGTTAGGTCGTGCCCGCGCTCCCCTATACAAAAACCACGTGGAGAGAGGAATGAGTCGGTTTGACTGAGAACTGCTCTTATGTTTACAGGATTGCACACGCATGACCCGACTATCCAACAGGACAGAGCATCTGCTGACACAGGGGCATTGCCCAACACCCCGAGCACACACACACACCCCCTGCTGGAGACAACTGGACCTGCTAGAACTGTATTCACAATGAACTTCTGTATGCTTTGCATTTATTATGAATAATTAATAATTATTATTATTAAAGAATATAAATGATGAGTTTTGCATTTGTTAAAGATATGATTTATATTAATCAATCATGTCGTTTTCAGGGATGACTGAGGTCTTTCTGCAGAAATGCCATGATAGTGGGCTTAACAGTTTTTGTGTTCTAAGTTGATTATTTGTTTGTTTGTGTGTTTTGTTTTAATTATGAGCCATTTATTTGTATGTTAGCTATATTTTTAACTGTCCTTTTGGTTTTCATACAGAGAAGTGTTTGTTCCATCTGCCCATGATCTCCACAGTAGTACAGCAGCCTACATCTGACATCAAACACATTTTGTGACAACATGAACGAGACAAATAATACGTTCATATATACAGTCAACTGGGAAACACTTTACAACCTGTTACATTAATATTGTACCCTATAATTATTAATATCCAACCATATTGGATATTATCCATATTTCATATACATATTATCCATATTGGATATACAACCATATTTCCTGTTAGGAAATATGGTTGTCAATACAAACATTGAGTGAGTGAAGCAAATTATTATTATTTTTTTTAAGATAAAGATTAATGCAAAGGAAATGTGCATATGGTACTCACCTGAAGAGGGTATGGGGCCGATAGTGTCACTGGCTTCACTCACTCTCACTTTACCCACTATCCTGTAGCGGATCAAGTACTGCTTTCCAAACCCCAATCCAGTCAGAGTAAAGTCTTCATCAGGTGTGTTTATGACATGCCACTGTTCCTCATTCAGCTGCTGGTACTCCACTCTGTACCGCACAGTTTCTCCAGTCGGGGACTTCTGCAGTTTCAGGGACACACTGCGCTCCAGGACCTCCTTCACTTCTGGAGGGGGAGGCTTCAACACGGGCTGGAACTGAGTGTCTGTCAGCTGCCCTTTTTCATACAGACGGATGGAGGAGCCTGGACTGGATGGATCGGGGATGGCTGAAATAATGAATCTGTATCTCTTTTCATCTTTATTAGCCTCTGAAAAACTTCTGAAAAGAGATAAGGTCTCTCTCATCTTTGAGAGGACAGCAGTATCGTTGAACCACTTTCTGACAGATGCCACAGAAACCATGCTTTGTTCCCCATCTAGCTCTTTAAACTTGTCAGATTTCAGAAACTCTGTCAGGGTTGAAAGATACGGGTCTTCATACTTCAGAGATGTGAAGGTCAAGCACACCACAACATCAATATTAGGATCACGGAGGATGGTGTTGAGATGATCTGAGTCTTCAGGTTTGATTCCCTCCAGCATCTTCATGTGAGAACTCAAGAGGTTTAGTTCAGTCTGTGCACCATCTAACCACTGGTTAAGCCTGTCAGCTTTTAAAGGGGAGCTGATGTGGATCTTCAGGACGTCTTCCAGTGACTTCTCCTCCATCTCTCCTCCTCGTATAGCAGGCAAGACCCTGGCCACTGCTTTCAGGAGCATTGTCTTGTAAATGCTAAATGAGCTCTGAAATGAACGCAGCCTCTCTTTGATATCACTGAAAGCATTCACCAGTGTTTTTCTGGAGAGGTCGTTGTATGTCCTCTCTACTTCTCCCAGCTCCTCCATTATATCTTCAGTGTTGGAAACCAGAAGTGTGCTGATTTCTCTCTCCAGCCGAGCTGCTGTTGTATTCAGTAGAGAAAGAGGATAGAGCCAGACTTTGATTGGAACTGCATTCTGTGGATTCTCCTTCAGGATAGCGGGGAGCTTCTTGTACACCTCTACGGCCTCCATGTAAGTGGTGGGGCTCTGATCAAGACGCACGTCACCATGAAATGTGCAAGCAATGCTCTCAGCCTTTTGCTTATCACCATCTGTCATTTTTATAGCTCCTTTTCCCTCAATAGAAAATTGAGGGATCTTCTTGACCATGATATTCAGTTCTCCCTCAATCTCCTGCTTTTTTTCCTCTTCTGAAACTGTCCGATCAAACACCATGAAGGCCTGAGCTCCGTACAGTACAGCCGTGACCACATGAGTTGCAGTTTTCTGGTCAAACACCTGAGGGTAGGTGATCTGGCCCAGCTGAGTCATAGTGAGCTGTTCGAATCTGGAGGTTTCACTGTAAGACATTGTTACTCTGGACTGTTGGTTTGAGGATTTGGTGTCATGCAGAAACGTGGCAGATCCTCCCACCTCCACCAGCCCTCCTAAGAAGCTGGCCTTCAGGGAAGCACTTACATCCAGGAGACTGGCCTTACTAGAGAGAGAGTCAGAGCTACTTAACTTCACATCTGACATAAGCTGTGGACGGGTGTCCAAATCTTCACTCAGTGACTTCTTATCCCACAGAGTAACTCCTGAAATGAGAAATGGCTTTAGCAGTCACGAATGAGGACGCAATGCACTGTTGAAGAATCATGCAGGTTTTATCGTGTTGTTACACAAGCACTAGTGATGCAATATTTGGTGAAGAGGGGAAAATAAACTTTTATTTATTTATTTTAGGTTGGTAAAGCACCTGGAATGAAGGAATCCGTGCGGAGGTCATACAGCATCCCAGGAGACAGAGGTCTTCCTAGAGCTGCCACTTCAATGGGCTTTGATGTTAAGGCTGCAGTAAATAACAAATAAAAATTCATATTTATATATATATTTATGACATATATGAACACAATTACATCTGGTGATAGTGAATAATGTTTAACTCCAGCATTTCTTTTTAAAGGGTCATGAAACCCCAAAACACTTTTTTTTTTTGAGACATAAACAGATATGTATAGGCTGCACATCATTGAAAACACTAAAGGTACTCATTAATGTTATTCATATGTGAAAAATAGTTATTTTTGCATTTTTCAGAGCGATTTCTGTCTTCCGGTTTGAAAAGCTGAGTCGGAGCAACGTCACAGAAGCTGACGTCAGTGTGTACTTTCCGGCACAAGTATGGGTTGGTCAAACATGCTGATGTCGACTGTTTGGAGCGATTCTCCACATATATTCATGAAGCTCATTCAATCCAATCACTGCGCTGTAGTATGCATAAAATATAATTTAGTTTTATGCATGAGACAGTCACTTCTGTCAGGTTCGTCTTTGGAAGTTTTGGAAGCAGCGTGCGGAAAAGTCAAGGAGGAAAGTGAGGTGTTGTTTTCAGCATGTCGTGAAGGTGCTCCCTGGATTACTTTTGTGTGGGTAAAGACCGATAATCTGCGGTGGAACAGCCGAGGGGTATGGGCTTACGTTTCTACCACATTTTTGCACGCGCAAGATCATATTATGAGCGCGCAAAAGGGCATTTTGCATGCACATGAACTGAGTTTTGCGGAGAAATGTTCGTCTCGCAATTAATAAAATATTTAGAGCGAACGAAAAGCAATTTTGCATTTAAAATACGTTTATTTGGATGTGCGCAAATGTTCTTTCACATGTGCAATGTTTCTCTGATTGCTCTCTAGACGACGACGGCTCGCTTGCTCAACCCAACCCAACGTTACAATATGCCATAATTCCAGCCAATCAGAGACGAGACTGCTAAATTCTGATTGGCTGGCTTAACAACCACAAGTATCATCACAAGTCTCCCACACGTAATCTCCTAATCTATTTTTTTTATTTTTACTAAATTAATATAAAAACGTCTGTTACGTATGTAACCCTCGTTCCCTGAAGGAGGGAATGGAGACGTACGTCGGAACTGACCGACGAATTGGGATCTGATCTCAGAGCCCAATCTACTTCAAGTGTGTTAAAAACGAGCCAATGGAGATTTGCATGCAATCCACGCATTCCACGCTCCGCCCCGCGGTGCGGGTATAAATAAGGAAGTGGAATGCTAGATCATTGCTTTTTTTTCTGCTGAGGAGCCGAACTAGTGACTCGGCCCCCTAGTGAAGCGCAGCACCTGGCGACGGGACGTACGTCTCCAATCCCTCCGAGGGTTACATACGTAACCGAGATGTTCCCTTTCAGTCGGTCACGTTCGACGTACATCGGAACTGATCGACGAATTGGGATCCTTACCAAAACGCCAGGGCGCTGGCCCTTCCAGCGTCCTACTTGAGCGCACTGGACCGTCTTAGATGGTACGGAAGTCAGGGCTCCAAGCAGGGAGGTCAGTAACTGCTGTTTCTGCAAGACCCACCCAGTGTGACTATTGGATAACGCTGGGAAGCGTGCCCGTCTAGGGAGATGGTACGCTGCGGAGCCACGTCTTTCAGTGGCACCCTCTGGGGTGGTTCCAGCCTGGTTCCAGGGGGGAAAGAACACGCCCAGAGACGACAGAGTGGGCTCTGTCAAGGGAAAGACACAGGGCTAGCCAAGTAGGGTAGCAGGTACCGTGGAAGAATACACATATGGGGTTGCCGTGAGGGAACCGCTACATATGGAACCCAGCCTACACACACGTTTCACAAGCATACGGGTGCAGGCCTGGCATCAGACGGCCGCAACGTCTGGCACCGCAGGGGTGATGGAGGAGCTCGACAGGGTTAGCCGTTTCCGGGGAACACAACTGGAGACAATAGACGCACGTATCCGGCCCAGAGGGCGGGAGTGGCGTTGCAAGCCGACACTTAGAACGGGCACTTAGTGCTACTGGCCCCTGGGGGTGAGGATGCGGGAAGATACCGGCTCTACACGGAGGCTATAGAATCTAGCGAACATGTTAGGTGTCGCCCAGCCCACAGCTCTACATATATCTGTCAGCGAGGCACCTTGAGCCAGCGCCCAGGAGGAAGCAACACTCCTTGTTGAGTGTGCTTGCAACTCGAACGGGCAAGGCACGTCTTGGGACTGGTAAGCCAAGACGATAGCATCTACTATCCAGTGGGCTAACCTCTGCTTGGAGACAGCCTTTCCCTTCTGCTGGCCTCCGTAACAGACGAAGAGTTGCTCTGAGGTCCGAAAGCTTTTAGTCCGGTCAACGTAAGCGCGAAGAGCGGGGACGGGAAATAAAGCCAGGGCTGGGTCTGCCTCTACTGCTTGCAGGTTCACTACCTGGTCCCGGAAGGGAGTGGTAGGAACCTTGGGCACGTATCCAGGCCGGGGTCTCAGGACAACGTGAGAGTTGTCCGGCCCAAATTCTAGGCACGATTCGTTGACGGAAAGTGCATGCAGGTCCCCTACCCTCTTGATGGAAGCCAATGCCGTCAGAAGCACTGTCTTCATTGACAGGATTTTAAGCTCCACCGACTGCAAAGGCTCAAAGGGAGGGCTCTGAAGTGCTCTAAGCACTAGAGCCAAGTTCCAAGAGGGTAACGAGTTTGGACGAGGAAGATTTAGCCTCCTCGCACCTCTGAGGAACCTGACGATTAGGTCGTGCTTCCCCAAGGACTTACCTTGGACTGCATCGTGATACGCCGCTATTGCTGCGACATACACTTTGAGGGTGGAGGGAGACAGCCTTCGCTCCAGCCCATCTTGCAGGAAAGAAAGCACGACACTAACCGAACACCTTTGGGGATCTTCTCGGTGGGAAGAGCACCATTCAACGAACAGGTTCCACTTCAAAGCGTAGAGGCGGCTCTAGCAGAAGAGATGGTGTCCACCACTGCCTGTGGTAGACCACCTAGAACCTCTGCGTCCCGTCCAGGGACCAGACATGGAGTTTCCAGAGGTCTGGACGTGGGTGCCATAGAGTGCCCCGTCCCTGAGAAAGAAGGTCCCTCCTCAGGGGAATCGGCCAAGGAGGGGCTGTTGTGAGGAGAGTTAGTTCTGGGAACCAGGTCCGGTTGGGCCAGTAGGGCGCAACTAACAAGACCTGCTCCTCGTCCTCCCTGACCTTAAACAGGGTCTGTGCAAGAAGGCTCACTGGGGGAAACGCATATTTGCGCAGGTCCCGGGGCCAGCTGTGCACCAGTGCATCTGTGCCGAGGGTGCCCCTGGTCAGGGAATAGTACCACTGGCAATGGGTCGAGTCCGGAAAGGCAAACAGGTCTACCTGTGCGGCTCCAAAGAGGTCCCATATCAGCTGGACCGCCTGGGGATGGAGTCGCCACTCTCCCGGAGGTGCAGGCTGCCGTGAGAGCTCGTCGGCTGTCCGGTTGAGCGCACCTGGGACCTAAATGGCACGAAACAACCTCAGATGCTTCTGACTCCAAAGGAGGAGGTGGCGGGCGAGTTGGAACATGCAACGAGTGCGTAGACCACCCTGACGGTTGATGTATGCAATGGCTGCAGTGTTGTCCGTACGGACCAGTACATGCTTGCCACGTAGCGGCCCCTTGAGGCGGTGCAGTGCCAAGTGTACTGCTAACAACTCGAGGCAATTGATATGCCAATGCAATTGAGGTCCCGTCCACAGACCTGAAACTGCATGCCCGTTGTACGTGGCCCCCCAGCCCGTGGAAGAGGCATCCGTGAAGAGCACAGCATGCCTGGACACTTGTTGTAAGGTCACCCCGGCCCGGAGAAACGAAGCGTCGGACCACAGGCTGAAAGTTTGGTGGCCCCAGGAGCCTCTGAAAAAATTTCAATGGGACCGCTGTCCTGCCTTTGAATGAATTCAAGTAGTTCAACACCGACTGGACCCGCTCTTCCATGAGGCGTGCAGTCTAGCTGACCGAATCCAGCTCCATACCGAGATAAGAGATCCTCTGTGTGGGACAGAGTTTGCTCTTCTCTCGGTTGACCCGAAGGCCCAACAAGCTTGTGCAGGGCCCGATTCAGGATACGCAGGTCCAAGATTGGCTGTAACCCACCACCTTTCTTGGGTACAATGAAGTAGGGGCTGTAGAACCCCAGCTTCATATCGGCTGGAGGAACCGGCTCGACCGCGTCCTTCGCCAGTAGGACATTGATCTCTGACCGCAAGACCGGAGCATCGCTGCTTCGCACGTAGGTGAAGAGGATGCCCTTGTACTTGGGAATTGCGTAGCCGAATCTGATGGTACGGATGAGCCAGCGAGACGGTCTGGGGAGCTGTAGCCAAGCCCCCAGAGACCGCACAAGCGGGACCAACGGCACCACAGACGTTAGGGTTAGCGAGGAGCAGCGAGGCGGAATAGACAGACCCGACTCAGGAGGCCCGGAGGCGGCCCGGAGTGTTGCCTGAGCATTCCAGGGTGGGGCAGAGTGTGGGTGAGAAGGCCCGGGGGCATTCTCGGTGCCCACACTGCTGCCCCCTGGCGAGGGGAGGGGAGGAAAGAAGTGGCAAGGCCCGGGGGCATCGCACACTGCCAACCTGGCCCTCTTGGTGCCCAGGGAGAGAGGAAACTGCTCTGAAAATGTGGGAGAGCCAGCGGCAGAGTATGACACCAGTCGGGGCCCCCCGGTCCTCCTCCGGGGGTGGGGGAGGGGTGCGGACACCCACTCCCTCGGAGCAGCTCCTGTTCTCCCTGGGCTGCCCGTCTCCCCTCCCTTACGTCCGGCACCCTGCTTCCCAGATGGAAGCTGCTGCCTGGGTTGCGCAGGGGTGGAGGCGGACGCAGGGGGGGGGTGCCCTCGGCGACAAGCAGGAAGAGGCGCCTTTTTCGAATTAGGATGTTTTTTTGTTTTTTTTAAAACCGCCTCTGTCTGCTTCTGGGCCATCGAGAACTGCTGGGCAGAGTTCTCGACAGCATCGCCAAAGAGGCCAGCCTGACAAACAGGGGTGTTGAGGAACCGAACTTAGTCGGACTCACGCATATCTGCCAGGTTTAGCCCCAGGTTCCTGGACCACTAGTGTGGACATCGCCTGACCCAGGGAGCATAACCCCTGGGTCGGGACTACCCTCGTGCATACAGGACAGAGGGTAGTGAGAGAGGGAAAAATTTATGCAGATTTTGGCCCTTTTGGTGTTCCATATTTTGACACCAAATAGTTCCATACTGCAAATTTTTCCAATGCCCATCTGGGGGAAAAGGCACGGGGGTAGCAGGGGCGTAAATTTCATCTAACAGTTGGGGGGGACAATAAACATGAAATTTCTCAAGAGCAAATTTTGAAGGGGACACAAATAATACAGCCAAAATCGTACTTATAAAGATATGTGTACCACAAAAAAAAAAAAAGAAAAAAACATTTCGTACTTATTTGGCGTTTTGGTGTACTGAAAAATTATCTAATGTCCGTTTTTCTTTTCTCTTTCATTTTATCTGACCAACTACACAAAGTGATAGTTGTTTAAATACGATTAAGGTTCACCACGCAGTCATATTATAATTATTAAATTATCTTGCGTCCTATACATAGTATTTTATACTAAGATATTTAGATCTTTAGATATTCAACTGCAGCAAGCCTCTGATCTGCCACTTATCATACTGAGCAAAACCCAACACACATCTGGCGGAGCGGCCGTCCGCATATACTTTCGGTTTAGAATGAGCGCCAATTTGGGGGCGCATGAAAAACACAGCAAGAAAACAGTACAATGAGACACTCCCTTAAATAGGCGCTTTTACATTTCGCTTTGAAACCAAATCTTCCGCGATCATGTCTGTCAGCTGTTTGCCCGTTCGGCTCATGCCGTGCTTCGGCTCGTGGACTCAAAATGTTTTCAAACTTAAAACGCATTTTTTTGTCCCGTTTGCGTTTGTATTGTTTTACTACTTACACATTTATTTTAAGTATATTTCATTTACATTATTTATAATACTCAGCATGGTTTTCAGGGGGGGGCAGCCCTCAGATTGGGGGGGTCCTGTCCCCCCATCCCCCCCGCGATTTACGCCCCTGGGGGGTAGGCAAGGCGATTTACGCGTTGCACTACGTCTCAGCCAACCGGGAAAGCATGGCTGTCAACTCTGAATCTGATTCAGCAAGAGCACACACTATTATAGTGGGAAACTCAGCATCATCATTTCCAGCGCATAACAGCCCTCTCTCCGATGCAGCAATTGACATCTGTCCTCTGCCAGAGCCCCAAATGAAACACTAGGTCCCCTTGTTTTTTTAAAAGGACCAGCAATCCCATCTGTAGGCTACCAGCAGGCATGTAAGACAGTGAACGTGGCCGTCAAACTCGACGGCACACGGTGCGCTGAACGTTCAAGCCTTATGAAAAGGCAAGACGAACACCGCACCGACGTGGTCATGTCCTCATGAGAGAACATGAACCACCCACAAACACAGTCTCAGCATGCTTGTAATGCGATAGAGGAGTGGGGGCCCACGGAGATGTTCCCGGTGGGGAAGCACCACTGTAATCCTCAGGTCACCAAGGCTTATTAGCCAAAGTAGCCCTTTTCTGGCTTTTGCAAGAAAAGAAACTAGATCAGGGAATAGGCAAAGGGACTCAACCCCGTTTGAGGTTTCATAGTCTCGACGCGCATCTCTAGCGCTGAGTGACGTGTTGGGTTGCCGTGGCAACCCCCGCTGTCAGCCGACGCCCGACGGCACACGGCGCGCTGAACGCTCAAGCCCTTACGAGAAAGGCTTGAGACTAACAACGCGTCAACGTGACCATGCTCTCCTGAGAGAGCATGGATCACCCACGAACGCAATCTCACATGTTTATATGTGAGAGAGATCGTGGCCGTCAAATGAGGACAGGAAACAACCGCATCCAGAAACACACGGTTTGAATGACATCTTGAAAAAGATGCAGGGTCAAACCGTGTTGCTCTTTTAGAAAGGAAAACTGCTCTTTTTATGTGCTAAAGCACTCAGGGAGATGACCGCGGCACCACACAGTACAAAGGTGCAAGCCTGTGTGTGCACTCAAAAATGGAAACGCCCAGCGAACCAACTCTTTGATCTCCGTTGAAGCGGCCACCCACTGAGACGCGCGTCACACCTGCACTGGAAGCAGCAGTGCGGGTAAACTCGTCGTAGAAACAGGAAACATTCACTGTTCGGCTCCGAAGTAAAAAAGCAATGATCTAGCATTCCACTTCCTTATTTATACCCGCACTGCGGGGCGGAGCGTGGAATGCGTGGATCGCATGCCAATCTCCATTGGCTCGTTTTTAACACACTTGAAGTAGATTGGTCTCTGAGATCAGATCCCAATTCGTCAGTCAGTTCCAAAGTACGTTGAACGTGACCGACTGAAAGGGAACTTATTGTTACATAATGGCATGTCCCAGTGTTTCCTACACCTCAATTAAATGTTAGTTCTAACTTCTTACTGATCTTCATGTTATGTAATTATTGGAATTTGAATGTGACCAATCTAGGATTTCTTTCTAATGTTACACGTTTTCAGAAATGAAGATGGACAGACTTTTCCCCTTTTAATTAGTTAAGTGTGTAGGCACGGAACACAATTTGCCTCAGAATATTTAAAAATAAAAACCATCAAATGAATGTAGAAATGCAATGTAATAACAGTAAAATAATAATAAATATACTTCATATCCTTGAAATTATGAGAATAAAGAGATGTTCTGTAAAAAAAACTATTGTGCTAAACTATTGTGTCTATATAATAGACTGGATTACTAATCTTACATACCATTTATGATGGTTAGTATGCATATTGTAATGCAGGCTTGTTCTCCCTCACTGCAAAAAAAATCTAGTTATGTGGGTAACAATTACATACATGCAAATATAACATTTAAGTGAAAATCTTGGGTGTGTAACCCACTGGTCTGGGGTTAAGATTAAGATTTCTAATTAAGATCTTAACTTAATGTTATATATAGTAGTATTATAGTATTGTAATATTAGTAATCCAGTCTATATTTTTAGCACAATAGTTTTTCTTTACAGAACATCTCTGTTGTGAATGTTTTTTGTTTAAATAATTTCTACCAGGAAGACTCGGGAGACCAGATAAAGTATGATAACACCACAAGTTTATTAGCAGACCAGCAAGTATTAAATTAGAGGTTCTTTGGCGTAGGCCCCGTCCGTAGCGCTCGTTACGAGGGTAATGGACTCTGCATTTCCTGCCTGAAGATGAAGGCAGGGGAGCAGCCGACCCCCGGGAGGTATAGACAGGGACCGACCTGGTGGTGGTGGGGAGGATGGAGGCAATGCTGGCGTCAGCATCTGTGAACTCAGACATGTGTTAATTACCGATCTTTTATACTCTGAGAATTATGACTTGATTGGATAGGTCTGAATGTGATAAGTGACGTAACATTGAATCTTCCTGCCAGAACTTGCGCATAAGCTTCATTTCTACCAGGAAGACTCGGGAGACCAGATAAAGTATGATAACACCACAAGTTTATTAGCAGACCAGCAAGTATTAAATTAGAGGTTCTTTGGCGTAGGCCCCGTCCGTAGCGCTCGTTACGAGGGTAACGCACTCTGCATTTCCTGCCTGAAGATGAAGGCAGGGGAGCAGCCGACCCCCAAAAATTTGTGGAGGAAATTAGTTCCTCCAGGACGGGACCTACTCACCCCCAAAAATTGTAAAAGAATTGTATACTCGCCCGTCGTAAATGCTGCGATTCCTTGAACGGCCACAGATGGGCCTTGATCAGCCGACCCCCAAAAATTTGTGGAGGAAATTAGTTCCTCCAGGACGGGACCTACTCACCCCCAAAAATTGTAAAAGAATTGTATACTCGCCCGTCGTAAATGCTGCAATTCCTTGAACGGCCACAGATGGGCCTTGATCAGCCAGGTAGAGACAAAAGCCTTGAACGGCCTCAGACAGGCCTTGATCAGCCAGGTAGAGACAAAAGCCTTGAACGGCCGCAGACAGGCCTTGATCAGCCAGGTAGAGACAAAAGCCTTGAACGGCCGCAGACAGGCCTTGATCAGCCAAGTAGAGACAAAAGCCTTGAACGGCCGCAGACAGGCCTTGATCAGCCAGGTAGAGACGAAAGCCTTGAACGGCCACAGACGGGTCTTGATCAGCCAGGTAGAGGCAAAAGCCTTGAACGGCCGCAGGCGGGCCTTGATCAGCCAGGTAGAGACGAAAGCCTTGAACGGCCACAGACGGGTCTTGATCAGCCAGGTAGAGGCAAAAGCCTTGAACGGCCACAGACGGGTCTTGATCAGCCAGGTAGAGGCAAAAGCCTTGAACGGCCGCAGGCGGGCCTTGATCAGCCAGGTAGAGACGAAAGCCTTGAACGGCCGCAGACGGGTCTTGATCAGCCGCATGGAAATGAAGGCCACGTTAGGCTGCATGTAGACGAAGGCCACCTGGAGACGAAGGCCACCTGGAGACGAAGGCCACCTGGAGACGAAGGCCACGTTAGGCCGCATGTAGACGAAGGCCACCTGGAGACGAAGGCCACGTTAGGCCACCTGGAGACGAAGGCCACGTTAGGCCACCTGGAGACGAAGGCCACCTGGAGACGAAGGACACGTTAGGCCACCTGGAGACGAAGGCCACCTGGAGACGAAGGACACGTTAGGCCACCTGGAGACGAAGGCCACCTGGAGACAAAGGCCACGTTAGGCAATTGACGAAGAATAAAAGCTATAGAGACTGACAAACGGCATGAGTAATAATATGAGAATGTGACGCTGTGACACCACCACCAGTATTTGCATAAGAATTACTTAGAATATGGACATTGAACATGCAATAGATATGGATATTGACATAGGTGTTAACCAATAAACAGAGAAAAAGCAAAAGCCGCGTAGGCTGTGTGGACTGCCACGTTGGCCAAATATTCAATGCCTCAATAGGCCATGGTACGGAGAGCTGCGTAGGCTGTATGAACTGCCACGTTGGCCATATATTCACTGCCTCAATAGGCCGGGGTACGAAAAGCTGCGTAGGCTGCATGTTCTGCCACGTTGGCCATATATTCACTGCCTCAATATGCCAGGGTACGAAAAGCCGCGTAGGCTGTATGTTCTGCCACGTTGGCCATATATTCACTGCCTCAATAGGCCATGGTACAGAGAGCTGCGTAGGCTGTATGACTGCCACGTTAGGTCGTATATACTGCCACGAGAGGCCGGGGTACGAAAAGTTGCGTAGGCTGTATGGACTGCCACGTTAGGCCGTGTATACTGCCTCGATAGGCCGGGGTGCGAAAAAAACCCACATAGGCTGTATGACTCCCAAGTTAGGCCGTGTATACAGCCTTGATAGGAGAGGGTACAAGAAAGACGTGGCGACTGAGAATGATAAGCCGGTGCGCAGAGAAGGCTGCGATAGCCCATAGTGAGGAGAAGACAGCGTGGGTGCATGGGTTGGTCTCGATAGACCCCATGAAAAAGTATTAGGAGTTAAATGATAAACTGTAACTTACCTGATGCTTGTCAAGACACATAGGCAATCTTAGATTACCTGAAGGTTTGCGCATTCTATAATATTAGAATGCTGATGACCATCTTGACCACCAAACAATCCTGCGTTCAGTTGCTGATGTAGCAGCAGCACATAACCCTGAAAGAATGTCCGGTATACTGAGGAGATGGTCTGTAGGTCTGTCTCTAGGTGAGTTAACCACCTTGATATGGGAGAGTGTTGGGGAATATAAAAATTGCAGAATGATTAGGGGTGCAGGGATGTGCTTAGAAATATCCTCTTTTACCGAGACGAAGGCCACGCTGATGAAGCCGCAGTAGGCCACAGAGATGAAGGCTACAATAGGCCACCTGGACAGAGACCACGTTAGGCCACAGAGAAATTCATGAAAGGCATAGAGACTGACGAAAACAGGATTGATGAGTAGTAATAAAGGAGAAAACATGCCACCGCCAGTATTTGCATGAAAATTATTACTTGAAGTTGCTGAGTGTTTGGGTCAGATCTTGCTTGTACTATAATGCAAAGGATGAGCATGTACACGGCACCTTGATAGAGTATGCGGACTCCACGCATTGAGCTGCATTCGTAGCAGCCCCAAATTAAAAGAATGACCTAGGCATAGGAGTTGGGGAACTGCAGTTCTTAGCATCTGGAGGATTCGAAACCATTGGGCGTGACTCCAGCTCACAGCTAGATAGAACACCATCTAACCATCAGAACCTGTTGAGAGAACCCGCAGAAGAAAATAAACCAGAACAGCATGACAAATACATAACTGACAATTGAAAACCAAACAAATGCCCTTGCGGAAGGATAAGAATGTTTTAGAAGACGCGTTACTAGCTAATAAACCATAGCTGGCTATAGAACCCTGCAAAGCAACCGAACCAATGAAAAACATTAATCAATGTGAGAGTCATCGTTTGATAACCTGAGCCAAGTTCATACTGTTTGATGGGTTTTTTTTTTTTTTTTTTTTTTTGTCCACGTTTGGCAGTCTGAGACAAATATCTCAATCCTAAATTCTTTTGACCATAGGTTAAAATCTTGTGTCTTTGACAACATGTTTGACATACTCACCAACAGCCATGATAAAATTGTAACCTGAAGTAAATTAAACAAATGTGAGTGGGTGATGTAACCTCCAGACAAATTCTTGTGCGTTTGATTATCATGCAGTCTGACATTAAAGCAGCGGAGTTCCCACAGTGTGACATCAGGATCACAGTCTGAAAAGCAACGATTCACAATGATTATAAGCCGCACCGTGTGTGCCAGCTTTGGTGACGAGAAAAACGAAAAGCTCACTGCGAGAGAGCTCGTCATTTGCAGAAATCAGTACGCATGTGCAGTATGCATGTGCAGACTTTGTCAAACAGTCACACTATATTTACTCCCTGTATATTGTGTTAGTCTCGATAGACTGACGAATGTTGGTGTTTACAATGCGAGCGTAGCCAATCACAGACACGTCTTTCCTGTAGCTCAAACAGTAGAGCATAGCGCCAGCAACGCCAAGCCATGGGTTCGACTCCCAGCGAAAGCAAGATCCGACAAAATGCCAAATGTGCACCCTAAATACGATGCAAGTCACCCTGAACAAAAGCGTCTGCCAAATGCGTAAATGTAAATGTCTGTGGAGCGCTTGAATGCAATGGCCAATTGGAGGAGCCAACACAACACGGAACATACACAATCAGGATTGAATGGCTCAGCGCTTGTTCACTGACCAATTCTGCCTTCTAGTGCATACGTTTGACCAACGAAGAGTAGAACATGCTATAGATTCATGATTTGGTGTAGTCAGATTGACCGAAACGGTTTCCACTAGTGTCAGAGTTTAGTTGAACTGAAGCATTTGACGGTTTCATGCATTTATAAAGGGAACGCACTCTGCTCACTTACTATATTCATAAAAGATTTGAATAATTGTATTCCCGTGCTGCGATTTAGTTGCTGTACAGGATGCAATCTTTATGAAAAATGGGTCGGATTGAGTACGGAATTAAATTGCGGCTATCGAATATCCAGTCAAACCTTGTTTATTAAGCAAACCTTACTTGACATATGGTGCTTTGAGTACTAGCGAGATACACTTTGTTTAATTCACAATTGTAACCATGGCGTCGTAGTACAGAAGGACCGAATGAGACATAGCACTAAATTCTAAAGTTCCTAAAAATAGACAGAGGCATCAGTAGCGGAATAAAACACGAATAGAGTCATATTAACTGGAGTAACGCAAAGACAAAAGCACAATTACTATACAGGTTTGCTTTACTTAACTAATTTATTAATATGAAGCGCATATTTATAAAGCAATAAGCAACGGCACCTTTATAAGAGCACAGAACGCTGCGGTTCTTCCTCATAGTAAAAGAAGCCATGTTGAATCACACAAAGAAGCCATTTCAACACTGGGTGCCCCGTATGTTTGAGCAAATGATGTACTCTGCTGGATGACAGGCCCATAACACTTCTAAGCTTGAAACTATGGTGTCAGTTTCAATTGCATGTTGTATGTGATGAACTCACAGCGCTTGCAAGATGAATAGCACCATTGAATGAGAACGGATCAAGCACTGATGTCGGTGCTGTACTTTAAAATATATGCTGAGCAAATTAGCATAGTTAATTCAACTTTAGCGATCTGATAACACTGAACCAATTCGCGATTTCAGCTTAACTTCTGTTAATCATGAAGCCCCGATTAATGGGTGCATGTCGCTTTAAAACCCGTGAGTGGATTCCTTGCATTCGTGGGGAAAATGATAGAGACTAATATGCTGTGCCAGCTGTTCGGTTTCAGCTTTTCTAAACAAAATACAATCGTTAACGGTAACCGGTGTCATGCGAATCATTTACGAGGCACTGGATAGTTTACAACACAAGCAAGCGATAACGAGCAACACACAAGCAGGTGCGCGTCTCGTGCACGCATGATTGCGACAATTTGAGAAAGAGAAAAATACTACACCCGATCGATATCGGAAATGCATAATCATATACATATCACTGTGATGAATGGTGATGAAGTGATGACGCCAGAATGGTGATGAAGATCACAGCCGTGTCTTTGATAACATGCCCAGATAGTCCTCCATTGAAAGTGATTGTTCCGCATCTAAACGCGTGTCTGTTGCCGCGACAGCCCAACGAACGGAAAGATAGGCTGACATGGACTTTGAACGCCACTGTATTGCACATTAGGACCAGCGATCGAACGGAACGTCCGGATCGTCAACTGCAATGCTGGCGTCAGCATCTGTGAACTCAGACATGTGTTAATTACCGATCTTTTATACTCTGAGAATTATGACTTGATTGGATAGGTCTGAATGTGATAAGTGACGTAACATTGAATCTTCCTGCCAGAACTTGCGCATAAGCTTCATTTCAAGGATATGAAGTATATTTATTATTATTTTACTGTTATTACATTGCATTTCTACATTTATTTGATGGTTTTTATTTTTAAATATTCTGAGGCAAATTGTGTTCCGTGCCTACACACTTAACTAATTAAAAGGGGAAAAGTCTGTCATTCTTCATTTCTGAAAACATTTCTGGAAAACACTGCTGCAGCAGGGGGGTTTCATGACCCTTTAAAGTGGCCAGCCACCACCAGCATTTTTTACAATTTACACAAAGGATTCTGACCCCCAGAATATTTTGTTGTATGAATATTTGAACATGCAATTCATCAAAAGAAAGAACAGACCCAATGCTTATAAAAGGTTTTATTCTAGTTTCATGCATTCCTTTTTTATCAACACTTTAATACGAGTAAGTTTAATAAAAAGAAAATCAACATTTTGAGCAAAAAGCTGAGAAAAACATGTTTTTGTCAAAGACTACATCCAGATGGGATTCAGAACAATGAACAATCAAAACACAGATGGAGTAGATGGAGTCCATCACCAGAGTTTCACAGTCCTTTAGCTCGTCCTGGGGTGATATTTCACTCAGTAACACTAGGCAGTTTTGATTTATATGATGTTTAATGTTGATGATCGCATTATTTTACATAATACATGTGATTACATATGATATCAACTAAACATTTTCTCAACTAAATATCTAAATAAAACTAATTAGTAAACTAAATTAACCATATAAACTAAATTACTGATCCAAAGCCATCTAATGCCCACATTGTCACTGTATGATAAATGAACTGAGCTGATGACATCACCGTTTTCTCCGGAGCGGCTGTATGGCCGAATCAAATTCTGTTGCATTATTTTCCTGTCTAACACTGTGAAGCTGCTTTGAAACAATCTGCATTGTAAAAAGCGCTATATAAATAAAGTTGACTTGACATCGCTTGTCTGCTTCTTCTTCCCCTGTGTTTTGATCAGGAGATTCTGTACTCTTTCAGAAGATGTGTAATAGCGCCCCCTACAGTATAACAGTGAAAACACGGAGAGCTGAAGAAATCCATTATAAAATAAAGATGCAAAGAAAATAGACAATTACAGAATCAAACTTTCAACCTTCCAGTCAGAATATATAAAATCATATAAAATGCTACATTTACATTTACATTTACATATTCAACACGTGCTCTTATCCAAAGCAACTTACAATAGAGTCTCTTACATCAATCACCGGAGCGGACTGTGTTTGAACCCCCTATTCAGGCCCTACTCCTGCTCTGGGCAGAAACCAAACTGCTCTCCCAGAGGGCAATTTACACTCTGGGGCATGCAAATATGGGAGCAGATACCCTGTCAAGACGAGGGCCCGGGGAATGACAACTCCACCCACAGGTGTTGGAGTCCATATGGCAGAGGCACGGTCAAGCGGAAGTGGACATGTTCACCTACAAGGAGTCAACCCATTGTCCCCCATGTATCACCCTCACTATTCCAGCTCCACAGTTGCTGGATGCCAAGCTCCTGAGAGAGACCCATTTTTTTCACAAATGTTTGTAGAAGCGTCTGCATGCCTAGTGCTTGATTTATACACCTGTGGCCATGAAGTGATTGGGGTCTGGTGACATAGTGTGACGTGTCACAGAGACCATAAATGGGCACGCATGTCACAGAATACCCGATTCTAATTGTCTGAAGGAAGACCTTCTCTTGCTACGGTGATTCATGCAGTGAAGGGAAGAAGACTTGAAGTACAATCGGATAGCTGGTCATACAATTTTCTTGTGCAGGAATTTAAAACTGTGTCAACATCCTCAGTTAAGAGATTGGAATCTATGAGCTGTTATCTTTCACGGCCGTTTCACACAGCTTAACATCAGCGTAACTACACTGTCATTGCAGCTGCAGACGCGCGAGAGTATTCACACTGGATGTGTTTGTACGGCGCCACAGCAGCTTAGTGCGCATTTCTTTACAAACACAACCAAGAAAACAGCTCAGATCACGTCGTTTCAGTCATACTTCGATATGTGTACAAGACAGCAAACAGATTAAAAAACCCACACAGTTGGGTTTGATTTGGGCAGTGCTAGAACATATATACACTATATTTAGCCAAAAGTGTTGGGACACCCCTCCAAATCATTGAATTCAGGTCAGAATTGGTGTGTTTTTTTGCACACATGCTTCAGACACCGGTTCTGAAGCAGGCATTCCCATTAGAGTGCGGATCGGGCCACATTTTTCTGTCCGAGCCCAGCCCGCGTCCGACAGAGTAGTAACCGAACCCGACCCGAGCCCGACAGGCATAAAGATATTCATATCCGAGCCCGACCCTAACCCGAATCTATTTTTTTTCCCTCATACTAATGACGCATGTACGCTTTTATTAAGCAACTGTAGGAAGGCATTCTGAAATGATTACAGATGAGCGCATCAGCGCGCAGACGGGGAAACAAATACACACGTTAACACAGGGCCAAATCAAATAGCCAATTGAAATGAAATGAACAAAGGTCTACCATAAATGGCCCAAGCTAACAGAACAAAACATTAACGTAACACAGATGCAGCTTATTGAAATGAAAATCACTCTTACCATTTTTCTCGAAAACTGTATGGCTACTAAACTGCAACATGGGATCTATTTACACAATCCATCCATCAAAGTTTAGGCTAATCCAGGTTTTTATGCAGAAAAAGGATTGCATCAGCTGTGAATGGCTCAAGGCTGTCCTCCTCTGCTCGATGGTCCTGCCAGCAGTGCTGAAGTTGCGCTGCCAGGCACATGTAGCTTAATATGCAATATGCACGCACATGTTGCGCGTTGTCACAGCTACATAAACACATTTCCGCACTCAGGAAGACGGATGTTAGGGTAATATTTTTTATTTATTTTAATCACAAAAACATACCTTTGCATCAAGTTAAACAGGCCCATTGGCCACCTACATAATAAGCTGTTTTAAATTTCAAATGTTCAATGCCTTATCGCGCTGACGTGAGCGAGCCCGACCCGAACCCAAACATTATTTCTAAATATCTGTCCGAACCCGGCCCGGCGGGTCCCATCAGGCTCGGGTCGGGTATCCATCCTCTAATTCCCACAGCATCAATACCAATACTAGCTCCCCTCTTAGGGAACCGGGTTACATACGTAACCTGAGACAATCTGTCCTTCTAATGATTTTAAATCTGTCCCTGTGATATTGTTCATAGCACATTCACATTTTGTAACATTTCAGTCTTACCTGAATATTTTGTATTTCCTTTGGTGTCTTCATTTAAAACCTATTTTGGAAGAATGGTTCATAAAATCATATACAAAGATTTTTTTTACTTAATCTCATGAAATACATCTGTTTAAACGTCCACATTTTGTCTGAGGGAGTGCACTTACCTGTGCATTCACCACAGCTAGGGTTGCCAACCATAAACATGCACAGCAGATCCAGCTCGGCTGCTTCAGGGGCATCATACGTGCCGCCATCTTGACGAATC
This sequence comes from Romanogobio albipinnatus, assembly GCA_023566225.1. Classification (NCBI taxonomy): domain Eukaryota; kingdom Metazoa; phylum Chordata; class Actinopteri; order Cypriniformes; family Gobionidae; genus Romanogobio; species Romanogobio albipinnatus. The sequence continues at coordinate 76,544 of CM042258.1, read as the reverse complement.
ATCAACAAAAAAATCATCAACAACAGAAATTAATTAAAATTTTTCTTCAAAAACAAAATGAATTTCCTATCATCACCGTAAAGCTGCTTTGAAGCATCTGTGTCGCTATATAAAAGAAGGGTACTTACATTTACATTTATCAGACGCTTTTATCCAAAGCGACTTGCATTGCATTCAAAATACACATTTGACATTTTTGTCAATTCTTGCTTTCCCTGGGAATCGAACCCATGACCTTGGCGTTGCTAGTGCCATGCTCTACTGTTTGAGCTACAGGAAAACTGAAATTGACAAGTTAAGGATGGCACTAAATGCTGTCAAATACTCAGCATTGGGTGGGGAATTCTGTAAAGCTTTACACAGGCATTGGCATTTTATTTCTAGTGATCCATATTTTTCTAGTGTATTTAAAGAAGGTCCTCGTTTGGTCTTCAAACGTCAAAGTAATTTGTGTGATGGTTGTAAAATCTGATTTTCCGTCTTGTAAGGTGAAAACTGGTCTCCAGACTCTTCCTTCTGGTAATTATCGCTGTGGTAACTGTGCCAGTGTACTTTTACACACTAATGTAAATCTTTCAGTCATCCACACACTGGTCGGAATATTTTGATACATGGGACGATTACTTGCTCATCCACACATGTGATTTATCTTATACACTGTCCATGCGGTCTCGCTTACGTTGGCAAAACTTCTAAATCATTACGTGTTGGCATTAGTGAACACGGACCCTAACCCACTGTAACGCTCAGATATAATGCTGCACATCAGATATTGTTCTTTCCCCAAGATTCAGGAAGGTAGACCTCTCAGAAAACACACAAATACAGAGACTTTAATTACTATTTGGAGCATTGGGATCGCTAGACAAGGGTTAACAAATTAATTTAGTGAAAACCTCAAATTCGACCAAAATTGACATTTTCCACTTGTTTTGCCAGGAGCTCATAATTAGCATTACAACTCATTCTGCCAGCCCGGGTCACACACACTAATATAATAGTTAAATACAGGGGCGTTTCTAGGATTTTCATTTTACTGGGCTGATCCCCCCTAAAATGAAAATCCTAGAAACGAGTATATGAGTATATGAAAAAATAAATTGGTAAGACTTTAGTTTAGGATCCAATTCTCACTATTAACTAATAGCTTATTAGTATGCATATTAGGATATTGGCTGTGTATTATTACTTATACCTATAAAGCAAATATGAATGCCTCATTCTGCATGACCATATTGAACATATTGTACATCCCTTAATCATACAATGTAGGCAGGTTTATAATCAATGAGATCCCAAACGTGAAGTTAGGGGGGTTTGGGGGGCATGACTCCTCGAGAACATTTTGATTTCTATGATCTGCATGTGCATTAAGATGTTCTGAACGCCAACAATTTGATAACAATTGCTTGAAAACCATGTCAGTGGGCAGATATGACTGATAAAGTTTTACCATTTTTGTCAGTGAAGAAAGTAAACATATGTTTAACTGATATTTATATGTTTTATGAATCATTTTTGTAAACATGTTAATTTACTGAAGGCTAACAGGAAAGCTAGCCTAACTCAATTTATTAAATTAATTCACAATATGCCCAGATTCATTACTAATCTTATGTCCAATACAGGCTGAAAAAAACTGAGCTTTTTTATTTACTGAGAGCTACACATGGAATTATTACATTTACAATATGCAGACATTTATTACTAATATTCATTTGTTAATATTTCTTGTTTGTTAATTAAATTATAAATTACATTATAGGCCTATTTCAAATCAAAATGGTGAAATTAGACAAAAGTTTATTAATTTGCCTGAATATTTGTGTCATTGATTGGTTTTTATCAAATATTTTGACATTGACGAGCGGTGACAGACCAATGAGAGCTCAGATCCACACACACACATCTGCTTCTGACGCTCTGCTCGCCGACACAGCGGATTGAAGAACAGCTGATTAACACAGATTAAAAGACGGGACAAAACGAAGCCTCTGGCCAGTTTCCCTCCCATATGTTTGAAAGGTTAATCGCACATTTTTTTTAGGGGCTGAAGCCCCCCTAAAAAGGGCCTAGTGACCCTTTAACCTTGCACTTTCTAGTCTCTCCAGTTTCTTCACTTCTTACATCTATCCTCTGAAAAACGTAACTTTTCCTTTTAGTGAACATGTAGATTGATTTGCTGTGAAGCTTTGCTCAACCTTTCCTCCAACACAATAACACTGACACTGCATAAAATCCCATCTTACCTGGAGTCTCTGTTCTTGATATGGTGAGTCTGAAGCTGATCAGAAATCTGTAGTGATGTTTATAGTCCTGCTACTGAGGGAACGCCTCATGAAAACATGCGATGTCGGGAAATGTTGTGAAAGATTGGAGAGGGGAGGTGGCCAGTGGCCTGAGTCAATGCCCTTAGACCTTCAAATGCTTTCTGGCCTCTGGCCTGGATATCCAGGGTTGCCAACTTTTAAATTCAGGTTGGAGTGAGAGTTTTGGGGGGATGGGATGCGTGGGGCGGGGGGGGGGGGGGGGGGGGGGGTGATGTGCGCAAATATAGTTTTCGAACGTATATAGCCTACTGTGCATTATATTTGCTTGCATTCATTACAAATCACTATTATTAACATTTTTAAATTTCACAAATAAGTATAAGCAGTTATGATCTGCAATACTTTTTTGAGCAACTAGACTACATGTATATTTATTAAAGAGCCATACATTTTTTTCCAGCCACAAAATGACTCTAATTTTCCTCTTTGCATTGGAATTCTCTATTTTAACCTTCATTACTACACTAATTGTAATATAAATATTACAAATATTAGAAGAAAAATATTTTAAGTGGTCCTTAATGGACCATAATTATTGCACAATCAATAAATATTATTGAGCTAAAATATAAAAATAGTTAAGGTGTATGGTCACATTTGACTACCAATGAGTATGAATGTGAGCAATTAGTAAGAAATACCTGAGGGCTAAATACAAGAAAACATTAACATTAATCTAACAATGTTGCATCTCCATGATACTGTAAATGACGTAATAATCAATGCACACTATTCTGTTCTGTTTACCAAATATTTCTGCAAACTCCTGTATAGTGAAGCTGTGGTGTATTCGCTTCAGCCATTCAAATGTATTGACACAGCGCTAGAAGTGTTGAGCGCTCCATGAGCCATGTGACTGCGTGACCCGAGGTCACAAGGGCTGATTAGGACAGTGGACCTCGAGGACCAGAGTTGAACAACCCAGAACACACTGTCATGGACTATTTGCACTGAGCCTCGTGACATCCCGTAAAACCTGCTTTCAGATCAGAAAGACATTGAGGGACCAGAGACTTCCATGTTTCAATGAGCCATGTGTATAAAGTTCAACCCTCAACAAATAGTGATCAACAAATCAGCAGACAGTCAGCAAACACACAACACACACACATCCATTCAGTTGCAAGGGAAACACTGAATAGTTCAGACTTTCACAGTAGCATTTTGGGCCAAGAGCTCAGTCTTTGGAGTAGTGAGTGTGAGATGAACCGGGACTCGAGTGCAATGAAGTGAAATGAGCTATAGATGGAAAGGATGTTGTTTGCTAAATGAAGACAGTTAATCCCGTTTGGTCTAGATCCGGTTTATAGTTGAGCTGTTTCCTCATACTTACATAAACCCCCTCAAAATTTGAAGACCAAAAAAAGTGCATCCATCCATTATAAAAGTGCTCCACACGGCTCCAGGGGTTAATAAAGGCTGTCTGAAGCTATACACGATGGGTTTGTGTAAGAAAAATATTCATATTTAATACATTATACAGTAAGATGCTTACGGTGGACCACCTTCTGTATTCGACTCACACAGAAAGTGTGACACTTAACTAACGTTACGTCCGGCATCATCGTCGCGCCAGTTATGCTTTCTTCAGAAGTCGAATACGGAAGGCAGTCCAGCAGAAGCTATACAATTTACTTTATAACGTGTTAAATATGGACATTTTTCTTACACAAACCCATTGATTCACTTAGAAGGCCTTTATTAACCCCAGGAGTCTGAGCTGTTTCGGGCCCTTTAGAAGTTTTGACATGCTCTGACATTTGTGCAGTTTTCAGTTGCTTATAAACACATTAATGGCCAAAGTGTCATTACACTGTATTCAGCACAAACTGGCTACCATAACATGTGAGCAACATCAAATCAAATCACTTTATTTGTCACTCTACATATGCACAAGTGCAACAGCAGGTGAAATTCTTAGGTGCAGTTCCGAGCAACATAGCAGTCATGACATGACATGTACAACATTTAAGCAACAGCAGATTACACATCTGATGCGCACACAATTACTCACAGCACAGTATACACTACAATAAACAATAAATAATTTACACAATGTGAGTGTAGTTCTCACAGCTTTAAACAATATACACATACTTACAATATACATATACTTTAAACAATATACACTAAACATACATTAAACAGTATACATTACGCTATAATAATAATAATAATAATAATATACAATGTATAGTATAAAATATTATTCACAGATTGAAAAATTGAAATCCAAAGTGCAATAGATGCTATATGATAAATAAATGTGTATATAATGTGTGTGTATCTACAGTGGGTTGTGCTGAGTGATATTCTGTCCAGAGTGTGTTATGATCCTGATGGATCAGGAGTTAAGTAGTCTGATTGCTTGTGGGAAGAAGCTGTTCTGGAGTCGGCTGGTGCGTGTTCTGATGCTGCGGTACCGTCTGCCTGATGGCAGCAGTGAGAGCAGCCCATGGTTCGGGTGGCTAGAGTCTCTGATGATCCTCTGAGCTCTCTTCACACACCGCCTGGCGTAAATGTCCTGGAGGGAGGGAAGCTCACCTCCGATGATGCAGCTGGCCGTGCGCACTACCCTTTGCAGGGCCTTGCGGCTGCGGGCGGTACTGTTGCCGTACCAGGTGGTGATGCAGCCGGTCAGCAGGCTCTCGATGGTGCTGCTGTAGAAGCGTGTGAGGATGTGGCGGTTCATTCCAAACCTCCTCAGCCGTCGCAGGAAGAAAAGGCGCTGATGAGCCTTCTTCACAACGGCCTCGGAGTGGACGGACCATGAGAGTTCCTCTGTGATGTGGACACCGAGGAACTTGAAGCTGCTGACTCTCTCCACCGGTGCTCCATCGATGGTGATGGGGCGGTGTTCTCTCTCATTCCTCCTGAAGTCGACCACCAGCTCCTTGGTCTTGCTGACGTTGAGGGAGAGGTTGTGCTCCTGACACCACCGTGTCAGAGTGTGCACCTCCTCTCTGTAGGCCGTTTCATCATTGTCGGTGATAAGACCTACCACCGTCGTATCGTCAGCAAACTTGATGATGGTGTTGGAGCTGTGGGTTGCCACACAGTCATGTGTGTACAGGGAGTACAGGAGTGGGCTGAGAACGCAGCCCTGAGGGGCTCCAGTGTTGAGAGTCAGTGATGAGGAGATGTTACTGCCCATTCTGACCACCTGGCGTCTGTTTGACAGGAAGTCCAGGATCCAGCTGCATAACAAGCTGTTTAAGCCTAGAGCCCGGAGTTTAATGTCAAGTATGGAGGGCACAATGGTGTTGAATGCTGAGCTGTAGTCCACAAACAGCATTCTCACATATGTGTTCCTCTTTTCCAGGTGGGAGAGAGCAGTGTGAATTGTTGATGAAATGGCATCATCAGTGGAGCGGTTTGTGCGGTATGCAAACTGCAGTGGGTCCAGTGAGGGGGGGGAGAACAGAGCAGATATGGTTTCTGACTAGTCTCTCAAAGCATTTACTGATGATGGGGGTCAGAGCAACAGGACGCCAGTCGTTTAAGCAGGTGGTTTTTGACTGCTTAGGTACAGGAACAATAGTGGACGTTTTGAAGCATGTGGGGACCACAGACAGGGAGAGGGACAGGTTAAAAATGTCCGTGAAAACTCCAGCCAGTTGGTGCGCGCACGCTCTGATCACACAGCCGGGAATGCCGTCTGGACCCGCAGCTTTACGGACGTTCACCCGCCGGAAGGATCGGGTTACATCCGCGACAGATACAGAGAGTACACTAACCTCTGTATCTTCAGCCGCGAGCTCTCTCTCCGCGAGGGCGGTGTTAGTTCCCTCAAAGCGAGCATAGAAGGTGTTGAGCTCGTCCGGGAGAGAGGCAGCGGTGTTCACGGTGGAGTTTGTGTTCCCTTTATAGTCCGTGATGGTGTTAATTCCCCTCCACATGCTTCTGGAGTCGGTGGTGTTGAACTGTCCTTCAATCTTGTCCCTGTACTGGCGTTTTGCTGCTCTGATGGTTTTCCGGAGGGCATAACTTGCTTGTTTATGCTCCTCCGCGTTGCCGGAGTTAAAGGTGAAGGTGCGCGCATTGAGTGCCGCGCGAACATCCCCATTTAGCCACGGCTTCTGGTTTGGGTACAGCCGTATTGTTTTGGTCGGAACAACGTCATCTATGCACTTCCTGATGAAACACGTTACGCTATCAGCGTAAACCTCGATGTCGTCATCAGAGGCCGACCGGAACATCTCCCAGTCCGCGTGATCAAAACAGTCTTGGAGCATAGAGTCTGATTGGTCCGACCAGCACTGGATGGTTCTGAGGGCGGGTGCTTCCTGTTTGAGTCTTTGCCTATAAGCGGGCAAAAGGAGGATGGAAGCGTGATCCGATTTGCCAAATGGTGGGTGCGGGAGGGACTTGTAACAATCCTTGAAGGGGGAGTAGCAGTGATCTAAGACGCGGTTCCCTCGCGTGTTGAAGCTAACATGTTGGTGGTATTTGGGTGCAATGCGTTTGAAGTTGGCTTTGTTAAAGTCCCCGGTCACAATAAACGCGGCCTCAGGATGCGCGGTTTCTTGCTCACTCACTATCCTATACAGTTCCTTTAGTGCCCGGTCTGTGTCGGCTTGCGGGGGAATATACACAGCTGTGATGACGACCGCTGTGAATTCCCTCGGTAGCCAGAATGGTCGGCACAGAAGCATGAGAAATTCCAGATCAGGAGAACAGAAAGACTTGATAGAATGTACGTTCCTCTGATCACACCAGGATCGGTTGATCATAAAACACACCCCCGCCTTTGCTTTTCCCGGAGAGATCTTTTTCTCTGTCCATACGATGCACGGAGAACCCTGCGGTTTCGATGGCCGAATCTGGAATCTCAGCGGACATCCAAGTTTCTGTAAGGCAGATAATGCAGCAGTCCCTCGTGTCTCGCTGGAAAGAGATCCGTGCTCTCAGCTCGCAGAGTTTATTGTCCAGAGACTGAACATTAGCCAGTAAAATACTGGGAAGCGGGGGTCGGTTTGCGCGGCGTCTTACTCTAATGAGTACGCCGGCTCTCTTCCCTCTTCTCCGGCTGCGTTTGCGCGGTCGGGCTGTCCAGACAAAGGGATCCGATGCTGTGTTTGTAAACGGCGGTTCGTCACTGAAGAATTTAAAGTCCGGTTTTCGGTGTGCGATTGCCGAACCAATGTTCAAAAGTGTCTGTCTGTCGTACGTAGTAAGTCAAGTCAAGTCAACTTTATTTATATAGCGCTTTTAACAATGTAGATTGTTTCAAAGCAGCTTTACAGTATTAAACAGCAAAACAATGCAGCCTAATTCTACTCAGCTGTACAGCCATTTGATGCCATCAGCTCATTCCAATTTCCATACGGTGACAGTGTGGGCTTTAGATCAATAATTAGATCAGTCATTTAGTTTACATGGTTAAATTAGTTTATTAATTAGATTTATTTCGATGTTTAGTTGAAAAATATAGTGTCCCCAACTGAGCACGCCAAGCCAGAGGCAACAGTGGCAAGGAAACCAAAACCCCATTAGGTGACCTAATGGAGAAAAATAAACCTTGGGAGAAACCAGGCTCAGTCGGGGTGCCAGTTCTCCTCTGGCCAATTTACAAACAACGTATTATAATTATTATTATTATTATTATTATTCTGGCCGCTTTACAGGTCGGAGGTCATAATAGATCGGAATATTCAAAGGAACGGAGGCAACACGCTGGAGACGGGTTTATTGAGGATGATGTTGATTAAATAATTATTAAAGTGCAATATTCGAATGATCGGAGGCAACACGCTGGAGACGGGTTTATTGCGGATGACATATCAATTTAAGTATTATTTAATGTTAATATTCGAACAATCGGAGTCATCAAACTGGTGACGGGTTTATTTAGATGCCGTGTCGATGAGGCAGTTGCAGGGGGAGGATAATTGACACGGTCTCTGCAGACACTTCGGGGTCCTGTGTTGGTCTTCTCTGGTCCACCATCTGATTAGGATACGGCCCGGATCTGGCTGACTGCAGTAAACCTCGGGATAAAACAGAGAGAATATCATTAGCGTAGATGCCATTCTTCTGATGATGTAACGAGTACATCAGGTGTTATGGGAAGTGTTCCCGGTTCCGGCTGACCTAGTTAATGCAGCCTAACAATCAATTAATAGATAAAGTGTTTTATGTGTATGCCACAGTAAAGAGATGTGTTTTTAGTCTAGATTTAAACTGACAGAGTGTGTCTGCTTCCTGAACAGTGCTAGGAAGACTGTTCCAGAGTTTAGGAGCTAAATAGGAAAAGGATCGACCGCCTGCAGTTGATTTGGATATTCTCGGTATTAACAACTGGCCAGAATTTAGAGATCGCAGTAGACGTGATGGAGTATAATATGTTAAGAGCTCGCTCAAGTATTGGGGAGCTAAACCATTTAGTGCTTTGTAAGTTATAAGCAAGATTTTAAAATGTATGCGATGTTTAATAGGTAGCCAGTGCAATGTTGACAGAACTGGGCTAATATGGTCATACTTCCTGGTTCTAGTAAGTACTCGAGCTGCTGCGTTTTGGACCAGCTGGAGTTTATTTATTAAGCGAGCAGGGCAACCACCCAATAGAGCATTACAATAATCTAGCCTTGAGGTCATGAACGCATGAACTAACTGTTCAGCATTTTGCATTGAGAGCATGTGCCGTAATTTTGATATATTTTTAAGATGGTAGAATGCAGTTTTACAGATGCTAGAAACGTGGCTTTCAAACGAAAGATTGGTATCAAAGAGCACACCCAGGTTCCTCACTGACCACGAGCACTGGACAGAGCAGCCATCAAGTGTTAGACAGTATTCTAGGTTACTACTTGTGGAGCTTTTTTGTCCAATAATTAAAAATTCTGTTTTTTCTGAATTGAGTTGCAGGAAATTACCAGTCATCCAATGTTTTATGGCGGCTATGCATTCCGTCAATCTTGTGAATTGGTAAATTTCTTCAGGGCGTGAAGAAATATAGAGCTGAGTATCGTCAGCATAACAATGAAAACTAATGCCATGCTTCCTAATAATATCTCCCAGTGGTAGCATGTACAGGGTGAAGAGTAGCGGTCCTAGCACTGAGCCTTGTGGTACTCCATACTGAACTTGCGATCGGTGTGACATCTCATCATTTACTGCTACAAACTGATAACGGTCGCATAGGTATGATTTAAACCATGATAAAGCAATTCCACTAATACCTACATAATTTTCGAGTCTATTCAAAAGAATGTTGTGGTCGATGGTATCAAATGCAGCACTAAGATCGAGTAACACTAATAGAGAGATACAGCCACGATCGGATGATAAGAGTAAATCATTTGTAACTCTGATGAGAGCAGTCTCAGTACTATGATACGGTCTAAATCCTGACTGGAAATCCTCACAGATACCATTTCTTTCTAAAAAGGAACATAATTGTGAAGACACTGCCTTTTCAAGTATTTTTGACAGAAAGGGTAGATTTGAGATTGGTCTATAATTGACTAATTCTGTAGGATCAAGTTGCGTTTTTTTAATAAGTGGTTTAATAATAGCCAACTTAAAAGTTTTCGGTACATATCCTAATGACAAAGATGAATTAATGATATTAAGAAGAGGATCTATGACCGCTGGTAGCATCTCTTTTAATAGCCTAGTCGGTACAGGGTCAAGCATACATGTTGTTGATTTTGATGATTTAACGAGTTTAGCCAATTCTTCTTCTCCTATAGCAGTGAATGATTGTAATTTTTCCTCAGTGACACTACAATGCTCTGTCTGATGTGATACTGTAGTAGACGGCTGCATGGTTAAAATTCTCTTCCTAATATTATCAATTTTACATGTGAAGAAGTTCATAAAGTCATTACTACTGTGCTGTTTACAATCATCAGAAGTTGAAGCTTTATTTTTGGTTAATTTAGCCACTGTATCGAATAAATACCTTGGGTTGTGTTTGTTTTCTTCCAAGAGAGTTGAGAAATAAGCGGATCTAGCAGTTTTTACGGCCTTTCTGTATGCGATCATGTGCTCTTTCCACGAATTTCGAAAGACCTCTAGTTTTGTTTTCTTCCAGCTGCGCTCCATTTTTCTGGCTGCTGTTTTAAGGGCCCGGGTGTGCTCGTTGTACCAAGGCGTTGGACTATTTTCTTTAATCTTCTTTAAGCGCAGAGGAGCAACTGTGTCTAAAGTACTGGAAAAGAGAGAGTCAATAGTTTCTGTTGCAACATCGAGTTCTTCTATGCTATCTGGGTTGCTGAGGAGATGATACTGATGAGGAAGAGTATTTAAAAAGCAATCTTTAGTAGCGGCAGTGATTGTCCTGCCATTTTTGAAACGAGGGGGCGGCGTTGCAACTTTAGCTAAATTAAGTATACAAGATACTAAGTAATGATCTGAGATGTCATCGCTCTGCTGCAGAATTTCAACGGTATCAACATTAATTCCATGTGACAATATTAGGTCTAAAGTATGATTATGGCGATGAGTGGGTCCTGACACGTGTTGCCTAACTCCAATAGAGTTTAGTGTATCTTTAAATGCTAATCCTAATACGTCTTTTTCGTTGTCTACATGGATATTAAAATCACCAACAATTAGTACTTTATCTACGGCCAGTACTAATTCTGATAGAAAGTCAGCAAATTCTTTGATAAAGTCTGTATTATGCCCTGGTGGCCTGTATACAGTAGCTAACACAAATGTTGAACGGGTTTTGTCATGTACACTACATAGCGTTACATAAAGCACCAAAACTTCGAAGGAATTATATTTGAAACTAGACTTCTGAGTAATACTGAAGATATTATTATAAATTACAGCAACCCCTCCCCCTTTACCTTTCAGACGCGGCTCATGTTTATAACAATAATCTTGGGGGGTGGACTCATTTAAGGTAATGTAGTCGTCAGGTTTTAGCCAGGTTTCTGTCAAACAGAGCACATCTAGATCATTATCTTTAATAATATCATTAACAATAAGCGCTTTTGGGGAAAGGGATCTAATATTCAGCAACCCAAGCTTTATCAATTGTTCATCTGTATTATATCTTTTGTTTATTTGTTGGACATCAATTCAATTTTTACTGTTGAATGGTTTTGATGTTTTTTTGTATTTACTAATTCGGGGAACAGACACAGTCTCTATATGATAATATCTCGGTGAAAGAGTCTCTATGTGCTGGGATTTATCTGACTCCGGTGACATGAGACAGCTAGCAGACGGTCGGTTTAGCCAGTTTGTCTGCTTCCTGACCTGGGCCCTAGTGAGTCAAGGTTTAGCTCTAAGACTATGTGCCAAATTACTAGAGAGAAGAGCGGCACCACCCCAGGAGGGATGGATGCCATCCTTCTTCAACAGGTCAGGTCTGCCCCAAAAACTTTTCCAATTGTCTATGAACCCTATGTTATTTTGCAGACACCACTTAGACAACCAGCCATTGAGTGATGATAGTTAGCAGGCTATCTCATCACTCCTTCTAACGGGGAGCGGACCAGAACAATAAACAGCCTCTGACATCGTACTAGCGAGTAAGGCAGACAACATCCAAGACAAAAAACACAAAAACTATAAACAGAACAAACAAAAAACTACAATGTTCTAGCAGAGCTCGCGACGCAGCGGCCATCCTCGGCGCCATCTTGACATGTATGTACATGAATAATAATGTGATCACTCCTGAGAAACAAAAGACCTGCATAATAATGAGCTGCATAATAAATGAGCTGCATAATAAATGAGCTTCAGGTAGGCCTACTAGACTTTAGGTTTACTAGATAAGTACAGTAACAGTAAAAAAAAATAAAAAAAATGATGGTATGATTTTGTCTCTCTGTCTCACGTCCTCTAAAGGTTTCTCTGCCGGCCGATCAAAAGTTCTGAATACATTTGAGAAAAGTTAGGGTTAGGGTTAGGGTTAGGGTTAGGGTTAGGGGAATGAAAAATCCAAGATCAGGGGCCCTAAGGTCCCTGAAATGGCTATGCACAGTCCAGCCTTCTGCTGACCACTAAAGGCAGCCCAGGACCAAAACCAGTCAATCCCATGTGTCGCCATATATTCGGGTTATATCTATGAAGCATGTGTCATAATCAATTTTTTATTTATTTATTTATTAATATTGCAGAAGCCAGGAGAGGGGTAAGTAACCACGGTGTATGATACATCAAATGGTATATGTGATAATAACTATCCACTATAGTCTATATATAAAAAAGTGTTTGTTTTATTGTAAGATAGTGATTTATATGTTAGCCATTTATGCCATTTAACCCACGTTATGTTTCGTATAATCATGTAATCTTTTTTATTTTTTTCAGGAGTCCAGGGCTGCGTCCACCAGGGGTATGACAGGCCGGGCTGGATCCGCGAGGGGTGTGGAACCGAGGGTTGACTCGGACACAAGACGAGAGGGGTAGGTTTTAGGTAAGGTTTTGTGGAGTGGGTTATCATAATGGAAGGGTTAGGATTAGGGTTAGGATTAGGGTTAAGATTAGGATTAGGGTTAGGATTAGGGTTAGGGTTAGGGGAATTAAATTCCAGGAACCGAGTCCCGAAAGACTCGGAACCGGTTGTGCACTTTCCAGGGTTAAACTGGCCGCCACGAGTCCACACACATACCCACTCGAACCGAACACAACAGCCATCACTCTTCTGGAGAAAGCCAACGCATAAACAGGGCTGTAGTGGCCAGGGCTGTAGTGGCCAGGGCTGGAGTGACCAGGGCTGTTTTTTAAGGGGGTCTGTGCAAAAACCAAGGGGTTAGGTTTTAGTGCATGAGCAGGTGAGGGGCATATTCAATTATAGCACCCATCTCAACGTCTGTATGGACGGAGAAAAATAAATAAACATTACGCTCAGATACATCACACCCTCAAATGATGCTGGCTGTTTATTTTCAAAATTAATATTTAGTTATAGCAGCCATCTCAACGTCTATATGGACGGAGAAAAATAAATAAACATTGTGCTCAGACACATCACACCCTCAAATGATGTCGGCTGTTTATTTTCAAAATTATTCGGCTGTTTGGGTTAGGGTTAGGGTTAGGGTTAGGGTTAGGTTTTTGAAAGAATTACAACAGCTCCCCTGGCCTAGAACTGGTCCGGGTCCAAGGGGAGTCTGAGGAAAGGCACGGGCTCGTGCTCTTTTGACCCAACCATCGTCCCCTCTCGGGACTACCATTACTAGGTTCCGGGCCCCTCAAACAAAAACCCCTCCCCCCCGGGAGAAATGCTAGACCAGGCCTGGCCCAACACTTCCCCAAACTCTAGAACTAAACCCCCACACGCCCGCACCCTACCCCATGAAAATAAAACCCATCATGTCCTCCTCTCGACCGACTTTAGCAAAAAACATTGGTGGGTGAAGAGCCTCTATCACTGTGACGAGCAGAACTGACCCAGTCTTGGTATATACACACACAATCTCGATGAACCAGCGTTTTAGCCCGTAGGCATGGAAATCAGCAAGTCCACCTGACGGGTAAGTTCAAAATCCCTACTATGGCTCCCCCCCCACCAAACCCAACGCTCGGCTAGACCGACATGGAGCTGGAAGCCAGCTCCCGGCTCCAGCCGTCGTTCAGGCCGGGAGGCAGACCGAGGAGATAAACCTGCACCCCTGGTCCATCAGGGCTGTGATGGCTAAGATTAGGCAATAAAGGGTGCGAGGGTCAACCCAGACCCATGTCATTGACACCAGTATTCGATGGTTAAATCCCTGTAGTCGGTTGTTAAACCATTACTCCCGTTCCTATCCCACCAAACCCAACGTTCCGCCAGGCCGGAAAGGAAACAGATAAACCCGAGCCCCTGATCCATCATGGCTGTGATAGTTAGAATAAGGCTAGGATCAACGTAAGGACCGATCTGACCCATATCATCGATATCAAGGTTCGATGGTTAGATCCAGATGATAAGAGAGCTACGATACCTCCAATACAGGAGGTTATTAAACCAATACTTCCGTTCCCATCCCACCAAACCCAACGTTCCGCCAGGCCGGAAAGGAAACAGATAAACCCGAGCCCCTGATCCATCATGGTTGTGATAGTTAGAATAAGGCTAGGATCAACGTAAGGACCGATCTGACCCCTATCATCGATATCAGGGTTCGATGGTTAGATCCAGATGATAAGAGAGCTACGACACCTCCAATACAGGAGGTTGTTAAACCATTACTTCCGTTCCTATCCCACCAAACCCAACGTTCCGCCAGGCCGGAAAGGAAACAGCAGATAAACCAGAGCCAATGATCCATCATGCCTGTGATAGTTAGAGTAAGGCTAGGATCCACATAAGGACCGATCTCCCCCATGTCACCATTCCCACCGGGCTATGACCTTTAGAATTAGGGGACGCAAGGGTAAATTCCACTCCCATCCCCAGCTACCATCGCCAAATGCCAGTGAAGAATAAACGCGGGAACAAATACCCATGCACCTCAAATCCCTCCGGGTTGTGAGGGTAGTTTTTAGGAAAAGGATGAGCACAGAGCGACCCCCATGCATCTCACAAATCCCTCAGTGGTCGTGAGGGGTAGGATTAAGGGAAGGATGAGTGTAGGGACAGTTCCCCGTGTATTTCACAAATCCATCAGGACTGTGACGGTTAGGTTTAGGTATAAGCCACTGATCCATCAGGGCTGTGAGGGCTAAGTTTAGGCAAGAATGGGTGTGGGGATAGATCCCAACCCATTAACCCATCAGGGCTGTGACGGTTAGGTTTAGGTATAAACCACCGATCCATCAGGACTGTGACGGTTAGGTTTAGGTATAAGCCACTGATCCATCAGGGCTGTGAGGGCTAAGTTTAGGCAAGAATGGGTGTGGGGATAGATCCCAACCCATTAACCCATCAGGGCTGTGACGGTTAGGGTTAGGTATAAACCACTGATCCATCAGGACTGTGACGGTTAAGTTTAGGTATAAGCCACTGATCCATCAGGACTGTGACGGTTAAGTTTAGGTATAAGCCACTGATCCATCAGGGCTGTGAGGGTTAGGGTTAGGTTTTTGAAAGAATTACAACAGCTCCCCTGGCCTAGAACTGGTCCGGGTCCAAGGGGAGTCTGAGGAAAGGCACGGGCTCGTGGTCTTTTGACCCAACCATCGTCCCCTCTCGGGACTACCATTACTAGGTTCCGGGTCCCTCAAACAAAAACCCCTCCCCCCCGGGAGAAATGCTAGACCGGGCCTGGCCCAACACTTCCCCAAACTCTAGAACTAAACCCCCACACGCCCGCACCCTACCCCATGAAAATAAAACCCATCATGTCCTCCTCTCGACCGACTTTAGCAAAAAACATTGGTGGGTGAAGAGCCTCTATCACTGTGACGAGCAGAACTGACCCAGTCTTGGTATATACACACACAATCTCGCTGAACCAGCGTTTTAGCCCGTAGGCATGGAAATCAGCAAGTCCACCTGACGGGTAAGTTCAAAACCCCTACTATGGCTCCCCCCCCACCAAACCCAACGCTCGGCTAGACCGACATGGAGCTGGAAGCCAGCTCCCGGCTCCAGCCGTCGTTCAGGCCGGGAGGCAGACCGAGGAGATAAACCTGCACCCCTGGTCCATCAGGGCTGTGATGGCTAAGATTAGGCAATAAAGGGTGCGAGGGTCAACCCAGACCCATGTCATTGATACCAGTATTCGATGGTTAAATCCCTGCAGTCGGTTGTTAAACCATTACTCCCGTTCCTATCCCACCAAACCCAACGTTCCGCCAGGCCGGAAAGGAAACAGATAAACCCGAGCCCCTGATCCATCATGGCTGTGATAGTTAGAATAAGGCTAGGATCAACGTAAGGACCGATCTGACCCATATCATCGATATCAAGGTTCGATGGTTAGATCCAGATGATAAGAGAGCTACGATACCTCCAATACAGGAGGTTATTAAACCAATACTTCCGTTCCTATCCCACCAAACCCAACGTTCCGCCAGGCCGGAAAGGAAACAGATAAACCCGAGCCCCTGATCCATCATGGCTGTGATAGTTAGAATAAGGCTAGGATCAACGTAAGGACCGATCTGACCCATATCATCGATATCAAGGTTCGATGGTTAGATCCAGATGATAAGAGAGCTACGATACCTCCAATACAGGAGGTTATTAAACCAATACTTCCGTTCCTATCCCACCAAACCCAACGTTCCGCCAGGCCGGAAAGGAAACAGCAAATAAACCAGAGCCAATGATCCATCATGCCTGTGATAGTTAGAGTAAGGCTAGGATCCACATAAGGACCGATCTCCCCCATGTCACCATTCCCACCGGGCTATGACCTTTAGAATTAGGGGACGCAGGGGTAAATTCCACTCCTATCCCCAGCTACCATCGCCAAATGCCAGTGAAGAATAAACGCGGGAACAAATACCCATGCACCTCAAATCCCTCCGGGTTGTGAGGGTAGTTTTTAGGAAAAGGATGAGCACAGAGCGACCCCAATGCATCTCACAAATCCCTCAGTGGTCGTGAGGGGTAGGATTAAGGGAAGGATGAGTGTAGGGACAGATCCCCGTGTATTTCACAAATCCATCAGGACTGTGACGGTTAGGTTTAGGTATAAGCCACTGATCCATCAGGGCTGTGAGGGCTAAGTTTAGGCAAGAATGGGTGTGGGGATAGATCCCAACCCATTAACCCATCAGGGCTGTGACGGTTAAGTTTAGGTATAAGCCACTGATCCATCAGGACTGTGACGGTTAAGTTTAGGTATAAGCCACTGATCCATCAGGACTGTGAGGGCTAAGTTTAGGCAAGAATGGGTGTGGGGATAGAACCCATTAACCCATCAGGGCCGTGACGGTTAGGGTTAGGTATAGACCACTGATCCATCAGGACTGTGACGGTTAAGTTTAGGTATAAGCCACTGATCCATCAGGACTGTGACGGTTAAGTTTAGGTATAAGCCACTGATCCATCAGGGCTGTGAGGGCTAAGTTTAGGCAAGAATGGGTGTGGGGATAGAT
The DNA here is from genome assembly GCA_023566225.1 of Romanogobio albipinnatus. NCBI lineage: Eukaryota > Metazoa > Chordata > Actinopteri > Cypriniformes > Gobionidae > Romanogobio > Romanogobio albipinnatus. The sequence goes on along the minus strand of CM042258.1, from coordinate 59,274 downwards.
CCCAACCCATTAACCCATCAGGGCTGTGACGGTTAAGTTTAGGTATAAGCCACTGATCCATCAGGACTGTGACGGTTACGTTTAGGTATAAGCCACTGATCCATCAGGACTGTGAGGGCTAAGTTTAGGCGAGAATGGGTGTGGGGATAGAACCCATTAACCCATCAGGGTCGTGACGGTTAAGTTTAGGTATAAGCCACTGATCCATCAGGACTGTGACGGTTAAGTTTAGGTATAAGCCACTGATCCATCAGGACTGTGACGGTTAAGTTTAGGTATAAGCCACTGATCCATCAGGACTGTGACGGTTAAGTTTAGGTATAAGCCACTGATCCATCAGGACTGTGACGGTTAAGTTTAGGTATAAGCCACTGATCCATCAGGACTGTGAGGGTTAAGTTTAGGCAGGAATGGGTGTGGGGATAGATCCCATTAACCCATCAGGACTGTGACGGTTAAGTTTAGGTATAAGCCACTGATCCATCAGGACTGTGACGGTTAAGTTTAGGTATAAGCCACTGATCCATCAGGACTGTGACGGTTAAGTTTAGGTATAAGCCACTGCTCCATCAGGACTGTGAGGGCTAAGTTTAGGCAAGAATGGGTGTGGGGATAGATCCCAACCCATTAACCCATCAGGGCTGTGACGGTTAAGTTTAGGTATAAGCCACTGATCCATCAAGACTGTGACGGTTAAGTTTAGGTATAAGCCACTGATCCCTCAAGACTGTGACGGTTAAGTTTAGGTATAAGCCACTGATTCAACAGGACTGTGACGGTTAAGTTTAGGTATAAGCCACTGATCCATCAGGACTGTGAGGGTTAAGTTTAGGCAGGAATGGGTGTGGGGATAGATCCCATTAACCCATCAGGACTGTGACGGTTAAGTTTAGGTATAAGCCACTGATCCATCAGGACTGTGACGGTTAAGTTTAGGTATAAGCCACTGATCCATCAGGACTGTGACGGTTAAGTTTAGGTATAAGCCACTGATCCATCAGGACTGTGAGGGTTAAGTTTAGGCAGGAATGGGTGTGGGTTAGGGTTAGGGTTAGGGTTAGGGTTAGGGGAAATCGATCCAAGATCCGATCCCCGAAGGAATCGGAAATGGTTATGCACTCTCCACCCAACCGCTGACCACTAAAGACGGCTAGAGAGATATATATATCATTATTAAAAAATAAAATAGAGGGCTAAAATTGCCATAGGGTTAAAATTGCCAGGGTTCAAATCAAGAGGGCTATAACAACAAGGGTTTAATTTTATAAAAAAACGATGGTTAGGTTTTAGGCAGATGTGGTGAGGGGCATATAACTCCCGTCTGTATGGACATGAGGAGACGCTCGACGTCACAGGGGACGGAGAAAAAATTATGTGGCTCTTCAACATCACTCACAACAATGATGGCGGCCATTTTGACCAACTCGACGCCTGTATGGGCAAAGAGAAAATTTTCCAAGGCTCTGCTACATCACCCACCTTTCAAATGATGGCAGCTGTACTCATTTTTACGGTCTCGTGTCATCCAGGCATACTCTCGCGACGCGTTTCGAACTTTCCCAAGGTTCTCTTCAGGCGAATTGGGATGACAACTGTCTCTGTTCCCTCTCCAACTCCATAGTGGTAGAGGGCTGGGTGCCCCTCCCACTACTAAATACCTTTTCAACACTGTATGGTGCTTCATAAATCGTTTTTTCACTATCAATACATTTATTTTTAATTTTAAAATTTAATAACCATATATAAACAATCATCACCATCTGAAGCTCAGAGTTGGAGGACCTGGCCTGTTAGGGGAAATCGATCCAAGATCCGATCCCCGAAGGAATCGGAAATGGTTATGCACTCTCCACCCAACCGCTGACCACTAAAGACGGCTAGAGAGATATATATATCATTATTAAAAAATAAAATAGAGGGCTAAAATTGCCATAGGGTTAAAATTGCCAGGGTTCAAATCAAGAGGGCTATAACAACAAGGGTTTAATTTTATAAAAAAACGATGGTTAGGTTTTAGGCAGATGTGGTGAGGGGCATATAACTCCCGTCTGTATGGACATGAGGAGACGCTCGACGTCACAGGGGACGGAGAAAAAATTATGTGGCTCTTCAACATCACTCACAACAATGATGGCGGCCATTTTGACCAACTCGACGCCTGTATGGGCAAAGAGAAAATTTTCCAAGGCTCTGCTACATCACCCACCTTTCAAATGATGGCAGCTGTACTCATTTTTACGGTCTCGTGTCATCCAGGCATACTCTCGCGACGCGTTTCGAACTTTCCCAAGGTTCTCTTCAGGCGAATTGGGATGACAACTGTCTCTGTTCCCTCTCCAACTCCATAGTGGTAGAGGGCTGGGTGCCCCTCCCACTACTAAATACCTTTTCAACACTGTATGGTGCTTCATAAATCGTTTTTTCACTATCAATACATTTATTTTTAATTTTAAAATTTAATAACCATATATAAACAATCATCACCATCTGAAGCTCAGAGTTGGAGGACCTGGCCTGTTAGGGGAAATCGATCCAAGATCCGATCCCCGAAGGAATCGGAAATGGTTATGCACTCTCCACCCAACCGCTGACCACTAAAGACGGCTAGAGAGATATATATATCATTATTAAAAAATAAAATAGAGGGCTAAAATTGCCATAGGGTTAAAATTGCCAGGGTTCAAATCAAGAGGGCTATAACAACAAGGGTTTAATTTTATAAAAAAACGATGGTTAGGTTTTAGGCAGATGTGGTGAGGGGCATATAACTCCCGTCTGTATGGACATGAGGAGACGCTCGACGTCACAGGGGACGGAGAAAAAATTATGTGGCTCTTCAACATCACTCACAACAATGATGGCGGCCATTTTGACCAACTCGACGCCTGTATGGGCAAAGAGAAAATTTTCCAAGGCTCTGCTACATCACCCACCTTTCAAATGATGGCAGCTGTACTCATTTTTACGGTCTCGTGTCATCCAGGCATACTCTCGCGACGCGTTTCGAACTTTCCCAAGGTTCTCTTCAGGCGAATTGGGATGACAACTGTCTCTGTTCCCTCTCCAACTCCATAGTGGTAGAGGGCTGGGTGCCCCTCCCACTACTAAATACCTTTTCAACACTGTATGGTGCTTCATAAATCGTTTTTTCACTATCAATACATTTATTTTTAATTTTAAAATTCAATAACCATATATAAACAATCATCACCATCTGAAGCTCAGAGTTGGAGGACCTGGCCTGTTAGGGGAAATCGATCCAAGATCCGATCCCCGAAGGAATCGGAAATGGTTATGCACTCTCCACCCAACCGCTGACCACTAAAGACGGCTAGAGAGATATATATATCATTATTAAAAAATAAAATAGAGGGCTAAAATTGCCATAGGGTTAAAATTGCCAGGGTTCAAATCAAGAGGGCTATAACAACAAGGGTTTAATTTTATAAAAAAACGATGGTTAGGTTTTAGGCAGATGTGGTGAGGGGCATATAACTCCCGTCTGTATGGACATGAGGAGACGCTCGACGTCACAGGGGACGGAGAAAAAATTATGTGGCTCTTCAACATCACTCACAACAATGATGGCGGCCATTTTGACCAACTCGACGCCTGTATGGGCAAAGAGAAAATTTTCCAAGGCTCTGCTACATCACCCACCTTTCAAATGATGGCAGCTGTACTCATTTTTACGGTCTCGTGTCATCCAGGCATACTCTCGCGACGCGTTTCGAACTTTCCCAAGGTTCTCTTCAGGCGAATTGGGATGACAACTGTCTCTGTTCCCTCTCCAACTCCATAGTGGTAGAGGGCTGGGTGCCCCTCCCACTACTAAATACCTTTTCAACACTGTATGGTGCTTCATAAATCGTTTTTTCACTATCAATACATTTATTTTTAATTTTAAAATTCAATAACCATATATAAACAATCATCACCATCTGAAGCTCAGAGTTGGAGGACCTGGCCTGTTAGGGGAAATCGATCCAAGATCCGATCCCCGAAGGAATCGGAAATGGTTATGCACTCTCCACCCAACCGCTGACCACTAAAGACGGCTAGAGAGATATATATATCATTATTAAAAAATAAAATAGAGGGCTAAAATTGCCATAGGGTTAAAATTGCCAGGGTTCAAATCAAGAGGGCTATAACAACAAGGGTTTAATTTTATAAAAAAACGATGGTTAGGTTTTAGGCAGATGTGGTGAGGGGCATATAACTCCCGTCTGTATGGACATGAGGAGACGCTCGACGTCACAGGGGACGGAGAAAAAATTATGTGGCTCTTCAACATCACTCACAACAATGATGGCGGCCATTTTGACCAACTCGACGCCTGTATGGGCAAAGAGAAAATTTTCCAAGGCTCTGCTACATCACCCACCTTTCAAATGATGGCAGCTGTACTCATTTTTACGGTCTCGTGTCATCCAGGCATACTCTCGCGACGCGTTTCGAACTTTCCCAAGGTTCTCTTCAGGCGAATTGGGATGACAACTGTCTCTGTTCCCTCTCCAACTCCATAGTGGTAGAGGGCTGGGTGCCCCTCCCACTACTAAATACCTTTTCAACACTGTATGGTGCTTCATAAATCGTTTTTTCACTATCAATACATTTATTTTTAATTTTAAAATTCAATAACCATATATAAACAATCATCACCATCTGAAGCTCAGAGTTGGAGGACCTGGCCTGTTAGGGGAAATCGATCCAAGATCCGATCCCCGAAGGAATCGGAAATGGTTATGCACTCTCCACCCAACCGCTGACCACTAAAGACGGCTAGAGAGATATATATATCATTATTAAAAAATAAAATAGAGGGCTAAAATTGCCATAGGGTTAAAATTGCCAGGGTTCAAATCAAGAGGGCTATAACAACAAGGGTTTAATTTTATAAAAAAACGATGGTTAGGTTTTAGGCAGATGTGGTGAGGGGCATATAACTCCCGTCTGTATGGACATGAGGAGACGCTCGACGTCACAGGGGACGGAGAAAAAATTATGTGGCTCTTCAACATCACTCACAACAATGATGGCGGCCATTTTGACCAACTCGACGCCTGTATGGGCAAAGAGAAAATTTTCCAAGGCTCTGCTACATCACCCACCTTTCAAATGATGGCAGCTGTACTCATTTTTACGGTCTCGTGTCATCCAGGCATACTCTCGCGACGCGTTTCGAACTTTCCCAAGGTTCTCTTCAGGCGAATTGGGATGACAACTGTCTCTGTTCCCTCTCCAACTCCATAGTGGTAGAGGGCTGGGTGCCCCTCCCACTACTAAATACCTTTTCAACACTGTATGGTGCTTCATAAATCGTTTTTTCACTATCAATACATTTATTTTTAATTTTAAAATTCAATAACCATATATAAACAATCATCACCATCTGAAGCTCAGAGTTGGAGGACCTGGCCTGTTAGGGGAAATCGATCCAAGATCCGATCCCCGAAGGAATCGGAAATGGTTATGCACTCTCCACCCAACCGCTGACCACTAAAGACGGCTAGAGAGATATATATATCATTATTAAAAAATAAAATAGAGGGCTAAAATTGCCATAGGGTTAAAATTGCCAGGGTTCAAATCAAGAGGGCTATAACAACAAGGGTTTAATTTTATAAAAAAACGATGGTTAGGTTTTAGGCAGATGTGGTGAGGGGCATATAACTCCCGTCTGTATGGACATGAGGAGACGCTCGACGTCACAGGGGACGGAGAAAAAATTATGTGGCTCTTCAACATCACTCACAACAATGATGGCGGCCATTTTGACCAACTCGACGCCTGTATGGGCAAAGAGAAAATTTTCCAAGGCTCTGCTACATCACCCACCTTTCAAATGATGGCAGCTGTACTCATTTTTACGGTCTCGTGTCATCCAGGCATACTCTCGCGACGCGTTTCGAACTTTCCCAAGGTTCTCTTCAGGCGAATTGGGATGACAACTGTCTCTGTTCCCTCTCCAACTCCATAGTGGTAGAGGGCTGGGTGCCCCTCCCACTACTAAATACCTTTTCAACACTGTATGGTGCTTCATAAATCGTTTTTTCACTATCAATACATTTATTTTTAATTTTAAAATTCAATAACCATATATAAACAATCATCACCATCTGAAGCTCAGAGTTGGAGGACCTGGCCTGTTAGGGGAAATCGATCCAAGATCCGATCCCCGAAGGAATCGGAAATGGTTATGCACTCTCCACCCAACCGCTGACCACTAAAGACGGCTAGAGAGATATATATATCATTATTAAAAAATAAAATAGAGGGCTAAAATTGCCATAGGGTTAAAATTGCCAGGGTTCAAATCAAGAGGGCTATAACAACAAGGGTTTAATTTTATAAAAAAACGATGGTTAGGTTTTAGGCAGATGTGGTGAGGGGCATATAACTCCCGTCTGTATGGACATGAGGAGACGCTCGACGTCACAGGGGACGGAGAAAAAATTATGTGGCTCTTCAACATCACTCACAACAATGATGGCGGCCATTTTGACCAACTCGACGCCTGTATGGGCAAAGAGAAAATTTTCCAAGGCTCTGCTACATCACCCACCTTTCAAATGATGGCAGCTGTACTCATTTTTACGGTCTCGTGTCATCCAGGCATACTCTCGCGACGCGTTTCGAACTTTCCCAAGGTTCTCTTCAGGCGAATTGGGATGACAACTGTCTCTGTTCCCTCTCCAACTCCATAGTGGTAGAGGGCTGGGTGCCCCTCCCACTACTAAATACCTTTTCAACACTGTATGGTGCTTCATAAATCGTTTTTTCACTATCAATACATTTATTTTTAATTTTAAAATTCAATAACCATATATAAACAATCATCACCATCTGAAGCTCAGAGTTGGAGGACCTGGCCTGTTAGGGGAAATCGATCCAAGATCCGATCCCCGAAGGAATCGGAAATGGTTATGCACTCTCCACCCAACCGCTGACCACTAAAGACGGCTAGAGAGATATATATATCATTATTAAAAAATAAAATAGAGGGCTAAAATTGCCATAGGGTTAAAATTGCCAGGGTTCAAATCAAGAGGGCTATAACAACAAGGGTTTAATTTTATAAAAAAACGATGGTTAGGTTTTAGGCAGATGTGGTGAGGGGCATATAACTCCCGTCTGTATGGACATGAGGAGACGCTCGACGTCACAGGGGACGGAGAAAAAATTATGTGGCTCTTCAACATCACTCACAACAATGATGGCGGCCATTTTGACCAACTCGACGCCTGTATGGGCAAAGAGAAAATTTTCCAAGGCTCTGCTACATCACCCACCTTTCAAATGATGGCAGCTGTACTCATTTTTACGGTCTCGTGTCATCCAGGCATACTCTCGCGACGCGTTTCGAACTTTCCCAAGGTTCTCTTCAGGCGAATTGGGATGACAACTGTCTCTGTTCCCTCTCCAACTCCATAGTGGTAGAGGGCTGGGTGCCCCTCCCACTACTAAATACCTTTTCAACACTGTATGGTGCTTCATAAATCGTTTTTTCACTATCAATACATTTATTTTTAATTTTAAAATTCAATAACCATATATAAACAATCATCACCATCTGAAGCTCAGAGTTGGAGGACCTGGCCTGTTAGGGGAAATCGATCCAAGATCCGATCCCCGAAGGAATCGGAAATGGTTATGCACTCTCCACCCAACCGCTGACCACTAAAGACGGCTAGAGAGATATATATATCATTATTAAAAAATAAAATAGAGGGCTAAAATTGCCATAGGGTTAAAATTGCCAGGGTTCAAATCAAGAGGGCTATAACAACAAGGGTTTAATTTTATAAAAAAACGATGGTTAGGTTTTAGGCAGATGTGGTGAGGGGCATATAACTCCCGTCTGTATGGACATGAGGAGACGCTCGACGTCACAGGGGACGGAGAAAAAATTATGTGGCTCTTCAACATCACTCACAACAATGATGGCGGCCATTTTGACCAACTCGACGCCTGTATGGGCAAAGAGAAAATTTTCCAAGGCTCTGCTACATCACCCACCTTTCAAATGATGGCAGCTGTACTCATTTTTACGGTCTCGTGTCATCCAGGCATACTCTCGCGACGCGTTTCGAACTTTCCCAAGGTTCTCTTCAGGCGAATTGGGATGACAACTGTCTCTGTTCCCTCTCCAACTCCATAGTGGTAGAGGGCTGGGTGCCCCTCCCACTACTAAATACCTTTTCAACACTGTATGGTGCTTCATAAATCGTTTTTTCACTATCAATACATTTATTTTTAATTTTAAAATTCAATAACCATATATAAACAATCATCACCATCTGAAGCTCAGAGTTGGAGGACCTGGCCTGTTAGGGGAAATCGATCCAAGATCCGATCCCCGAAGGAATCGGAAATGGTTATGCACTCTCCACCCAACCGCTGACCACTAAAGACGGCTAGAGAGATATATATATCATTATTAAAAAATAAAATAGAGGGCTAAAATTGCCATAGGGTTAAAATTGCCAGGGTTCAAATCAAGAGGGCTATAACAACAAGGGTTTAATTTTATAAAAAAACGATGGTTAGGTTTTAGGCAGATGTGGTGAGGGGCATATAACTCCCGTCTGTATGGACATGAGGAGACGCTCGACGTCACAGGGGACGGAGAAAAAATTATGTGGCTCTTCAACATCACTCACAACAATGATGGCGGCCATTTTGACCAACTCGACGCCTGTATGGGCAAAGAGAAAATTTTCCAAGGCTCTGCTACATCACCCACCTTTCAAATGATGGCAGCTGTACTCATTTTTACGGTCTCGTGTCATCCAGGCATACTCTCGCGACGCGTTTCGAACTTTCCCAAGGTTCTCTTCAGGCGAATTGGGATGACAACTGTCTCTGTTCCCTCTCCAACTCCATAGTGGTAGAGGGCTGGGTGCCCCTCCCACTACTAAATACCTTTTCAACACTGTATGGTGCTTCATAAATCGTTTTTTCACTATCAATACATTTATTTTTAATTTTAAAATTCAATAACCATATATAAACAATCATCACCATCTGAAGCTCAGAGTTGGAGGACCTGGCCTGTTAGGGGAAATCGATCCAAGATCCGATCCCCGAAGGAATCGGAAATGGTTATGCACTCTCCACCCAACCGCTGACCACTAAAGACGGCTAGAGAGATATATATATCATTATTAAAAAATAAAATAGAGGGCTAAAATTGCCATAGGGTTAAAATTGCCAGGGTTCAAATCAAGAGGGCTATAACAACAAGGGTTTAATTTTATAAAAAAACGATGGTTAGGTTTTAGGCAGATGTGGTGAGGGGCATATAACTCCCGTCTGTATGGACATGAGGAGACGCTCGACGTCACAGGGGACGGAGAAAAAATTATGTGGCTCTTCAACATCACTCACAACAATGATGGCGGCCATTTTGACCAACTCGACGCCTGTATGGGCAAAGAGAAAATTTTCCAAGGCTCTGCTACATCACCCACCTTTCAAATGATGGCAGCTGTACTCATTTTTACGGTCTCGTGTCATCCAGGCATACTCTCGCGACGCGTTTCGAACTTTCCCAAGGTTCTCTTCAGGCGAATTGGGATGACAACTGTCTCTGTTCCCTCTCCAACTCCATAGTGGTAGAGGGCTGGGTGCCCCTCCCACTACTAAATACCTTTTCAACACTGTATGGTGCTTCATAAATCGTTTTTTCACTATCAATACATTTATTTTTAATTTTAAAATTTAATAACCATATATAAACAATCATCACCATCTGAAGCTCAGAGTTGGAGGACCTGGCCTGTTAGGGGAAATCGATCCAAGATCCGATCCCCGAAGGAATCGGAAATGGTTATGCACTCTCCACCCAACCGCTGACCACTAAAGACGGCTAGAGAGATATATATATCATTATTAAAAAATAAAATAGAGGGCTAAAATTGCCATAGGGTTAAAATTGCCAGGGTTCAAATCAAGAGGGCTATAACAACAAGGGTTTAATTTTATAAAAAAACGATGGTTAGGTTTTAGGCAGATGTGGTGAGGGGCATATAACTCCCGTCTGTATGGACATGAGGAGACGCTCGACGTCACAGGGGACGGAGAAAAAATTATGTGGCTCTTCAACATCACTCACAACAATGATGGCGGCCATTTTGACCAACTCGACGCCTGTATGGGCAAAGAGAAAATTTTCCAAGGCTCTGCTACATCACCCACCTTTCAAATGATGGCAGCTGTACTCATTTTTACGGTCTCGTGTCATCCAGGCATACTCTCGCGACGCGTTTCGAACTTTCCCAAGGTTCTCTTCAGGCGAATTGGGATGACAACTGTCTCTGTTCCCTCTCCAACTCCATAGTGGTAGAGGGCTGGGTGCCCCTCCCACTACTAAATACCTTTTCAACACTGTATGGTGCTTCATAAATCGTTTTTTCACTATCAATACATTTATTTTTAATTTTAAAATTCAATAACCATATATAAACAATCATCACCATCTGAAGCTCAGAGTTGGAGGACCTGGCCTGTTAGGGGAAATCGATCCAAGATCCGATCCCCGAAGGAATCGGAAATGGTTATGCACTCTCCACCCAACCGCTGACCACTAAAGACGGCTAGAGAGATATATATATCATTATTAAAAAATAAAATAGAGGGCTAAAATTGCCATAGGGTTAAAATTGCCAGGGTTCAAATCAAGAGGGCTATAACAACAAGGGTTTAATTTTATAAAAAAACGATGGTTAGGTTTTAGGCAGATGTGGTGAGGGGCATATAACTCCCGTCTGTATGGACATGAGGAGACGCTCGACGTCACAGGGGACGGAGAAAAAATTATGTGGCTCTTCAACATCACTCACAACAATGATGGCGGCCATTTTGACCAACTCGACGCCTGTATGGGCAAAGAGAAAATTTTCCAAGGCTCTGCTACATCACCCACCTTTCAAATGATGGCAGCTGTACTCATTTTTACGGTCTCGTGTCATCCAGGCATACTCTCGCGACGCGTTTCGAACTTTCCCAAGGTTCTCTTCAGGCGAATTGGGATGACAACTGTCTCTGTTCCCTCTCCAACTCCATAGTGGTAGAGGGCTGGGTGCCCCTCCCACTACTAAATACCTTTTCAACACTGTATGGTGCTTCATAAATCGTTTTTTCACTATCAATACATTTATTTTTAATTTTAAAATTCAATAACCATATATAAACAATCATCACCATCTGAAGCTCAGAGTTGGAGGACCTGGCCTGTTAGGGGAAATCGATCCAAGATCCGATCCCCGAAGGAATCGGAAATGGTTATGCACTCTCCACCCAACCGCTGACCACTAAAGACGGCTAGAGAGATATATATATCATTATTAAAAAATAAAATAGAGGGCTAAAATTGCCATAGGGTTAAAATTGCCAGGGTTCAAATCAAGAGGGCTATAACAACAAGGGTTTAATTTTATAAAAAAACGATGGTTAGGTTTTAGGCAGATGTGGTGAGGGGCATATAACTCCCGTCTGTATGGACATGAGGAGACGCTCGACGTCACAGGGGACGGAGAAAAAATTATGTGGCTCTTCAACATCACTCACAACAATGATGGCGGCCATTTTGACCAACTCGACGCCTGTATGGGCAAAGAGAAAATTTTCCAAGGCTCTGCTACATCACCCACCTTTCAAATGATGGCAGCTGTACTCATTTTTACGGTCTCGTGTCATCCAGGCATACTCTCGCGACGCGTTTCGAACTTTCCCAAGGTTCTCTTCAGGCGAATTGGGATGACAACTGTCTCTGTTCCCTCTCCAACTCCATAGTGGTAGAGGGCTGGGTGCCCCTCCCACTACTAAATACCTTTTCAACACTGTATGGTGCTTCATAAATCGTTTTTTCACTATCAATACATTTATTTTTAATTTTAAAATTCAATAACCATATATAAACAATCATCACCATCTGAAGCTCAGAGTTGGAGGACCTGGCCTGTTAGGGGAAATCGATCCAAGATCCGATCCCCGAAGGAATCGGAAATGGTTATGCACTCTCCACCCAACCGCTGACCACTAAAGACGGCTAGAGAGATATATATATCATTATTAAAAAATAAAATAGAGGGCTAAAATTGCCATAGGGTTAAAATTGCCAGGGTTCAAATCAAGAGGGCTATAACAACAAGGGTTTAATTTTATAAAAAAACGATGGTTAGGTTTTAGGCAGATGTGGTGAGGGGCATATAACTCCCGTCTGTATGGACATGAGGAGACGCTCGACGTCACAGGGGACGGAGAAAAAATTATGTGGCTCTTCAACATCACTCACAACAATGATGGCGGCCATTTTGACCAACTCGACGCCTGTATGGGCAAAGAGAAAATTTTCCAAGGCTCTGCTACATCACCCACCTTTCAAATGATGGCAGCTGTACTCATTTTTACGGTCTCGTGTCATCCAGGCATACTCTCGCGACGCGTTTCGAACTTTCCCAAGGTTCTCTTCAGGCGAATTGGGATGACAACTGTCTCTGTTCCCTCTCCAACTCCATAGTGGTAGAGGGCTGGGTGCCCCTCCCACTACTAAATACCTTTTCAACACTGTATGGTGCTTCATAAATCGTTTTTTCACTATCAATACATTTATTTTTAATTTTAAAATTCAATAACCATATATAAACAATCATCACCATCTGAAGCTCAGAGTTGGAGGACCTGGCCTGTTAGGGGAAATCGATCCAAGATCCGATCCCCGAAGGAATCGGAAATGGTTATGCACTCTCCACCCAACCGCTGACCACTAAAGACGGCTAGAGAGATATATATATCATTATTAAAAAATAAAATAGAGGGCTAAAATTGCCATAGGGTTAAAATTGCCAGGGTTCAAATCAAGAGGGCTATAACAACAAGGGTTTAATTTTATAAAAAAACGATGGTTAGGTTTTAGGCAGATGTGGTGAGGGGCATATAACTCCCGTCTGTATGGACATGAGGAGACGCTCGACGTCACAGGGGACGGAGAAAAAATTATGTGGCTCTTCAACATCACTCACAACAATGATGGCGGCCATTTTGACCAACTCGACGCCTGTATGGGCAAAGAGAAAATTTTCCAAGGCTCTGCTACATCACCCACCTTTCAAATGATGGCAGCTGTACTCATTTTTACGGTCTCGTGTCATCCAGGCATACTCTCGCGACGCGTTTCGAACTTTCCCAAGGTTCTCTTCAGGCGAATTGGGATGACAACTGTCTCTGTTCCCTCTCCAACTCCATAGTGGTAGAGGGCTGGGTGCCCCTCCCACTACTAAATACCTTTTCAACACTGTATGGTGCTTCATAAATCGTTTTTTCACTATCAATACATTTATTTTTAATTTTAAAATTCAATAACCATATATAAACAATCATCACCATCTGAAGCTCAGAGTTGGAGGACCTGGCCTGTTAGGGGAAATCGATCCAAGATCCGATCCCCGAAGGAATCGGAAATGGTTATGCACTCTCCACCCAACCGCTGACCACTAAAGACGGCTAGAGAGATATATATATCATTATTAAAAAATAAAATAGAGGGCTAAAATTGCCATAGGGTTAAAATTGCCAGGGTTCAAATCAAGAGGGCTATAACAACAAGGGTTTAATTTTATAAAAAAACGATGGTTAGGTTTTAGGCAGATGTGGTGAGGGGCATATAACTCCCGTCTGTATGGACATGAGGAGACGCTCGACGTCACAGGGGACGGAGAAAAAATTATGTGGCTCTTCAACATCACTCACAACAATGATGGCGGCCATTTTGACCAACTCGACGCCTGTATGGGCAAAGAGAAAATTTTCCAAGGCTCTGCTACATCACCCACCTTTCAAATGATGGCAGCTGTACTCATTTTTACGGTCTCGTGTCATCCAGGCATACTCTCGCGACGCGTTTCGAACTTTCCCAAGGTTCTCTTCAGGCGAATTGGGATGACAACTGTCTCTGTTCCCTCTCCAACTCCATAGTGGTAGAGGGCTGGGTGCCCCTCCCACTACTAAATACCTTTTCAACACTGTATGGTGCTTCATAAATCGTTTTTTCACTATCAATACATTTATTTTTAATTTTAAAATTCAATAACCATATATAAACAATCATCACCATCTGAAGCTCAGAGTTGGAGGACCTGGCCTGTTAGGGGAAATCGATCCAAGATCCGATCCCCGAAGGAATCGGAAATGGTTATGCACTCTCCACCCAACCGCTGACCACTAAAGACGGCTAGAGAGATATATATATCATTATTAAAAAATAAAATAGAGGGCTAAAATTGCCATAGGGTTAAAATTGCCAGGGTTCAAATCAAGAGGGCTATAACAACAAGGGTTTAATTTTATAAAAAAACGATGGTTAGGTTTTAGGCAGATGTGGTGAGGGGCATATAACTCCCGTCTGTATGGACATGAGGAGACGCTCGACGTCACAGGGGACGGAGAAAAAATTATGTGGCTCTTCAACATCACTCACAACAATGATGGCGGCCATTTTGACCAACTCGACGCCTGTATGGGCAAAGAGAAAATTTTCCAAGGCTCTGCTACATCACCCACCTTTCAAATGATGGCAGCTGTACTCATTTTTACGGTCTCGTGTCATCCAGGCATACTCTCGCGACGCGTTTCGAACTTTCCCAAGGTTCTCTTCAGGCGAATTGGGATGACAACTGTCTCTGTTCCCTCTCCAACTCCATAGTGGTAGAGGGCTGGGTGCCCCTCCCACTACTAAATACCTTTTCAACACTGTATGGTGCTTCATAAATCGTTTTTTCACTATCAATACATTTATTTTTAATTTTAAAATTCAATAACCATATATAAACAATCATCACCATCTGAAGCTCAGAGTTGGAGGACCTGGCCTGTTAGGGGAAATCGATCCAAGATCCGATCCCCGAAGGAATCGGAAATGGTTATGCACTCTCCACCCAACCGCTGACCACTAAAGACGGCTAGAGAGATATATATATCATTATTAAAAAATAAAATAGAGGGCTAAAATTGCCATAGGGTTAAAATTGCCAGGGTTCAAATCAAGAGGGCTATAACAACAAGGGTTTAATTTTATAAAAAAACGATGGTTAGGTTTTAGGCAGATGTGGTGAGGGGCATATAACTCCCGTCTGTATGGACATGAGGAGACGCTCGACGTCACAGGGGACGGAGAAAAAATTATGTGGCTCTTCAACATCACTCACAACAATGATGGCGGCCATTTTGACCAACTCGACGCCTGTATGGGCAAAGAGAAAATTTTCCAAGGCTCTGCTACATCACCCACCTTTCAAATGATGGCAGCTGTACTCATTTTTACGGTCTCGTGTCATCCAGGCATACTCTCGCGACGCGTTTCGAACTTTCCCAAGGTTCTCTTCAGGCGAATTGGGATGACAACTGTCTCTGTTCCCTCTCCAACTCCATAGTGGTAGAGGGCTGGGTGCCCCTCCCACTACTAAATACCTTTTCAACACTGTATGGTGCTTCATAAATCGTTTTTTCACTATCAATACATTTATTTTTAATTTTAAAATTCAATAACCATATATAAACAATCATCACCATCTGAAGCTCAGAGTTGGAGGACCTGGCCTGTTAGGGGAAATCGATCCAAGATCCGATCCCCGAAGGAATCGGAAATGGTTATGCACTCTCCACCCAACCGCTGACCACTAAAGACGGCTAGAGAGATATATATATCATTATTAAAAAATAAAATAGAGGGCTAAAATTGCCATAGGGTTAAAATTGCCAGGGTTCAAATCAAGAGGGCTATAACAACAAGGGTTTAATTTTATAAAAAAACGATGGTTAGGTTTTAGGCAGATGTGGTGAGGGGCATATAACTCCCGTCTGTATGGACATGAGGAGACGCTCGACGTCACAGGGGACGGAGAAAAAATTATGTGGCTCTTCAACATCACTCACAACAATGATGGCGGCCATTTTGACCAACTCGACGCCTGTATGGGCAAAGAGAAAATTTTCCAAGGCTCTGCTACATCACCCACCTTTCAAATGATGGCAGCTGTACTCATTTTTACGGTCTCGTGTCATCCAGGCATACTCTCGCGACGCGTTTCGAACTTTCCCAAGGTTCTCTTCAGGCGAATTGGGATGA
Source organism: Romanogobio albipinnatus (assembly GCA_023566225.1). Taxonomy (NCBI): domain Eukaryota; kingdom Metazoa; phylum Chordata; class Actinopteri; order Cypriniformes; family Gobionidae; genus Romanogobio; species Romanogobio albipinnatus. Next base: position 43,145 of record CM042258.1, on the reverse strand, counting down.
CAACTGTCTCTGTTCCCTCTCCAACTCCATAGTGGTAGAGGGCTGGGTGCCCCTCCCACTACTAAATACCTTTTCAACACTGTATGGTGCTTCATAAATCGTTTTTTCACTATCAATACATTTATTTTTAATTTTAAAATTCAATAACCATATATAAACAATCATCACCATCTGAAGCTCAGAGTTGGAGGACCTGGCCTGTTAGGGGAAATCGATCCAAGATCCGATCCCCGAAGGAATCGGAAATGGTTATGCACTCTCCACCCAACCGCTGACCACTAAAGACGGCTAGAGAGATATATATATCATTATTAAAAAATAAAATAGAGGGCTAAAATTGCCATAGGGTTAAAATTGCCAGGGTTCAAATCAAGAGGGCTATAACAACAAGGGTTTAATTTTATAAAAAAACGATGGTTAGGTTTTAGGCAGATGTGGTGAGGGGCATATAACTCCCGTCTGTATGGACATGAGGAGACGCTCGACGTCACAGGGGACGGAGAAAAAATTATGTGGCTCTTCAACATCACTCACAACAATGATGGCGGCCATTTTGACCAACTCGACGCCTGTATGGGCAAAGAGAAAATTTTCCAAGGCTCTGCTACATCACCCACCTTTCAAATGATGGCAGCTGTACTCATTTTTACGGTCTCGTGTCATCCAGGCATACTCTCGCGACGCGTTTCGAACTTTCCCAAGGTTCTCTTCAGGCGAATTGGGATGACAACTGTCTCTGTTCCCTCTCCAACTCCATAGTGGTAGAGGGCTGGGTGCCCCTCCCACTACTAAATACCTTTTCAACACTGTATGGTGCTTCATAAATCGTTTTTTCACTATCAATACATTTATTTTTAATTTTAAAATTCAATAACCATATATAAACAATCATCACCATCTGAAGCTCAGAGTTGGAGGACCTGGCCTGTTAGGGGAAATCGATCCAAGATCCGATCCCCGAAGGAATCGGAAATGGTTATGCACTCTCCACCCAACCGCTGACCACTAAAGACGGCTAGAGAGATATATATATCATTATTAAAAAATAAAATAGAGGGCTAAAATTGCCATAGGGTTAAAATTGCCAGGGTTCAAATCAAGAGGGCTATAACAACAAGGGTTTAATTTTATAAAAAAACGATGGTTAGGTTTTAGGCAGATGTGGTGAGGGGCATATAACTCCCGTCTGTATGGACATGAGGAGACGCTCGACGTCACAGGGGACGGAGAAAAAATTATGTGGCTCTTCAACATCACTCACAACAATGATGGCGGCCATTTTGACCAACTCGACGCCTGTATGGGCAAAGAGAAAATTTTCCAAGGCTCTGCTACATCACCCACCTTTCAAATGATGGCAGCTGTACTCATTTTTACGGTCTCGTGTCATCCAGGCATACTCTCGCGACGCGTTTCGAACTTTCCCAAGGTTCTCTTCAGGCGAATTGGGATGACAACTGTCTCTGTTCCCTCTCCAACTCCATAGTGGTAGAGGGCTGGGTGCCCCTCCCACTACTAAATACCTTTTCAACACTGTATGGTGCTTCATAAATCGTTTTTTCACTATCAATACATTTATTTTTAATTTTAAAATTCAATAACCATATATAAACAATCATCACCATCTGAAGCTCAGAGTTGGAGGACCTGGCCTGTTAGGGGAAATCGATCCAAGATCCGATCCCCGAAGGAATCGGAAATGGTTATGCACTCTCCACCCAACCGCTGACCACTAAAGACGGCTAGAGAGATATATATATCATTATTAAAAAATAAAATAGAGGGCTAAAATTGCCATAGGGTTAAAATTGCCAGGGTTCAAATCAAGAGGGCTATAACAACAAGGGTTTAATTTTATAAAAAAACGATGGTTAGGTTTTAGGCAGATGTGGTGAGGGGCATATAACTCCCGTCTGTATGGACATGAGGAGACGCTCGACGTCACAGGGGACGGAGAAAAAATTATGTGGCTCTTCAACATCACTCACAACAATGATGGCGGCCATTTTGACCAACTCGACGCCTGTATGGGCAAAGAGAAAATTTTCCAAGGCTCTGCTACATCACCCACCTTTCAAATGATGGCAGCTGTACTCATTTTTACGGTCTCGTGTCATCCAGGCATACTCTCGCGACGCGTTTCGAACTTTCCCAAGGTTCTCTTCAGGCGAATTGGGATGACAACTGTCTCTGTTCCCTCTCCAACTCCATAGTGGTAGAGGGCTGGGTGCCCCTCCCACTACTAAATACCTTTTCAACACTGTATGGTGCTTCATAAATCGTTTTTTCACTATCAATACATTTATTTTTAATTTTAAAATTCAATAACCATATATAAACAATCATCACCATCTGAAGCTCAGAGTTGGAGGACCTGGCCTGTTAGGGGAAATCGATCCAAGATCCGATCCCCGAAGGAATCGGAAATGGTTATGCACTCTCCACCCAACCGCTGACCACTAAAGACGGCTAGAGAGATATATATATCATTATTAAAAAATAAAATAGAGGGCTAAAATTGCCATAGGGTTAAAATTGCCAGGGTTCAAATCAAGAGGGCTATAACAACAAGGGTTTAATTTTATAAAAAAACGATGGTTAGGTTTTAGGCAGATGTGGTGAGGGGCATATAACTCCCGTCTGTATGGACATGAGGAGACGCTCGACGTCACAGGGGACGGAGAAAAAATTATGTGGCTCTTCAACATCACTCACAACAATGATGGCGGCCATTTTGACCAACTCGACGCCTGTATGGGCAAAGAGAAAATTTTCCAAGGCTCTGCTACATCACCCACCTTTCAAATGATGGCAGCTGTACTCATTTTTACGGTCTCGTGTCATCCAGGCATACTCTCGCGACGCGTTTCGAACTTTCCCAAGGTTCTCTTCAGGCGAATTGGGATGACAACTGTCTCTGTTCCCTCTCCAACTCCATAGTGGTAGAGGGCTGGGTGCCCCTCCCACTACTAAATACCTTTTCAACACTGTATGGTGCTTCATAAATCGTTTTTTCACTATCAATACATTTATTTTTAATTTTAAAATTTAATAACCATATATAAACAATCATCACCATCTGAAGCTCAGAGTTGGAGGACCTGGCCTGTTAGGGGAAATCGATCCAAGATCCGATCCCCGAAGGAATCGGAAATGGTTATGCACTCTCCACCCAACCGCTGACCACTAAAGACGGCTAGAGAGATATATATATCATTATTAAAAAATAAAATAGAGGGCTAAAATTGCCATAGGGTTAAAATTGCCAGGGTTCAAATCAAGAGGGCTATAACAACAAGGGTTTAATTTTATAAAAAAACGATGGTTAGGTTTTAGGCAGATGTGGTGAGGGGCATATAACTCCCGTCTGTATGGACATGAGGAGACGCTCGACGTCACAGGGGACGGAGAAAAAATTATGTGGCTCTTCAACATCACTCACAACAATGATGGCGGCCATTTTGACCAACTCGACGCCTGTATGGGCAAAGAGAAAATTTTCCAAGGCTCTGCTACATCACCCACCTTTCAAATGATGGCAGCTGTACTCATTTTTACGGTCTCGTGTCATCCAGGCATACTCTCGCGACGCGTTTCGAACTTTCCCAAGGTTCTCTTCAGGCGAATTGGGATGACAACTGTCTCTGTTCCCTCTCCAACTCCATAGTGGTAGAGGGCTGGGTGCCCCTCCCACTACTAAATACCTTTTCAACACTGTATGGTGCTTCATAAATCGTTTTTTCACTATCAATACATTTATTTTTAATTTTAAAATTTAATAACCATATATAAACAATCATCACCATCTGAAGCTCAGAGTTGGAGGACCTGGCCTGTTAGGGGAAATCGATCCAAGATCCGATCCCCGAAGGAATCGGAAATGGTTATGCACTCTCCACCCAACCGCTGACCACTAAAGACGGCTAGAGAGATATATATATCATTATTAAAAAATAAAATAGAGGGCTAAAATTGCCATAGGGTTAAAATTGCCAGGGTTCAAATCAAGAGGGCTATAACAACAAGGGTTTAATTTTATAAAAAAACGATGGTTAGGTTAGGTTAGGGTTAGGGTTAGGGTTAGGGTTAGGGTTAGGGTTAGGGTTAGGGTTAGGGTTAGGGTTAGGGTTAGGGTTAGGGTTAGGGTTAGGGTTAGGGTTAGGGTTAGGGTTAGGGTTAGGGTTAGGGTTAGGGTTAGGGTTAGGGTTAGGGTTAGGGTTAGGGTTAGGGTTAGGGTTAGGGTTAGGGTTAGGGTTAGGTAATAGGGTAAAATGCGAAAGTGCACCCCCCTATAGGGGGGGGTGCACTTCGTTTCTATAGGTCCTAGGAGGCTGAAATTTGGTATATATACTATTTAGAGGGCGCCCAATCGTTTGCACTTGGTTTGGGAGCTCTAGCGCCACCAGGGGTCGAGATATGGTATTGCACCCCCATTTTTTTTGCAGCTACAGATCTGAAATTTTGTGAGTATACTAATTAGAGTATGCCCAGTCGATTGCACTTGGTTCCGTGGCTCTAGCGCCACCAGGTGCCGAGATATGCTATTGCACCCCCTGGTGCACTTTGCTTCCCTTGGTCCTAGAGGGAGGAGATTTGGTATATATACTAATTTTGCCACGCCCAGTCGATTGGGAGTGGTCCTGTACCTCTAGCGCCACCAGGTGCTGAGATATGGTATTGCACCCCCTCTATTATTGCACCTATAGAGGTCAAGTTGGGTGGGACTTAGGTGGGTGAAACTTGTGTTTGAATTGGGTGGGACTTGTGTTTGACTTGGGTGGGTTGGACTTAGGTGGGTGAGACTTGTGTTTGAATTGGGTGGGACTTGTGTTTGACTTGGGTGGGACTTAGGTGGGTTGGACTTGTGTTTGACTTGGTTGGGATTTAGGTGGGTGGGACTTGTGTTTGACTTGGTTGGGACTTGTGTTTGACTTGGGTGGGTTGGGACTTAGGTGGGTGAGACTTGTGTTTGAATTGGGTGGGACTTGTGTTTGACTTGGGTGGGACTTAGGTGGGTTGGACTTGTGTTTGACTTGGGTGGGACTTGTGTTTGACTTGGGTGGGACTTGTGTTTGACTTGGGTGGGACTTAGGTGGGTGAGACTTGTGTTTGAATTGGGTGGGACTTAGGTGGGTTGGACTTGTGTTTGACTTGGGTGGGACTTAGGTGGGTGAGACTTGTGTTTGAATTGGGTGGGACTTGGGTGGGACTTAGGTGGGTTGGACTTGTGTTTGACTTGGGTGGGACTTAGGTGGGTTGGACTTGTGTTTGACTTGGGTGGGACTTAGGTGGGTGAGACTTGTGTTTGAATTGGGTGGGACTTGGGTGGGACTTAGGTGGGTTGGACTTGTGTTTGACTTGGGTGGGACTTAGGTGGGTTGGACTTGTGTTTGACTTGGGTGGGACTTAGGTGGGTGAGACTTGTGTTTGAATTGGGTGGGACTTAGGTGGGTTGGACTTGTGTTTGACTTGGGTGGGACTTAGGTGGGTGAGACTTGTGTTTGAATTGGGTGGGACTTGGGTGGGACTTAGGTGGGTTGGACTTGTGTTTGACTTGGGTGGGACTTAGGTGGGTTGGACTTGTGTTTGACTTGGGTGGGACTTAGGTGGGTGAGACTTGTGTTTGAATTGGGTGGGACTTGGGTGGGACTTAGGTGGGTTGGACTTGTGTTTGACTTGGGTGGGACTTAGGTGGGTTGGACTTGTGTTTGACTTGGGTGGGACTTAGGTGGGTGAGACTTGTGTTTGAATTGGGTGGGACTTAGGTGGGTTGGACTTGGGTTAGGGTTAGGGTTAGGGTTAGGGTTAGGGTTAGGGTTAGGGTTAGGGTTAGGGTTAGGGTTAGGGTTAGGGTTAGGGTTAGGGTTAGGGTTAGGGTTAGGGTTAGGTAATAGGGTAAAATGCGAAAGTGCACCCCCCTATAGGGGGGGGTGCACTTCGTTTCTATAGGTCCTAGGAGGCTGAAATTTGGTATATATACTATTTAGAGGGCGCCCGATCGTTTGCACTTGGTTTGGGAGCTCTAGCGCCACCAGGGGCTGAGATATGGTATTGCACCCCCATTTTTTTTGCAGCTACAGATCTGAAATTTTGTGAATATACTAATTAGAGTATGCCCAGTCGATTGCACTTGGTTCCGTGGCTCTAGCGCCACCAGGTGCCGAGATATGCTATTGCACCCCCTGGTGCACTTTGCTTCCCTTGGTCCTAGAGGGAGGAGATTTGGTATATATACTAATTTTGCCACGCCCAGTCGATTGGGAGTGGTCCTGTACCTCTAGCGCCACCAGGTGCTGAGATATGGTATTGCACCCCCTCTATTATTGCACCTATAGAGGTCAAGTTGGGTGGGACTTAGGTGGGTGGGACTTGTGTTTGACTTGGTTGGGACTTGTGTTTGACTTGGGTGGGTTGGACTTAGGTGGGTGAGACTTGTGTTTGAATTGGGTGGGACTTGTGTTTGACTTGGGTGGGACTTAGGTGGGTGGGACTTGTATTTGACTTGGTTGGGACTTGTGTTTGACTTGGGTGGGTTGGACTTAGGTGGGTGTGACTTGTGTTTGACTTGGTTGGGACTTGTGTTTGACTTGGGTGGGTTGGACTTAGGTGGGTGAGACTTGTGTTTGAATTGGGTGGGACTTGTGTTTGACTTGGGTGGGACTTAGGTGGGTTGGACTTGTGTTTGTCTTGGGTGGGACTTAGGTGGGTTGGACTTGTGTTTGACTTGGGTGGGACTTAGGTGGGTGAGACTTGTGTTTGAATTGGGTGGGACTTGTGTTTGACTTGGGTGGGTTGGACTTAGGTGGGTGGGACTTGTGTTTGACTTGGGTGGGACTTAGGTGGGTTAGGGTTAGGGTTAGGGTCAGGGTTAGGGTTAGTTAGGGTTAGGGTTAGGGTTAGGGTTAGGGTTAGGGTTAGGGTTAGGGTTAGGGTTAGGGTTAGGGTTAGGGTTAGGGTTAGGGTTAGGGTTAGGTTAGGGTTAGGGTTAGGGTTAGGGTTAGGGTTAGGGTTAGGGTTAGGGTTAGGGTTAGGTTAGGGTTAGGTAATAGGCACTTTTGCGAAGTTGAGCCCCCCTGAGTTGAGCCCCCCCCAGTAACTCCGCCCCCTTTGGTCTTACAGGGCGGAGACTTCGCCTGTATACTAATTAGGCCACGCCCAGTCGATTGGGAGTGGTCCCATCCCTCTAGCTCCTCCCCTTTTTGAGTTATGGAGTTGAGCCCCCAGTTGAGCCCCCCCTCTAACTCCGCCCCCTTTGGTCTTACAGGGCGGAGACTTCGCCTGTATACTAATTCGACCACGCCCAGACGATTGGGAGTGGTCCCATCCCTCTATCTCCTCCCCTTTTTGAGTTATGGAGTTGAGCCCCCAGTTGAGCCCCCCCCTCTAACTCCGCCCCCTTTGGTCTTACAGGGCGGAGACTTCGCCTGTATACTAATTCGGCCACGCCCAGTCGATTGGGAGTGGTCCCATCCCTCTATCTCCTCCCATTTTTGAGTTATGGAGTTGAGCCCCCAGTTGAGCCCCCCCCCTAACTCCGCCCCCTTTGGTCCTGTGGGGCGGATACTTCGCCTGTATACTAATTTGGCCACGCCCAGTCGATTGGGAGTGGTCCTGTACCTGTAGCGCCACCAGGTGCTGAGATATGGTATTGCACCCCCTCTATTATTGCACCTATAGAGGTCAAGTTGGGTGGGACTTAGGTGGGTGAAACTTGTGTTTGAATTGGGTGGGACTTGTGTTTGACTTGGGTGGGACTTGTGTTTGACTTGGTTGGGACTTGTGTTTGACTTGGGTGGGTTGGACTTAGGTGGGTGAGACTTGTGTTTGAATTGGGTGGGACTTGTGTTTGACTTGGGTGGGACTTAGGTGGGTTGGACTTGTGTTTGACTTGGGTGGGACTTAGGTGGGTTGGACTTGTGTTTGACTTGGGTTGGACTTAGGTGGGTGAGACTTGTGTTTGAATTGGGTGGGACTTGTGTTTGACTTGGGTGGGTTGGACTTAGGTGGGTGAGACTTGTGTTTGAATTGGGTGGGACTTGTGTTTGACTTGGGTGGGACTTAGGTGGGTTGGACTTGTGTTTGACTTGGGTGGGACTTAGGTGGGTGGGACTTGTGTTTGACTTGGGTGGGACTTAGGTGGGTTGGACTTGTGTTTGACTTGGGTGGGACTTAGGTGGGTGAGACTTGTGTTTGAATTGGGTGGGACTTGTGTTTGACTTGGGTGGGTTGGACTTAGGTGGGTGAGACTTGTGTTTGAATTGGGTGGGACTTGTGTTTGACTTGGGTGGGACTTAGGTGGGTGGGACTTGTGTTTGACTTGGGTGGGTTGGACTTAGGTGGGTGAGACTTGTGTTTGAATTGGGTGGGTTAGGGTTAGGTGAATGAAGATCCAGGATCCGATTCCCGAAGGATTCGGAAACGGTTATGCACTGTCCAGAGTACCACTGGCCGCCACGAGTCCACACACACACACACAGAGAGATATATATCATTATTAAAAAATAAAATAGAGGGCTAAAATTGCCAGGGCTAAAATTGCCAGGGTTCAAATCAAGAGGGCTATACCAATAAGGGTTTAATTTTATAAAAAAACGAAGGTTAGGTTTTAGGCAGATGTGGTGAGGGGCATATAACTCCCTTCTATTTGGACATATAACTCCCGTCTATTTGGACATAAGGAGACACTCGACGTCACAGGGGACGGAGAAAAAATTATGCGGCTCCTCAACATCACTCACACCAATGATGGAGGCCATTTTGACCAACTCGACGCCTATTTGGGCATGAAGAGAAAATTTTCCAAGGCTCTGCTACATCACCCACCTTTCAAATGATGGCAGCTGTACTCATTTTTACGGTCCCGTGTCATCCAGGCACACTCTCGCGACGCGTTTCGAACTTTCCCAAGGTTCTCATCAGGCGAATTGGGATGACAACTGTCTCTGTTCCCTCTCCAACTCCATAGTGGTAGAGGGCGGGGTGCCCCTCCCACTGCTAAATACCTTTCAACACTGTATGGTGCTTCATAAATCGTTTTTTCACTATCAATACATTTGTTTTTAATTTTAAAATTTAATAACCATATATAAACAATCCAGTATGCGGTCAACCCGAGGTCCAGTCGTCTCGGCGCGGGCTGTGTTAGGTGAATGAAGATCCAGGATCCGATTCCCGAAGGATTCGGAAACGGTTATGCACTGTCCAGAGTACCACTGGCCGCCACGAGTCCACACACACACACACAGAGAGATATATATCATTATTAAAAAATAAAATAGAGGGCTAAAATTGCCAGGGCTAAAATTGCCAGGGTTCAAATCAAGAGGGCTATACCAATAAGGGTTTAATTTTATAAAAAAACGAAGGTTAGGTTTTAGGCAGATGTGGTGAGGGTTAGGGTTAGGGTTAGGGTTAGGGTTAGGGTTAGGGTTAGGGTTAGGGTTAGGGTTAGGGTTAGGGTTAGGGTTAGGGTTAGGGTTAGGGTTAGGGTTAGGGTTAGGGTTAGGGTTAGGGTTAGGGTTAGGGTTAGGGTTAGGGTTAGGGTTAGGGTTAGGGTTAGGGTTAGGGTTAGGGTTAGGGTTAGGTAATAGGGTAAAATGCGAAAGTGCACCCCCCTATAGGGGGGGGTGCACTTCGTTTCTATAGGTCCTAGGAGGCTGAAATTTGGTATATATACTATTTAGAGGGCGCCCAATCGTTTGCACTTGGTTTGGGAGCTCTAGCGCCACCAGGGGTCGAGATATGGTATTGCACCCCCATTTTTTTTGCAGCTACAGATCTGAAATTTTGTGAGTATACTAATTAGAGTATGCCCAGTCGATTGCACTTGGTTCCGTGGCTCTAGCGCCACCAGGTGCCGAGATATGCTATTGCACCCCCTGGTGCACTTTGCTTCCCTTGGTCCTAGAGGGAGGAGATTTGGTATATATACTAATTTTGCCACGCCCAGTCGATTGGGAGTGGTCCTGTACCTCTAGCGCCACCAGGTGCTGAGATATGGTATTGCACCCCCTCTATTATTGCACCTATAGAGGTCAAGTTGGGTGGGACTTAGGTGGGTGAAACTTGTGTTTGAATTGGGTGGGACTTGTGTTTGACTTGGGTGGGTTGGACTTAGGTGGGTGAGACTTGTGTTTGAATTGGGTGGGACTTGTGTTTGACTTGGGTGGGACTTAGGTGGGTTGGACTTGTGTTTGACTTGGTTGGGATTTAGGTGGGTGGGACTTGTGTTTGACTTGGTTGGGACTTGTGTTTGACTTGGGTGGGTTGGGACTTAGGTGGGTGAGACTTGTGTTTGAATTGGGTGGGACTTGTGTTTGACTTGGGTGGGACTTAGGTGGGTTGGACTTGTGTTTGACTTGGGTGGGACTTGTGTTTGACTTGGGTGGGACTTGTGTTTGACTTGGGTGGGACTTAGGTGGGTGAGACTTGTGTTTGAATTGGGTGGGACTTAGGTGGGTTGGACTTGTGTTTGACTTGGGTGGGACTTAGGTGGGTGAGACTTGTGTTTGAATTGGGTGGGACTTGGGTGGGACTTAGGTGGGTTGGACTTGTGTTTGACTTGGGTGGGACTTAGGTGGGTTGGACTTGTGTTTGACTTGGGTGGGACTTAGGTGGGTGAGACTTGTGTTTGAATTGGGTGGGACTTGGGTGGGACTTAGGTGGGTTGGACTTGTGTTTGACTTGGGTGGGACTTAGGTGGGTTGGACTTGTGTTTGACTTGGGTGGGACTTAGGTGGGTGAGACTTGTGTTTGAATTGGGTGGGACTTAGGTGGGTTGGACTTGTGTTTGACTTGGGTGGGACTTAGGTGGGTGAGACTTGTGTTTGAATTGGGTGGGACTTGGGTGGGACTTAGGTGGGTTGGACTTGTGTTTGACTTGGGTGGGACTTAGGTGGGTTGGACTTGTGTTTGACTTGGGTGGGACTTAGGTGGGTGAGACTTGTGTTTGAATTGGGTGGGACTTGGGTGGGACTTAGGTGGGTTGGACTTGTGTTTGACTTGGGTGGGACTTAGGTGGGTTGGACTTGTGTTTGACTTGGGTGGGACTTAGGTGGGTGAGACTTGTGTTTGAATTGGGTGGGACTTAGGTGGGTTGGACTTGGGTTAGGGTTAGGGTTAGGGTTAGGGTTAGGGTTAGGGTTAGGGTTAGGGTTAGGGTTAGGGTTAGGGTTAGGGTTAGGGTTAGGGTTAGGGTTAGGGTTAGGGTTAGGTAATAGGGTAAAATGCGAAAGTGCACCCCCCTATAGGGGGGGGTGCACTTCGTTTCTATAGGTCCTAGGAGGCTGAAATTTGGTATATATACTATTTAGAGGGCGCCCGATCGTTTGCACTTGGTTTGGGAGCTCTAGCGCCACCAGGGGCTGAGATATGGTATTGCACCCCCATTTTTTTTGCAGCTACAGATCTGAAATTTTGTGAATATACTAATTAGAGTATGCCCAGTCGATTGCACTTGGTTCCGTGGCTCTAGCGCCACCAGGTGCCGAGATATGCTATTGCACCCCCTGGTGCACTTTGCTTCCCTTGGTCCTAGAGGGAGGAGATTTGGTATATATACTAATTTTGCCACGCCCAGTCGATTGGGAGTGGTCCTGTACCTCTAGCGCCACCAGGTGCTGAGATATGGTATTGCACCCCCTCTATTATTGCACCTATAGAGGTCAAGTTGGGTGGGACTTAGGTGGGTGGGACTTGTGTTTGACTTGGTTGGGACTTGTGTTTGACTTGGGTGGGTTGGACTTAGGTGGGTGAGACTTGTGTTTGAATTGGGTGGGACTTGTGTTTGACTTGGGTGGGACTTAGGTGGGTGGGACTTGTATTTGACTTGGTTGGGACTTGTGTTTGACTTGGGTGGGTTGGACTTAGGTGGGTGTGACTTGTGTTTGACTTGGTTGGGACTTGTGTTTGACTTGGGTGGGTTGGACTTAGGTGGGTGAGACTTGTGTTTGAATTGGGTGGGACTTGTGTTTGACTTGGGTGGGACTTAGGTGGGTTGGACTTGTGTTTGTCTTGGGTGGGACTTAGGTGGGTTGGACTTGTGTTTGACTTGGGTGGGACTTAGGTGGGTGAGACTTGTGTTTGAATTGGGTGGGACTTGTGTTTGACTTGGGTGGGTTGGACTTAGGTGGGTGGGACTTGTGTTTGACTTGGGTGGGACTTAGGTGGGTTAGGGTTAGGGTTAGGGTCAGGGTTAGGGTTAGTTAGGGTTAGGGTTAGGGTTAGGGTTAGGGTTAGGGTTAGGGTTAGGGTTAGGGTTAGGTTTTTGAAAGAATTACAACAGCTCCCCTGGCCTAGAACTGGTCCGGGTCCAAGGGGAGTCTGAGGAAAGGCACGGGCTCGTGGTCTTTTGACCCAACCATCGTCCCCTCTCGGGACTACCATTACTAGGTTCCGGGTCCCTCAAACAAAAACCCCTCCCCCCCGGGAGAAATGCTAGACCGGGCCTGGCCCAACACTTCCCCAAACTCTAGAACTAAACCCCCACACGCCCGCACCCTACCCCATGAAAATAAAACCCATCATGTCCTCCTCTCGACCGACTTTAGCAAAAAACATTGGTGGGTGAAGAGCCTCTATCACTGTGACGAGCAGAACTGACCCAGTCTTGGTATATACACACACAATCTCGCTGAACCAGCGTTTTAGCCCGTAGGCATGGAAATCAGCAAGTCCACCTGACGGGTAAGTTCAAAACCCCTACTATGGCTCCCCCCCCACCAAACCCAACGCTCGGCTAGACCGACATGGAGCTGGAAGCCAGCTCCCGGCTCCAGCCGTCGTTCAGGCCGGGAGGCAGACCGAGGAGATAAACCTGCACCCCTGGTCCATCAGGGCTGTGATGGCTAAGATTAGGCAATAAAGGGTGCGAGGGTCAACCCAGACCCATGTCATTGATACCAGTATTCGATGGTTAAATCCCTGCAGTCGGTTGTTAAACCATTACTCCCGTTCCTATCCCACCAAACCCAACGTTCCGCCAGGCCGGAAAGGAAACAGATAAACCCGAGCCCCTGATCCATCATGGCTGTGATAGTTAGAATAAGGCTAGGATCAACGTAAGGACCGATCTGACCCATATCATCGATATCAAGGTTCGATGGTTAGATCCAGATGATAAGAGAGCTACGATACCTCCAATACAGGAGGTTATTAAACCAATACTTCCGTTCCTATCCCACCAAACCCAACGTTCCGCCAGGCCGGAAAGGAAACAGCAAATAAACCAGAGCCAATGATCCATCATGCCTGTGATAGTTAGAGTAAGGCTAGGATCCACATAAGGACCGATCTCCCCCATGTCACCATTCCCACCGGGCTATGACCTTTAGAATTAGGGGACGCAGGGGTAAATTCCACTCCTATCCCCAGCTACCATCGCCAAATGCCAGTGAAGAATCAACGCGGGAACAAATACCCATGCACCTCAAATCCCTCCGGGTTGTGAGGGTAGTTTTTAGGAAAAGGATGAGCACAGAGCGACCCCCACGCATCTCACAAATCCCTCAGTGGTCGTGAGGGGTAGGATTAGGGGAAGAATGAGCGTAGGGACAGATCCCCGTGTATTTCACAAATCCATCAGGACTGTGACGGTTAGGTATAGGTATAAGCCACTGATCCATCAGGGCTGTGAGGGCTAAGTTTAGGCAAGAATGAGTGTGGGGATAGATCCCAACCCATCAGGGCTGTGACGGTTAGGGTTAGGTATAAACCACTGATCCATCAGGACTGTGACGGTTAAGTTTAGGTATAAGCCACTGATCCATCAGGACTGTGACGGTTAAGTTTAGGTATAAGCCACTGATCCATCAGGACTGTGACGGTTAAGTTTAGGTATAAGCCACTGATCCATCAGGGCTGTGAGGGCTAAGTTTAGGCAAGAATGGGTGTGGGGATAGATCCCAACCCATTAACCCATCAGGGCTGTGACGGTTAAGTTTAGGTATAAGCCACTGATCCATCAGGACTGTGACGGTTAAGTTTAGGTATAAGCCACTGATCCATCAGGACTGTGAGGGTTAAGTTTAGGCAGGAATGGGTGTGGGGATAGATCCCATTAACCCATCAGGACTGTGACGGTTCAGTTTAGGTATAAGCCACTGATCCATCAGGACTGTGACGGTTAAGTTTAGGTATAAGCCACTGATCCATCAGGACTGTGACGGTTAAGTTTAGGTATAAGCCACTGATCCATCAGGACTGTGACGGTTAAGTTTAGGTATAAGCCACTGATCCATCAGGGCTGTGAGGGCTAAGTTTAGGCAAGAATGGGTGTGGGGATAGATCCCATTAACCCATCAGGACTGTGACGGTTAAGTTTAGGTATAAGCCACTGATCCATCAGGACTGTGACGGTTAAGTTTAGGTATAAGCCACTGATCCATCAGGACTGTGACGGTTAAGTTTAGGTATAAGCCACTGATCCATCAGGGCTGTGAGGGCTAAGTTTAGGCAAGAATGGGTGTGGGGATAGATCCCAACCCATTAACCCATCAGGGCTGTGACAGTTAGGGTTAGGTATAAACCATTGATCCATCAGGACTGTGACGGTTAAGTTTAGGTATAAGCCACTGATCCATCAGGACTGTGACGGTTAAGTTTAGGTATAAGCCACTGATCCATCAGGACTGTGACGGTTAAGTTTAGGTATAAGCCACTGATCCATCAGGACTGTGAGGGTTAAGTTTAGGCAGGAATGGGTGTGGGGATAGATCCCATTAACCCATCAGGACTGTGACGGTTAAGTTTAGGTATAAGCCACTGATTCAACAGGACTGTGACGGTTAAGTTTAGGTATAAGCCACTGATCCATCAGGACTGTGAGGGTTAAGTTTAGGCAGGAATGGGTGTGGGGATAGATCCCATTAACCCATCAGGACTGTGACGGTTAAGTTTAGGTATAAGCCACTGATCCATCAGGACTGTGACGGTTAAGTTTAGGTATAAGCCACTGATCCATCAGGACTGTGACGGTTAAGTTTAGGTATAAGCCACTGATCCATCAGGGCTGTGAGGGCTAAGTTTAGGCAAGAATGGGTGTGGGGATAGATCCCAACCCATTAACCCATCAGGGCTGTGACAGTTAGGGTTAGGGTTAGGGTTAGGGTTAGGGTTAGGGTTAGGGTTAGGGTTAGGGTTAGGGTTAGGGTTAGGGTTAGGGTTAGGGTTAGGTTAGGGTTAGGGTTAGGGTTAGGGTTAGGGTTAGGGTTAGGGTTAGGGTTAGGTTAGGGTTAGGGTTAGGGTTAGGGTTAGGGTTAGGGTTAGGGTTAGGGTTAGGGTTAGGTAATAGGGTAAAATGCGAAAGTGCACCCCCCTATAGGGGGGGGTGCACTTCGTTTCTATAGGTCCTAGGAGGCTGAAATTTGGTATATATACTATTTAGAGGGCGCCCAATCGTTTGCACTTGGTTTGGGAGCTCTAGCGCCACCAGGGGTCGAGATATGGTATTGCACCCCCATTTTTTTTGCAGCTACAGATCTGAAATTTTGTGAGTATACTAATTAGAGTATGCCCAGTCGATTGCACTTGGTTCCGTGGCTCTAGCGCCACCAGGTGCCGAGATATGCTATTGCACCCCCTGGTGCACTTTGCTTCCCTTGGTCCTAGAGGGAGGAGATTTGGTATATATACTAATTTTGCCACGCCCAGTCGATTGGGAGTGGTCCTGTACCTCTAGCGCCACCAGGTGCTGAGATATGGTATTGCACCCCCTCTATTATTGCACCTATAGAGGTCAAGTTGGGTGGGACTTAGGTGGGTGAAACTTGTGTTTGAATTGGGTGGGACTTGTGTTTGACTTGGGTGGGTTGGACTTAGGTGGGTGAGACTTGTGTTTGAATTGGGTGGGACTTGTGTTTGACTTGGGTGGGACTTAGGTGGGTTGGACTTGTGTTTGACTTGGTTGGGATTTAGGTGGGTGGGACTTGTGTTTGACTTGGTTGGGACTTGTGTTTGACTTGGGTGGGTTGGGACTTAGGTGGGTGAGACTTGTGTTTGAATTGGGTGGGACTTGTGTTTGACTTGGGTGGGACTTAGGTGGGTTGGACTTGTGTTTGACTTGGGTGGGACTTGTGTTTGACTTGGGTGGGACTTGTGTTTGACTTGGGTGGGACTTAGGTGGGTGAGACTTGTGTTTGAATTGGGTGGGACTTAGGTGGGTTGGACTTGTGTTTGACTTGGGTGGGACTTAGGTGGGTGAGACTTGTGTTTGAATTGGGTGGGACTTGGGTGGGACTTAGGTGGGTTGGACTTGTGTTTGACTTGGGTGGGACTTAGGTGGGTTGGACTTGTGTTTGACTTGGGTGGGACTTAGGTGGGTGAGACTTGTGTTTGAATTGGGTGGGACTTGGGTGGGACTTAGGTGGGTTGGACTTGTGTTTGACTTGGGTGGGACTTAGGTGGGTTGGACTTGTGTTTGACTTGGGTGGGACTTAGGTGGGTGAGACTTGTGTTTGAATTGGGTGGGACTTAGGTGGGTTGGACTTGTGTTTGACTTGGGTGGGACTTAGGTGGGTGAGACTTGTGTTTGAATTGGGTGGGACTTGGGTGGGACTTAGGTGGGTTGGACTTGTGTTTGACTTGGGTGGGACTTAGGTGGGTTGGACTTGTGTTTGACTTGGGTGGGACTTAGGTGGGTGAGACTTGTGTTTGAATTGGGTGGGACTTGGGTGGGACTTAGGTGGGTTGGACTTGTGTTTGACTTGGGTGGGACTTAGGTGGGTTGGACTTGTGTTTGACTTGGGTGGGACTTAGGTGGGTGAGACTTGTGTTTGAATTGGGTGGGACTTAGGTGGGTTGGACTTGGGTTAGGGTTAGGGTTAGGGTTAGGGTTAGGGTTAGGGTTAGGGTTAGGGTTAGGGTTAGGGTTAGGGTTAGGGTTAGGGTTAGGGTTAGGGTTAGGGTTAGGGTTAGGTAATAGGGTAAAATGCGAAAGTGCACCCCCCTATAGGGGGGGGTGCACTTCGTTTCTATAGGTCCTAGGAGGCTGAAATTTGGTATATATACTATTTAGAGGGCGCCCGATCGTTTGCACTTGGTTTGGGAGCTCTAGCGCCACCAGGGGCTGAGATATGGTATTGCACCCCCATTTTTTTTGCAGCTACAGATCTGAAATTTTGTGAATATACTAATTAGAGTATGCCCAGTCGATTGCACTTGGTTCCGTGGCTCTAGCGCCACCAGGTGCCGAGATATGCTATTGCACCCCCTGGTGCACTTTGCTTCCCTTGGTCCTAGAGGGAGGAGATTTGGTATATATACTAATTTTGCCACGCCCAGTCGATTGGGAGTGGTCCTGTACCTCTAGCGCCACCAGGTGCTGAGATATGGTATTGCACCCCCTCTATTATTGCACCTATAGAGGTCAAGTTGGGTGGGACTTAGGTGGGTGGGACTTGTGTTTGACTTGGTTGGGACTTGTGTTTGACTTGGGTGGGTTGGACTTAGGTGGGTGAGACTTGTGTTTGAATTGGGTGGGACTTGTGTTTGACTTGGGTGGGACTTAGGTGGGTGGGACTTGTATTTGACTTGGTTGGGACTTGTGTTTGACTTGGGTGGGTTGGACTTAGGTGGGTGTGACTTGTGTTTGACTTGGTTGGGACTTGTGTTTGACTTGGGTGGGTTGGACTTAGGTGGGTGAGACTTGTGTTTGAATTGGGTGGGACTTGTGTTTGACTTGGGTGGGACTTAGGTGGGTTGGACTTGTGTTTGTCTTGGGTGGGACTTAGGTGGGTTGGACTTGTGTTTGACTTGGGTGGGACTTAGGTGGGTGAGACTTGTGTTTGAATTGGGTGGGACTTGTGTTTGACTTGGGTGGGTTGGACTTAGGTGGGTGGGACTTGTGTTTGACTTGGGTGGGACTTAGGTGGGTTAGGGTTAGGGTTAGGGTCAGGGTTAGGGTTAGTTAGGGTTAGGGTTAGGGTTAGGGTTAGGGTTAGGGTTAGGGTTAGGGTTAGGGTTAGGGTTAGGGTTAGGGTTAGGGTTAGGGTTAGGGTTAGGTTAGGGTTAGGGTTAGGGTTAGGGTTAGGGTTAGGGTTAGGGTTAGGGTTAGGGTTAGGTTAGGGTTAGGTAATAGGCACTTTTGCGAAGTTGAGCCCCCCTGAGTTGAGCCCCCCCCAGTAACTCCGCCCCCTTTGGTCTTACAGGGCGGAGACTTCGCCTGTATACTAATTAGGCCACGCCCAGTCGATTGGGAGTGGTCCCATCCCTCTAGCTCCTCCCCTTTTTGAGTTATGGAGTTGAGCCCCCAGTTGAGCCCCCCCTCTAACTCCGCCCCCTTTGGTCTTACAGGGCGGAGACTTCGCCTGTATACTAATTCGACCACGCCCAGACGATTGGGAGTGGTCCCATCCCTCTATCTCCTCCCCTTTTTGAGTTATGGAGTTGAGCCCCCAGTTGAGCCCCCCCCTCTAACTCCGCCCCCTTTGGTCTTACAGGGCGGAGACTTCGCCTGTATACTAATTCGGCCACGCCCAGTCGATTGGGAGTGGTCCCATCCCTCTATCTCCTCCCATTTTTGAGTTATGGAGTTGAGCCCCCAGTTGAGCCCCCCCCCTAACTCCGCCCCCTTTGGTCCTGTGGGGCGGATACTTCGCCTGTATACTAATTTGGCCACGCCCAGTCGATTGGGAGTGGTCCTGTACCTGTAGCGCCACCAGGTGCTGAGATATGGTATTGCACCCCCTCTATTATTGCACCTATAGAGGTCAAGTTGGGTGGGACTTAGGTGGGTGAAACTTGTGTTTGAATTGGGTGGGACTTGTGTTTGACTTGGGTGGGACTTGTGTTTGACTTGGTTGGGACTTGTGTTTGACTTGGGTGGGTTGGACTTAGGTGGGTGAGACTTGTGTTTGAATTGGGTGGGACTTGTGTTTGACTTGGGTGGGACTTAGGTGGGTTGGACTTGTGTTTGACTTGGGTGGGACTTAGGTGGGTTGGACTTGTGTTTGACTTGGGTTGGACTTAGGTGGGTGAGACTTGTGTTTGAATTGGGTGGGACTTGTGTTTGACTTGGGTGGGTTGGACTTAGGTGGGTGAGACTTGTGTTTGAATTGGGTGGGACTTGTGTTTGACTTGGGTGGGACTTAGGTGGGTTGGACTTGTGTTTGACTTGGGTGGGACTTAGGTGGGTGGGACTTGTGTTTGACTTGGGTGGGACTTAGGTGGGTTGGACTTGTGTTTGACTTGGGTGGGACTTAGGTGGGTGAGACTTGTGTTTGAATTGGGTGGGACTTGTGTTTGACTTGGGTGGGTTGGACTTAGGTGGGTGAGACTTGTGTTTGAATTGGGTGGGACTTGTGTTTGACTTGGGTGGGACTTAGGTGGGTGGGACTTGTGTTTGACTTGGGTGGGTTGGACTTAGGTGGGTGAGACTTGTGTTTGAATTGGGTGGGTTAGGGTTAGGTGAATGAAGATCCAGGATCCGATTCCCGAAGGATTCGGAAACGGTTATGCACTGTCCAGAGTACCACTGGCCGCCACGAGTCCACACACACACACACAGAGAGATATATATCATTATTAAAAAATAAAATAGAGGGCTAAAATTGCCAGGGCTAAAATTGCCAGGGTTCAAATCAAGAGGGCTATACCAATAAGGGTTTAATTTTATAAAAAAACGAAGGTTAGGTTTTAGGCAGATGTGGTGAGGGGCATATAACTCCCTTCTATTTGGACATATAACTCCCGTCTATTTGGACATAAGGAGACACTCGACGTCACAGGGGACGGAGAAAAAATTATGCGGCTCCTCAACATCACTCACACCAATGATGGAGGCCATTTTGACCAACTCGACGCCTATTTGGGCATGAAGAGAAAATTTTCCAAGGCTCTGCTACATCACCCACCTTTCAAATGATGGCAGCTGTACTCATTTTTACGGTCCCGTGTCATCCAGGCACACTCTCGCGACGCGTTTCGAACTTTCCCAAGGTTCTCATCAGGCGAATTGGGATGACAACTGTCTCTGTTCCCTCTCCAACTCCATAGTGGTAGAGGGCGGGGTGCCCCTCCCACTGCTAAATACCTTTCAACACTGTATGGTGCTTCATAAATCGTTTTTTCACTATCAATACATTTGTTTTTAATTTTAAAATTTAATAACCATATATAAACAATCCAGTATGCGGTCAACCCGAGGTCCAGTCGTCTCGGCGCGGGCTGTGTTAGGTGAATGAAGATCCAGGATCCGATTCCCGAAGGATTCGGAAACGGTTATGCACTGTCCAGAGTACCACTGGCCGCCACGAGTCCACACACACACACACAGAGAGATATATATCATTATTAAAAAATAAAATAGAGGGCTAAAATTGCCAGGGCTAAAATTGCCAGGGTTCAAATCAAGAGGGCTATACCAATAAGGGTTTAATTTTATAAAAAAACGAAGGTTAGGTTTTAGGCAGATGTGGTGAGGGTTAGGGTTAGGGTTAGGGTTAGGGTTAGGGTTAGGGTTAGGGTTAGGGTTAGGGTTAGGGTTAGGGTTAGGGTTAGGGTTAGGGTTAGGGTTAGGGTTAGGGTTAGGGTTAGGGTTAGGGTTAGGGTTAGGGTTAGGGTTAGGGTTAGGGTTAGGGTTAGGGTTAGGGTTAGGGTTAGGGTTAGGGTTAGGGTTAGGGTTAGGGTTAGGGTTAGGGTTAGGGTTAGGTTAGGGTTAGGGTTAGGGTTAGGGTTAGGTAATAGGCACTTTTGCGAAGTTGAGCCCCCCTGAGTTGAGCCCCCCCCAGTAACTCCGCCCCCTTTGGTCCTAGGGGGAGGAGACTTTGCCTGTATACTAATTTGGCCACGCCCAGTCGATTGGGCGTGGTCCCATCCCTCTAGCTCCTCCCCTTTTTGAGTTATGGAGTTGAGCCCCCAGTTGAGCCCCCCCCTCTAACTCCGCCCCCTTTGGTCTTACAGGGCGGAGACTTTGCCTGTATACTAATTTGGTCACGCCCAGTCGATTGGGCGTGGTCCCATCCTTCTAGCCCCTCCCCTTTTTGAGTTATGGGTTAGGGTTAGGTTTAGGGTTGGGGTAGGGTTGGACTTAGGTAATAGGCACTTTTGCGAAGTTGAGCCCCCCTGAGTTGAGCCCCCCCCAGTAACTCCGCCCCCTTTGGTCCTAGGGTTAGGGTTAGGGTTAGGGTTAGGGTTAGGGTTAGGGTTAGGGTTAGGGTTAGGGTTAGGTAATAGGCACTTTTGCGAAGTTGAGCCCCCCTGAGTTGAGCCCCCCCCAGTAACTCCGCCCCCTTTGGTCCTAGGGGGAGGAGACTTTGCCTGTATACTAATTTGGCCACGCCCAGTCGATTGGGCGTGGTCCCATCCCTCTAGCTCCTCCCCTTTTTGAGTTATGGAGTTGAGCCCCCAGTTGAGCCCCCCCCTCTAACTCCGCCCCCTTTGGTCTTACAGGGCGGAGACTTTGCCTGTATACTAATTTGGTCACGCCCAGTCGATTGGGCGTGGTCCCATCCTTCTAGCCCCTCCC
This sequence comes from Romanogobio albipinnatus, assembly GCA_023566225.1. Classification (NCBI taxonomy): domain Eukaryota; kingdom Metazoa; phylum Chordata; class Actinopteri; order Cypriniformes; family Gobionidae; genus Romanogobio; species Romanogobio albipinnatus. Next base: position 21,685 of record CM042258.1, on the reverse strand, counting down.
CTTTTTGAGTTATGGGTTAGGGTTAGGTTTAGGGTTGGGGTAGGGTTGGACTTAGGTAATAGGCACTTTTGCGAAGTTGAGCCCCCCTGAGTTGAGCCCCCCCCAGTAACTCCGCCCCCTTTGGTCCTAGGGGGAGGAGACTTTGCCTGTATACTAATTTGGCCACGCCCAGTCGATTGGGCGTGGTCCCATCCCTCTAGCTCCTCCCCTTTTTGAGTTATGGAGTTGAGCCCCCAGTTGAGCCCCCCCCTCTAACTCCGCCCCCTTTGGTCTTACAGGGCGGAGACTTTGCCTGTATACTAATTTGGTCACGCCCAGTCGATTGGGCGTGGTCCCATCCTTCTAGCCCCTCCCCTTTTTGAGTTATGGGTTAGGGTTAGGTTTAGGGTTGGGGTAGGGTTAGGGTTAGGGTTAGGGTTAGGGTTAGGGTTAGGGTTAGGGTTAGGGTTAGGGTTAGGGTTAGGGTTAGGGTTAGGGTTAGGGTTAGGGTTAGGGTTAGGGTTAGGGTTAGGGTTAGGTTAGGGTTAGGGTTAGGGTTAGGGTTAGGGTTAGGGTTAGAGTTAGGGTTAGGGTTAGGGTTAGGGTTAGGGTTAGGGTTAGGGTTAGGGTTAGGGTTAGGGTTAGGGTTAGGGTTAGGGTTAGGGTTAGGGTTAGGGTTAGGGTTAGGGTTAGGGTTAGGGTTAGGGTTAGGGTTAGGGTTAGGGTTAGGGTTAGGGTTAGGTAATAGGCACTTTTGCGAAGTTGAGCCCCCCTGAGTTGAGCCCCCCCCAGTAACTCCGCCCCCTTTGGTCTTACAGGGCGGAGACTTCGCCTGTATACTAATTAGGCCACGCCCAGTCGATTGGGAGTGGTCCCATCCCTCTAGCTCCTCCCCTTTTTGAGTTATGGAGTTGAGCCCCCAGTTGAGCCCCCCCTCTAACTCCGCCCCCTTTGGTCTTACAGGGCGGAGACTTCGCCTGTATACTAATTCGACCACGCCCAGACGATTGGGAGTGGTCCCATCCCTCTATCTCCTCCCCTTTTTGAGTTATGGAGTTGAGCCCCCAGTTGAGCCCCCCCCTCTAACTCCGCCCCCTTTGGTCTTACAGGGCGGAGACTTCGCCTGTATACTAATTCGGCCACGCCCAGTCGATTGGGAGTGGTCCCATCCCTCTATCTCCTCCCATTTTTGAGTTATGGAGTTGAGCCCCCAGTTGAGCCCCCCCCCTAACTCCGCCCCCTTTGGTCCTGTGGGGCGGATACTTCGCCTGTATACTAATTTGGCCACGCCCAGTCGATTGGGAGTGGTCCTGTACCTGTAGCGCCACCAGGTGCTGAGATATGGTATTGCACCCCCTCTATTATTGCACCTATAGAGGTCAAGTTGGGTGGGACTTAGGTGGGTGAAACTTGTGTTTGAATTGGGTGGGACTTGTGTTTGACTTGGGTGGGACTTGTGTTTGACTTGGTTGGGACTTGTGTTTGACTTGGGTGGGTTGGACTTAGGTGGGTGAGACTTGTGTTTGAATTGGGTGGGACTTGTGTTTGACTTGGGTGGGACTTAGGTGGGTTGGACTTGTGTTTGACTTGGGTGGGACTTAGGTGGGTTGGACTTGTGTTTGACTTGGGTTGGACTTAGGTGGGTGAGACTTGTGTTTGAATTGGGTGGGACTTGTGTTTGACTTGGGTGGGTTGGACTTAGGTGGGTGAGACTTGTGTTTGAATTGGGTGGGACTTGTGTTTGACTTGGGTGGGACTTAGGTGGGTTGGACTTGTGTTTGACTTGGGTGGGACTTAGGTGGGTGGGACTTGTGTTTGACTTGGGTGGGACTTAGGTGGGTTGGACTTGTGTTTGACTTGGGTGGGACTTAGGTGGGTGAGACTTGTGTTTGAATTGGGTGGGACTTGTGTTTGACTTGGGTGGGTTGGACTTAGGTGGGTGAGACTTGTGTTTGAATTGGGTGGGACTTGTGTTTGACTTGGGTGGGACTTAGGTGGGTGGGACTTGTGTTTGACTTGGGTGGGTTGGACTTAGGTGGGTGAGACTTGTGTTTGAATTGGGTGGGTTAGGGTTAGGTGAATGAAGATCCAGGATCCGATTCCCGAAGGATTCGGAAACGGTTATGCACTGTCCAGAGTACCACTGGCCGCCACGAGTCCACACACACACACACAGAGAGATATATATCATTATTAAAAAATAAAATAGAGGGCTAAAATTGCCAGGGCTAAAATTGCCAGGGTTCAAATCAAGAGGGCTATACCAATAAGGGTTTAATTTTATAAAAAAACGAAGGTTAGGTTTTAGGCAGATGTGGTGAGGGGCATATAACTCCCTTCTATTTGGACATATAACTCCCGTCTATTTGGACATAAGGAGACACTCGACGTCACAGGGGACGGAGAAAAAATTATGCGGCTCCTCAACATCACTCACACCAATGATGGAGGCCATTTTGACCAACTCGACGCCTATTTGGGCATGAAGAGAAAATTTTCCAAGGCTCTGCTACATCACCCACCTTTCAAATGATGGCAGCTGTACTCATTTTTACGGTCCCGTGTCATCCAGGCACACTCTCGCGACGCGTTTCGAACTTTCCCAAGGTTCTCATCAGGCGAATTGGGATGACAACTGTCTCTGTTCCCTCTCCAACTCCATAGTGGTAGAGGGCGGGGTGCCCCTCCCACTGCTAAATACCTTTCAACACTGTATGGTGCTTCATAAATCGTTTTTTCACTATCAATACATTTGTTTTTAATTTTAAAATTTAATAACCATATATAAACAATCCAGTATGCGGTCAACCCGAGGTCCAGTCGTCTCGGCGCGGGCTGTGTTAGGTGAATGAAGATCCAGGATCCGATTCCCGAAGGATTCGGAAACGGTTATGCACTGTCCAGAGTACCACTGGCCGCCACGAGTCCACACACACACACACAGAGAGATATATATCATTATTAAAAAATAAAATAGAGGGCTAAAATTGCCAGGGCTAAAATTGCCAGGGTTCAAATCAAGAGGGCTATACCAATAAGGGTTTAATTTTATAAAAAAACGAAGGTTAGGTTTTAGGCAGATGTGGTGAGGGTTAGGGTTAGGGTTAGGGTTAGGGTTAGGGTTAGGGTTAGGGTTAGGGTTAGGGTTAGGGTTAGGGTTAGGGTTAGGGTTAGGGTTAGGGTTAGGGTTAGGGTTAGGGTTAGGGTTAGGGTTAGGGTTAGGGTTAGGGTTAGGGTTAGGGTTAGGGTTAGGGTTAGGGTTAGGGTTAGGGTTAGGGTTAGGGTTAGGGTTAGGGTTAGGGTTAGGGTTAGGGTTAGGTTAGGGTTAGGGTTAGGGTTAGGGTTAGGTAATAGGCACTTTTGCGAAGTTGAGCCCCCCTGAGTTGAGCCCCCCCCAGTAACTCCGCCCCCTTTGGTCCTAGGGGGAGGAGACTTTGCCTGTATACTAATTTGGCCACGCCCAGTCGATTGGGCGTGGTCCCATCCCTCTAGCTCCTCCCCTTTTTGAGTTATGGAGTTGAGCCCCCAGTTGAGCCCCCCCCTCTAACTCCGCCCCCTTTGGTCTTACAGGGCGGAGACTTTGCCTGTATACTAATTTGGTCACGCCCAGTCGATTGGGCGTGGTCCCATCCTTCTAGCCCCTCCCCTTTTTGAGTTATGGGTTAGGGTTAGGTTTAGGGTTGGGGTAGGGTTGGACTTAGGTAATAGGCACTTTTGCGAAGTTGAGCCCCCCTGAGTTGAGCCCCCCCCAGTAACTCCGCCCCCTTTGGTCCTAGGGTTAGGGTTAGGGTTAGGGTTAGGGTTAGGGTTAGGGTTAGGGTTAGGGTTAGGGTTAGGTAATAGGCACTTTTGCGAAGTTGAGCCCCCCTGAGTTGAGCCCCCCCCAGTAACTCCGCCCCCTTTGGTCCTAGGGGGAGGAGACTTTGCCTGTATACTAATTTGGCCACGCCCAGTCGATTGGGCGTGGTCCCATCCCTCTAGCTCCTCCCCTTTTTGAGTTATGGAGTTGAGCCCCCAGTTGAGCCCCCCCCTCTAACTCCGCCCCCTTTGGTCTTACAGGGCGGAGACTTTGCCTGTATACTAATTTGGTCACGCCCAGTCGATTGGGCGTGGTCCCATCCTTCTAGCCCCTCCCCTTTTTGAGTTATGGGTTAGGGTTAGGTTTAGGGTTGGGGTAGGGTTGGACTTAGGTAATAGGCACTTTTGCGAAGTTGAGCCCCCCTGAGTTGAGCCCCCCCCAGTAACTCCGCCCCCTTTGGTCCTAGGGGGAGGAGACTTTGCCTGTATACTAATTTGGCCACGCCCAGTCGATTGGGCGTGGTCCCATCCCTCTAGCTCCTCCCCTTTTTGAGTTATGGAGTTGAGCCCCCAGTTGAGCCCCCCCCTCTAACTCCGCCCCCTTTGGTCTTACAGGGCGGAGACTTTGCCTGTATACTAATTTGGTCACGCCCAGTCGATTGGGCGTGGTCCCATCCTTCTAGCCCCTCCCCTTTTTGAGTTATGGGTTAGGGTTAGGTTTAGGGTTGGGGTAGGGTTAGGGTTAGGGTTAGGGTTAGGGTTAGGGTTAGGGTTAGGGTTAGGGTTAGGGTTAGGGTTAGGGTTAGGGTTAGGGTTAGGGTTAGGGTTAGGGTTAGGGTTAGGGTTAGGGTTAGGTTAGGGTTAGGGTTAGGGTTAGGGTTAGGGTTAGGGTTAGAGTTAGGGTTAGGGTTAGGGTTAGGTAATAGGGTAAAATGCGAAAGTGCACCCCCCTATAGGGGGGGGTGCACTTCGTTTCTATAGGTCCTAGGAGGCTGAAATTTGGTATATATACTATTTAGAGGGCGCCCGATCGTTTGCACTTGGTTTGGGAGCTCTAGCGCCACCAGGGGCCGAGATATGGTATTGCACCCCCATTTTTTTTGCAGCTACAGATCTGAAATTTTGTGAATATACTAATTAGAGTATGCCCAGTCGATTGCACTTGGTTCCGTGGCTCTAGCGCCACCAGGTGCCGAGATATGCTATTGCACCCCCTGGTGCACTTTGCTTCCCTTGGTCCTAGAGGGAGGAGATTTGGTATATATACTAATTTTGCCACGCCCAGTCGATTGGGAGTGGTCCTGTACCTCTAGCGCCACCAGGTGCTGAGATATGGTATTGCACCCCCTCTATTATTGCACCTATAGAGGTCAAGTTGGGTGGGACTTAGGTGGGTGAGACTTGTGTTTGAATTGGGTGGGACTTGTGTTTGACTTGGGTGGGACTTTTTGGGTTGGACTTGTGTTTGACTTGGGTGGGACTTAGGTGGGTGAGACTTGTGTTTGAATTGGGTGGGACTTGTGTTTGACTTGGGTGGGTTGGACTTAGGTGGGTGAGACTTGTGTTTGAATTGGGTGGGACTTGTGTTTGACTTGGGTGGGACTTAGGTGGGTTGGACTTGTGTTTGACTTGGGTGGGACTTAGGTGGGTGGGACTTGTGTTTGACTTGGTTGGGACTTGTGTTTGACTTGGGTGGGTTGGACTTAGGTGGGTGAGACTTGTGTTTGAATTGGGTGGGACTTGTGTTTGACTTGGGTGGGTTGGACTTAGGTGGGTGAGACTTGTGTTTGAATTGGGTGGGACTTGTGTTTGACTTGGGTGGGACTTAGGTGGGTTGGACTTGTGTTTGACTTGGGTGGGACTTAGGTGGGTTGGACTTGTGTTTGACTTGGGTGGGATTTAGGTGGGTGGGACTTGTGTTTGACTTGGTTGGGACTTGTGTTTGACTTGGGTGGGTTGGGACTTAGGTGGGTGAGACTTGTGTTTGAATTGGGTGGGACTTGTGTTTTTCTTGGGTGGGACTTAGCTGGGTGGGACTTGTGTTTTTCTAGGGTTAGGGTTAGGGTTAGGGTTAGGGTTAGGGTTAGGGTTAGGGTTAGGGTTAGGGTTAGGGTTAGGGTTAGGTAATAGGGTAAAATGCGAAAGTGCACCCCCCTATAGGGGGGGGTGCACTTCGTTTCTATAGGTCCTAGGAGGCTGAAATTTGGTATATATACTATTTAGAGGGCGCCCGATCGTTTGCACTTGGTTTGGGAGCTCTAGCGCCACCAGGGGCCGAGATATGGTATTGCACCCCCATTTTTTTTGCAGCTACAGATCTGAAATTTTGTGAGTATACTAATTAGAGTATGCCCAGTCGATTGCACTTGGTTCCGTGGCTCTAGCGCCACCAGGTGCCGAGATATGCTATTGCACCCCCTGGTGCACTTTGCTTCCCTTGGTCCTAGAGGGAGGAGATTTGGTATATATACTAATTTTGCCACGCCCAGTCGATTGGGAGTGGTCCTGTACCTCTAGCGCCACCAGGTGCTGAGATATGGTATTGCACCCCCTCTATTATTGCACCTATAGAGGTCAAGTTGGGAGGGACTTAGGTGGGTGAGACTTGTGTTTGAATTGGGTGGGACTTGTGTTTGACTTGGGTGGGACTTAGGTGGGTGGGACTTGTGTTTGACTTGGTTGGGACTTGTGTTTGACTTGGGTGGGTTGGGACTTAGGTGGGTGAGACTTGTGTTTGAATTGGGTGGGACTTGTGTTTGACTTGGGTGGGTTGGACTTAGGTGGGTGAGACTTGTGTTTGAATTGGGTGGGACTTGTGTTTGACTTGGGTGGGTTGGACTTAGGTGGGTGAGACTTGTGTTTGAATTGGGTGGGACTTGTGTTTGACTTGGGTGGGACTTAGGTGGGTTGGACTTGGGTGGGACTTAGGTGGGTGGGACTTGTGTTTGACTTGGTTGGGACTTGTGTTTGACTTGGGTGGGTTGGACTTAGGTGGGTGAGACTTGTGTTTGAATTGGGTGGGACTTGTGTTTGACTTGGGTGGGTTGGACTTAGGTGGGTGAGACTTGTGTTTGAATTGGGTGGGACTTGTGTTTGACTTGGGTGGGACTTAGGTGGGTTGGGCTTGTGTTTGACTTGGGTGGGACTTAGGTGGGTTGGGACTTGTGTTTGACTTGGGTGGGATTTAGGTGGGTGGGACTTGTGTTAGGGTTAGGGTTAGGGTTAGGGTTAGGGTTAGGGTTAGGGTTAGGGTTAGGGTTAGGGTTAGGGTTAGGGGTTAGGGGTTAGGGTTAGGGTTAGGGTTAGTTAGGGTTAGGGTTAGGGTTAGGGTTAGGGTTAGGGTTAGGGTTAGGGTTAGGGTTAGGGTTAGGGTTAGGGTTAGGGTTAGGGTTAGGGTTAGGGTTAGGTAATAGGGTAAAATGCGAAAGTGCACCCCCCTATAGGGGGGGGTGCACTTCGTTTCTATAGGTCCTAGGAGGCTGAAATTTGGTATATATACTATTTAGAGGGCGCCCGATCGTTTGCACTTGGTTTGGGAGCTCTAGCGCCACCAGGGGCCGAGATATGGTATTGCACCCCCATTTTTTTTGCAGCTACAGATCTGAAATTTTGTGAATATACTAATTAGAGTATGCCCAGTCGATTGCACTTGGTTCCGTGGCTCTAGCGCCACCAGGTGCCGAGATATGCTATTGCACCCCCTGGTGCACTTTGCTTCCCTTGGTCCTAGAGGGAGGAGATTTGGTATATATACTAATTTTGCCACGCCCAGTCGATTGGGAGTGGTCCTGTACCTCTAGCGCCACCAGGTGCTGAGATATGGTATTGCACCCCCTCTATTATTGCACCTATAGAGGTCAAGTTGGGTGGGACTTAGGTGGGTGAGACTTGTGTTTGAATTGGGTGGGACTTGTGTTTGACTTGGGTGGGACTTTTTGGGTTGGACTTGTGTTTGACTTGGGTGGGACTTAGGTGGGTGAGACTTGTGTTTGAATTGGGTGGGACTTGTGTTTGACTTGGGTGGGTTGGACTTAGGTGGGTGAGACTTGTGTTTGAATTGGGTGGGACTTGTGTTTGACTTGGGTGGGACTTAGGTGGGTTGGACTTGTGTTTGACTTGGGTGGGACTTAGGTGGGTGGGACTTGTGTTTGACTTGGTTGGGACTTGTGTTTGACTTGGGTGGGTTGGACTTAGGTGGGTGAGACTTGTGTTTGAATTGGGTGGGACTTGTGTTTGACTTGGGTGGGTTGGACTTAGGTGGGTGAGACTTGTGTTTGAATTGGGTGGGACTTGTGTTTGACTTGGGTGGGACTTAGGTGGGTTGGACTTGTGTTTGACTTGGGTGGGACTTAGGTGGGTTGGACTTGTGTTTGACTTGGGTGGGATTTAGGTGGGTGGGACTTGTGTTTGACTTGGTTGGGACTTGTGTTTGACTTGGGTGGGTTGGGACTTAGGTGGGTGAGACTTGTGTTTGAATTGGGTGGGACTTGTGTTTTTCTTGGGTGGGACTTAGCTGGGTGGGACTTGTGTTTTTCTAGGGTTAGGGTTAGGGTTAGGGTTAGGGTTAGGGTTAGGGTTAGGGTTAGGGTTAGGGTTAGGGTTAGGGTTAGGTAATAGGGTAAAATGCGAAAGTGCACCCCCCTATAGGGGGGGGTGCACTTCGTTTCTATAGGTCCTAGGAGGCTGAAATTTGGTATATATACTATTTAGAGGGCGCCCGATCGTTTGCACTTGGTTTGGGAGCTCTAGCGCCACCAGGGGCCGAGATATGGTATTGCACCCCCATTTTTTTTGCAGCTACAGATCTGAAATTTTGTGAGTATACTAATTAGAGTATGCCCAGTCGATTGCACTTGGTTCCGTGGCTCTAGCGCCACCAGGTGCCGAGATATGCTATTGCACCCCCTGGTGCACTTTGCTTCCCTTGGTCCTAGAGGGAGGAGATTTGGTATATATACTAATTTTGCCACGCCCAGTCGATTGGGAGTGGTCCTGTACCTCTAGCGCCACCAGGTGCTGAGATATGGTATTGCACCCCCTCTATTATTGCACCTATAGAGGTCAAGTTGGGAGGGACTTAGGTGGGTGAGACTTGTGTTTGAATTGGGTGGGACTTGTGTTTGACTTGGGTGGGACTTAGGTGGGTGGGACTTGTGTTTGACTTGGTTGGGACTTGTGTTTGACTTGGGTGGGTTGGGACTTAGGTGGGTGAGACTTGTGTTTGAATTGGGTGGGACTTGTGTTTGACTTGGGTGGGTTGGACTTAGGTGGGTGAGACTTGTGTTTGAATTGGGTGGGACTTGTGTTTGACTTGGGTGGGTTGGACTTAGGTGGGTGAGACTTGTGTTTGAATTGGGTGGGACTTGTGTTTGACTTGGGTGGGACTTAGGTGGGTTGGACTTGGGTGGGACTTAGGTGGGTGGGACTTGTGTTTGACTTGGTTGGGACTTGTGTTTGACTTGGGTGGGTTGGACTTAGGTGGGTGAGACTTGTGTTTGAATTGGGTGGGACTTGTGTTTGACTTGGGTGGGTTGGACTTAGGTGGGTGAGACTTGTGTTTGAATTGGGTGGGACTTGTGTTTGACTTGGGTGGGACTTAGGTGGGTTGGGCTTGTGTTTGACTTGGGTGGGACTTAGGTGGGTTGGGACTTGTGTTTGACTTGGGTGGGATTTAGGTGGGTGGGACTTGTGTTAGGGTTAGGGTTAGGGTTAGGGTTAGGGTTAGGGTTAGGGTTAGGGTTAGGGTTAGGGTTAGGGTTAGGGGTTAGGGGTTAGGGTTAGGGTTAGGGTTAGTTAGGGTTAGGGTTAGGGTTAGGGTTAGGGTTAGGGTTAGGGTTAGGGTTAGGGTTAGGGTTAGGGTTAGGGTTAGGGTTAGGGTTAGGGTTAGGGTTAGGGTTAGGGTTAGGGTTAGGGTTAGGTAATAGGGTAAAATGCGAAAGTGCACCCCCCTATAGGGGGGGGTGCACTTCGTTTCTATAGGTCCTAGGAGGCTGAAATTTGGTATATATACTATTTAGAGGGCGCCCGATCGTTTGCACTTGGTTTGGGAGCTCTAGCGCCACCAGGGGCCGAGATATGGTATTGCACCCCCATTTTTTTTGCAGCTACAGATCTGAAATTTTGTGAATATACTAATTAGAGTATGCCCAGTCGATTGCACTTGGTTCCGTGGCTCTAGCGCCACCAGGTGCCGAGATATGCTATTGCACCCCCTGGTGCACTTTGCTTCCCTTGGTCCTAGAGGGAGGAGATTTGGTATATATACTAATTTTGCCACGCCCAGTCGATTGGGAGTGGTCCTGTACCTCTAGCGCCACCAGGTGCTGAGATATGGTATTGCACCCCCTCTATTATTGCACCTATAGAGGTCAAGTTGGGTGGGACTTAGGTGGGTGAGACTTGTGTTTGAATTGGGTGGGACTTGTGTTTGACTTGGGTGGGACTTTTTGGGTTGGACTTGTGTTTGACTTGGGTGGGACTTAGGTGGGTGAGACTTGTGTTTGAATTGGGTGGGACTTGTGTTTGACTTGGGTGGGTTGGACTTAGGTGGGTGAGACTTGTGTTTGAATTGGGTGGGACTTGTGTTTGACTTGGGTGGGACTTAGGTGGGTTGGACTTGTGTTTGACTTGGGTGGGACTTAGGTGGGTGGGACTTGTGTTTGACTTGGTTGGGACTTGTGTTTGACTTGGGTGGGTTGGACTTAGGTGGGTGAGACTTGTGTTTGAATTGGGTGGGACTTGTGTTTGACTTGGGTGGGTTGGACTTAGGTGGGTGAGACTTGTGTTTGAATTGGGTGGGACTTGTGTTTGACTTGGGTGGGACTTAGGTGGGTTGGACTTGTGTTTGACTTGGGTGGGACTTAGGTGGGTTGGACTTGTGTTTGACTTGGGTGGGATTTAGGTGGGTGGGACTTGTGTTTGACTTGGTTGGGACTTGTGTTTGACTTGGGTGGGTTGGGACTTAGGTGGGTGAGACTTGTGTTTGAATTGGGTGGGACTTGTGTTTTTCTTGGGTGGGACTTAGCTGGGTGGGACTTGTGTTTTTCTAGGGTTAGGGTTAGGGTTAGGGTTAGGGTTAGGGTTAGGGTTAGGGTTAGGGTTAGGGTTAGGGTTAGGGTTAGGTTAGGGTTAGGGTTAGGGTTAGGGTTAGGGTTAGGGTTAGGGTTAGGGTTAGGGTTAGGGTTAGGGTTAGGGTTAGGTAATAGGGTAAAATGCGAAAGTGCACCCCCCTATAGGGGGGGGTGCACTTCGTTTCTATAGGTCCTAGGAGGCTGAAATTTGGTATATATACTATTTAGAGGGCGCCCGATCGTTTGCACTTGGTTTGGGAGCTCTAGCGCCACCAGGGGCCGAGATATGGTATTGCACCCCCATTTTTTTTGCAGCTACAGATCTGAAATTTTGTGAGTATACTAATTAGAGTATGCCCAGTCGATTGCACTTGGTTCCGTGGCTCTAGCGCCACCAGGTGCCGAGATATGCTATTGCACCCCCTGGTGCACTTTGCTTCCCTTGGTCCTAGAGGGAGGAGATTTGGTATATATACTAATTTTGCCACGCCCAGTCGATTGGGAGTGGTCCTGTACCTCTAGCGCCACCAGGTGCTGAGATATGGTATTGCACCCCCTCTATTATTGCACCTATAGAGGTCAAGTTGGGAGGGACTTAGGTGGGTGAGACTTGTGTTTGAATTGGGTGGGACTTGTGTTTGACTTGGGTGGGACTTAGGTGGGTGGGACTTGTGTTTGACTTGGTTGGGACTTGTGTTTGACTTGGGTGGGTTGGGACTTAGGTGGGTGAGACTTGTGTTTGAATTGGGTGGGACTTGTGTTTGACTTGGGTGGGTTGGACTTAGGTGGGTGAGACTTGTGTTTGAATTGGGTGGGACTTGTGTTTGACTTGGGTGGGTTGGACTTAGGTGGGTGAGACTTGTGTTTGAATTGGGTGGGACTTGTGTTTGACTTGGGTGGGACTTAGGTGGGTTGGACTTGGGTGGGACTTAGGTGGGTGGGACTTGTGTTTGACTTGGTTGGGACTTGTGTTTGACTTGGGTGGGTTGGACTTAGGTGGGTGAGACTTGTGTTTGAATTGGGTGGGACTTGTGTTTGACTTGGGTGGGTTGGACTTAGGTGGGTGAGACTTGTGTTTGAATTGGGTGGGACTTGTGTTTGACTTGGGTGGGACTTAGGTGGGTTGGGCTTGTGTTTGACTTGGGTGGGACTTAGGTGGGTTGGGACTTGTGTTTGACTTGGGTGGGATTTAGGTGGGTGGGACTTGTGTTAGGGTTAGGGTTAGGGTTAGGGTTAGGGTTAGGGTTAGGGTTAGGGTTAGGGTTAGGGTTAGGGTTAGGGGTTAGGGGTTAGGGTTAGGGTTAGGGTTAGTTAGGGTTAGGGTTAGGGTTAGGGTTAGGGTTAGGGTTAGGGTTAGGGTTAGGGTTAGGGTTAGGGTTAGGGTTAGGGTTAGGGTTAGGGTTAGGGTTAGGTAATAGGGTAAAATGCGAAAGTGCACCCCCCTATAGGGGGGGGTGCACTTCGTTTCTATAGGTCCTAGGAGGCTGAAATTTGGTATATATACTATTTAGAGGGCGCCCGATCGTTTGCACTTGGTTTGGGAGCTCTAGCGCCACCAGGGGCCGAGATATGGTATTGCACCCCCATTTTTTTTGCAGCTACAGATCTGAAATTTTGTGAATATACTAATTAGAGTATGCCCAGTCGATTGCACTTGGTTCCGTGGCTCTAGCGCCACCAGGTGCCGAGATATGCTATTGCACCCCCTGGTGCACTTTGCTTCCCTTGGTCCTAGAGGGAGGAGATTTGGTATATATACTAATTTTGCCACGCCCAGTCGATTGGGAGTGGTCCTGTACCTCTAGCGCCACCAGGTGCTGAGATATGGTATTGCACCCCCTCTATTATTGCACCTATAGAGGTCAAGTTGGGTGGGACTTAGGTGGGTGAGACTTGTGTTTGAATTGGGTGGGACTTGTGTTTGACTTGGGTGGGACTTTTTGGGTTGGACTTGTGTTTGACTTGGGTGGGACTTAGGTGGGTGAGACTTGTGTTTGAATTGGGTGGGACTTGTGTTTGACTTGGGTGGGTTGGACTTAGGTGGGTGAGACTTGTGTTTGAATTGGGTGGGACTTGTGTTTGACTTGGGTGGGACTTAGGTGGGTTGGACTTGTGTTTGACTTGGGTGGGACTTAGGTGGGTGGGACTTGTGTTTGACTTGGTTGGGACTTGTGTTTGACTTGGGTGGGTTGGACTTAGGTGGGTGAGACTTGTGTTTGAATTGGGTGGGACTTGTGTTTGACTTGGGTGGGTTGGACTTAGGTGGGTGAGACTTGTGTTTGAATTGGGTGGGACTTGTGTTTGACTTGGGTGGGACTTAGGTGGGTTGGACTTGTGTTTGACTTGGGTGGGACTTAGGTGGGTTGGACTTGTGTTTGACTTGGGTGGGATTTAGGTGGGTGGGACTTGTGTTTGACTTGGTTGGGACTTGTGTTTGACTTGGGTGGGTTGGGACTTAGGTGGGTGAGACTTGTGTTTGAATTGGGTGGGACTTGTGTTTTTCTTGGGTGGGACTTAGCTGGGTGGGACTTGTGTTTTTCTAGGGTTAGGGTTAGGGTTAGGGTTAGGGTTAGGGTTAGGGTTAGGGTTAGGGTTAGGGTTAGGGTTAGGGTTAGGTAATAGGGTAAAATGCGAAAGTGCACCCCCCTATAGGGGGGGGTGCACTTCGTTTCTATAGGTCCTAGGAGGCTGAAATTTGGTATATATACTATTTAGAGGGCGCCCGATCGTTTGCACTTGGTTTGGGAGCTCTAGCGCCACCAGGGGCCGAGATATGGTATTGCACCCCCATTTTTTTTGCAGCTACAGATCTGAAATTTTGTGAGTATACTAATTAGAGTATGCCCAGTCGATTGCACTTGGTTCCGTGGCTCTAGCGCCACCAGGTGCCGAGATATGCTATTGCACCCCCTGGTGCACTTTGCTTCCCTTGGTCCTAGAGGGAGGAGATTTGGTATATATACTAATTTTGCCACGCCCAGTCGATTGGGAGTGGTCCTGTACCTCTAGCGCCACCAGGTGCTGAGATATGGTATTGCACCCCCTCTATTATTGCACCTATAGAGGTCAAGTTGGGAGGGACTTAGGTGGGTGAGACTTGTGTTTGAATTGGGTGGGACTTGTGTTTGACTTGGGTGGGACTTAGGTGGGTGGGACTTGTGTTTGACTTGGTTGGGACTTGTGTTTGACTTGGGTGGGTTGGGACTTAGGTGGGTGAGACTTGTGTTTGAATTGGGTGGGACTTGTGTTTGACTTGGGTGGGTTGGACTTAGGTGGGTGAGACTTGTGTTTGAATTGGGTGGGACTTGTGTTTGACTTGGGTGGGTTGGACTTAGGTGGGTGAGACTTGTGTTTGAATTGGGTGGGACTTGTGTTTGACTTGGGTGGGACTTAGGTGGGTTGGACTTGGGTGGGACTTAGGTGGGTGGGACTTGTGTTTGACTTGGTTGGGACTTGTGTTTGACTTGGGTGGGTTGGACTTAGGTGGGTGAGACTTGTGTTTGAATTGGGTGGGACTTGTGTTTGACTTGGGTGGGTTGGACTTAGGTGGGTGAGACTTGTGTTTGAATTGGGTGGGACTTGTGTTTGACTTGGGTGGGACTTAGGTGGGTTGGGCTTGTGTTTGACTTGGGTGGGACTTAGGTGGGTTGGGACTTGTGTTTGACTTGGGTGGGATTTAGGTGGGTGGGACTTGTGTTAGGGTTAGGGTTAGGGTTAGGGTTAGGGTTAGGGTTAGGGTTAGGGTTAGGGTTAGGGTTAGGGTTAGGGGTTAGGGGTTAGGGTTAGGGTTAGGGTTAGTTAGGGTTAGGGTTAGGGTTAGGGTTAGGGTTAGGGTTAGGGTTAGGGTTAGGGTTAGGGTTAGGGTTAGGGTTAGGGTTAGGGTTAGGGTTAGGGTTAGGTAATAGGGTAAAATGCGAAAGTGCACCCCCCTATAGGGGGGGGTGCACTTCGTTTCTATAGGTCCTAGGAGGCTGAAATTTGGTATATATACTATTTAGAGGGCGCCCGATCGTTTGCACTTGGTTTGGGAGCTCTAGCGCCACCAGGGGCCGAGATATGGTATTGCACCCCCATTTTTTTTGCAGCTACAGATCTGAAATTTTGTGAATATACTAATTAGAGTATGCCCAGTCGATTGCACTTGGTTCCGTGGCTCTAGCGCCACCAGGTGCCGAGATATGCTATTGCACCCCCTGGTGCACTTTGCTTCCCTTGGTCCTAGAGGGAGGAGATTTGGTATATATACTAATTTTGCCACGCCCAGTCGATTGGGAGTGGTCCTGTACCTCTAGCGCCACCAGGTGCTGAGATATGGTATTGCACCCCCTCTATTATTGCACCTATAGAGGTCAAGTTGGGTGGGACTTAGGTGGGTGAGACTTGTGTTTGAATTGGGTGGGACTTGTGTTTGACTTGGGTGGGACTTTTTGGGTTGGACTTGTGTTTGACTTGGGTGGGACTTAGGTGGGTGAGACTTGTGTTTGAATTGGGTGGGACTTGTGTTTGACTTGGGTGGGTTGGACTTAGGTGGGTGAGACTTGTGTTTGAATTGGGTGGGACTTGTGTTTGACTTGGGTGGGACTTAGGTGGGTTGGACTTGTGTTTGACTTGGGTGGGACTTAGGTGGGTGGGACTTGTGTTTGACTTGGTTGGGACTTGTGTTTGACTTGGGTGGGTTGGACTTAGGTGGGTGAGACTTGTGTTTGAATTGGGTGGGACTTGTGTTTGACTTGGGTGGGTTGGACTTAGGTGGGTGAGACTTGTGTTTGAATTGGGTGGGACTTGTGTTTGACTTGGGTGGGACTTAGGTGGGTTGGACTTGTGTTTGACTTGGGTGGGACTTAGGTGGGTTGGACTTGTGTTTGACTTGGGTGGGATTTAGGTGGGTGGGACTTGTGTTTGACTTGGTTGGGACTTGTGTTTGACTTGGGTGGGTTGGGACTTAGGTGGGTGAGACTTGTGTTTGAATTGGGTGGGACTTGTGTTTTTCTTGGGTGGGACTTAGCTGGGTGGGACTTGTGTTTTTCTAGGGTTAGGGTTAGGGTTAGGGTTAGGGTTAGGGTTAGGGTTAGGGTTAGGGTTAGGGTTAGGGTTAGGGTTAGGTAATAGGGTAAAATGCGAAAGTGCACCCCCCTATAGGGGGGGGTGCACTTCGTTTCTATAGGTCCTAGGAGGCTGAAATTTGGTATATATACTATTTAGAGGGCGCCCGATCGTTTGCACTTGGTTTGGGAGCTCTAGCGCCACCAGGGGCCGAGATATGGTATTGCACCCCCATTTTTTTTGCAGCTACAGATCTGAAATTTTGTGAGTATACTAATTAGAGTATGCCCAGTCGATTGCACTTGGTTCCGTGGCTCTAGCGCCACCAGGTGCCGAGATATGCTATTGCACCCCCTGGTGCACTTTGCTTCCCTTGGTCCTAGAGGGAGGAGATTTGGTATATATACTAATTTTGCCACGCCCAGTCGATTGGGAGTGGTCCTGTACCTCTAGCGCCACCAGGTGCTGAGATATGGTATTGCACCCCCTCTATTATTGCACCTATAGAGGTCAAGTTGGGAGGGACTTAGGTGGGTGAGACTTGTGTTTGAATTGGGTGGGACTTGTGTTTGACTTGGGTGGGACTTAGGTGGGTGGGACTTGTGTTTGACTTGGTTGGGACTTGTGTTTGACTTGGGTGGGTTGGGACTTAGGTGGGTGAGACTTGTGTTTGAATTGGGTGGGACTTGTGTTTGACTTGGGTGGGTTGGACTTAGGTGGGTGAGACTTGTGTTTGAATTGGGTGGGACTTGTGTTTGACTTGGGTGGGTTGGACTTAGGTGGGTGAGACTTGTGTTTGAATTGGGTGGGACTTGTGTTTGACTTGGGTGGGACTTAGGTGGGTTGGACTTGGGTGGGACTTAGGTGGGTGGGACTTGTGTTTGACTTGGTTGGGACTTGTGTTTGACTTGGGTGGGTTGGACTTAGGTGGGTGAGACTTGTGTTTGAATTGGGTGGGACTTGTGTTTGACTTGGGTGGGTTGGACTTAGGTGGGTGAGACTTGTGTTTGAATTGGGTGGGACTTGTGTTTGACTTGGGTGGGACTTAGGTGGGTTGGGCTTGTGTTTGACTTGGGTGGGACTTAGGTGGGTTGGGACTTGTGTTTGACTTGGGTGGGATTTAGGTGGGTGGGACTTGTGTTAGGGTTAGGGTTAGGGTTAGGGTTAGGGTTAGGGTTAGGGTTAGGGTTAGGGTTAGGGTTAGGGTTAGGGGTTAGGGGTTAGGGTTAGGGTTAGGGTTAGTTAGGGTTAGGGTTAGGGTTAGGGTTAGGGTTAGGGTTAGGGTTAGGGTTAGGGTTAGGGTTAGGGTTAGGGTTAGGGTTAGGGTTAGGGTTAGGGTTAGGGTTAGGGTTAGGGTTAGGGTTAGGGTTAGGTAATAGGGTAAAATGCGAAAGTGCACCCCCCTATAGGGGGGGGTGCACTTCGTTTCTATAGGTCCTAGGAGGCTGAAATTTGGTATATATACTATTTAGAGGGCGCCCGATCGTTTGCACTTGGTTTGGGAGCTCTAGCGCCACCAGGGGCCGAGATATGGTATTGCACCCCCATTTTTTTTGCAGCTACAGATCTGAAATTTTGTGAATATACTAATTAGAGTATGCCCAGTCGATTGCACTTGGTTCCGTGGCTCTAGCGCCACCAGGTGCCGAGATATGCTATTGCACCCCCTGGTGCACTTTGCTTCCCTTGGTCCTAGAGGGAGGAGATTTGGTATATATACTAATTTTGCCACGCCCAGTCGATTGGGAGTGGTCCTGTACCTCTAGCGCCACCAGGTGCTGAGATATGGTATTGCACCCCCTCTATTATTGCACCTATAGAGGTCAAGTTGGGTGGGACTTAGGTGGGTGAGACTTGTGTTTGAATTGGGTGGGACTTGTGTTTGACTTGGGTGGGACTTTTTGGGTTGGACTTGTGTTTGACTTGGGTGGGACTTAGGTGGGTGAGACTTGTGTTTGAATTGGGTGGGACTTGTGTTTGACTTGGGTGGGTTGGACTTAGGTGGGTGAGACTTGTGTTTGAATTGGGTGGGACTTGTGTTTGACTTGGGTGGGACTTAGGTGGGTTGGACTTGTGTTTGACTTGGGTGGGACTTAGGTGGGTGGGACTTGTGTTTGACTTGGTTGGGACTTGTGTTTGACTTGGGTGGGTTGGACTTAGGTGGGTGAGACTTGTGTTTGAATTGGGTGGGACTTGTGTTTGACTTGGGTGGGTTGGACTTAGGTGGGTGAGACTTGTGTTTGAATTGGGTGGGACTTGTGTTTGACTTGGGTGGGACTTAGGTGGGTTGGACTTGTGTTTGACTTGGGTGGGACTTAGGTGGGTTGGACTTGTGTTTGACTTGGGTGGGATTTAGGTGGGTGGGACTTGTGTTTGACTTGGTTGGGACTTGTGTTTGACTTGGGTGGGTTGGGACTTAGGTGGGTGAGACTTGTGTTTGAATTGGGTGGGACTTGTGTTTTTCTTGGGTGGGACTTAGCTGGGTGGGACTTGTGTTTTTCTAGGGTTAGGGTTAGGGTTAGGGTTAGGGTTAGGGTTAGGGTTAGGGTTAGGGTTAGGGTTAGGGTTAGGGTTAGGTTAGGGTTAGGGTTAGGGTTAGGGTTAGGGTTAGGGTTAGGGTTAGGGTTAGGGTTAGGGTTAGGGTTAGGGTTAGGTAATAGGGTAAAATGCGAAAGTGCACCCCCCTATAGGGGGGGGTGCACTTCGTTTCTATAGGTCCTAGGAGGCTGAAATTTGGTATATATACTATTTAGAGGGCGCCCGATCGTTTGCACTTGGTTTGGGAGCTCTAGCGCCACCAGGGGCCGAGATATGGTATTGCACCCCCATTTTTTTTGCAGCTACAGATCTGAAATTTTGTGAGTATACTAATTAGAGTATGCCCAGTCGATTGCACTTGGTTCCGTGGCTCTAGCGCCACCAGGTGCCGAGATATGCTATTGCACCCCCTGGTGCACTTTGCTTCCCTTGGTCCTAGAGGGAGGAGATTTGGTATATATACTAATTTTGCCACGCCCAGTCGATTGGGAGTGGTCCTGTACCTCTAGCGCCACCAGGTGCTGAGATATGGTATTGCACCCCCTCTATTATTGCACCTATAGAGGTCAAGTTGGGAGGGACTTAGGTGGGTGAGACTTGTGTTTGAATTGGGTGGGACTTGTGTTTGACTTGGGTGGGACTTAGGTGGGTGGGACTTGTGTTTGACTTGGTTGGGACTTGTGTTTGACTTGGGTGGGTTGGGACTTAGGTGGGTGAGACTTGTGTTTGAATTGGGTGGGACTTGTGTTTGACTTGGGTGGGTTGGACTTAGGTGGGTGAGACTTGTGTTTGAATTGGGTGGGACTTGTGTTTGACTTGGGTGGGTTGGACTTAGGTGGGTGAGACTTGTGTTTGAATTGGGTGGGACTTGTGTTTGACTTGGGTGGGACTTAGGTGGGTTGGACTTGGGTGGGACTTAGGTGGGTGGGACTTGTGTTTGACTTGGTTGGGACTTGTGTTTGACTTGGGTGGGTTGGACTTAGGTGGGTGAGACTTGTGTTTGAATTGGGTGGGACTTGTGTTTGACTTGGGTGGGTTGGACTTAGGTGGGTGAGACTTGTGTTTGAATTGGGTGGGACTTGTGTTTGACTTGGGTGGGACTTAGGTGGGTTGGGCTTGTGTTTGACTTGGGTGGGACTTAGGTGGGTTGGGACTTGTGTTTGACTTGGGTGGGATTTAGGTGGGTGGGACTTGTGTTAGGGTTAGGGTTAGGGTTAGGGTTAGGGTTAGGGTTAGGGTTAGGGTTAGGGTTAGGGTTAGGGTTAGGGGTTAGGGGTTAGGGTTAGGGTTAGGGTTAGTTAGGGTTAGGGTTAGGGTTAGGGTTAGGGTTAGGGTTAGGGTTAGGGTTAGGGTTAGGGTTAGGGTTAGGGTTAGGGTTAGGGTTAGGGTTAGGGTTAGGGTTAGGGTTAGGGTTAGGGTTAGGGTTAGGGTTAGGGTTAGGGTTAGGGTTAGGGTTAGGGTTAGGGTTAGGGTTAGGGTTAGGGTTAGGGTTAGGGTTAGGGTTAGGGTTAGGGTTAGGGTTAGGGTTAGGGTTAGGGTTAGGGTTAGGGTTAGGGTTAGGGTTAGGGTTAGGGTTAGGGTTAGGGTTAGGGTTAGGGTTAGGGTTAGGGTTAGGGTTAGGGTTAGGGTTAGGGTTAGGGTTAGGGTTAGGGTTAGGGTTAGGGTTAGGGTTAGGGTTAGGGTTAGGGTTAGGGTTAGGGTTAGGGTTAGGGTTAGGGTTAGGGTTAGGGTTAGGGTTAGGGTTAGGGTTAGGGTTAGGGTTAGGGTTAGGGTTAGGGTTAGGGTTAGGGTTAGGGTTAGGGTTAGGGTTAGGGTTAGGGTTAGGGTTAGGGTTAGGGTTAGGGTTAGGGTTAGGGTTAGGGTTAGGGTTAGGGTTAGGGTTAGGGTTAGGGTTAGGGTTAGGGTTAGGGTTAGGGTTAGGGTTAGGGTTAGGGTTAGGGTTAGGGTTAGGGTTAGGGTTAGGGTTAGGGTTAGGGTTAGGGTTAGGGTTAGGGTTAGGGTTAGGGTTAGGGTTAGGGTTAGGGTTAGGGTTAGGGTTAGGGTTAGGGTTAGGGTTAGGGTTAGGGTTAGGGTTAGGGTTAGGGTTAGGGTTAGGGTTAGGGTTAGGGTTAGGGTTAGGGTTAGGGTTAGGGTTAGGGTTAGGGTTAGGGTTAGGGTTAGGGTTAGGGTTAGGGTTAGGGTTAGGGTTAGGGTTAGGGTTAGGGTTAGGGTTAGGGTTAGGGTTAGGGTTAGGGTTAGGGTTAGGGTTAGGGTTAGGGTTAGGGTTAGGGTTAGGGTTAGGGTTAGGGTTAGGGTTAGGGTTAGGGTTAGGGTTAGGGTTAGGGTTAGGGTTAGGGTTAGGGTTAGGGTTAGGGTTAGGGTTAGGGTTAGGGTTAGGGTTAGGGTTAGGGTTAGGGTTAGGGTTAGGGTTAGGGTTAGGGTTAGGGTTAGGGTTAGGGTTAGGGTTAGGGTTAGGGTTAGGGTTAGGGTTAGGGTTAGGGTTAGGGTTAGGGTTAGGGTTAGGGTTAGGGTTAGGGTTAGGGTTAGGGTTAGGGTTAGGGTTAGGGTTAGGGTTAGGGTTAGGGTTAGGGTTAGGGTTAGGGTTAGGGTTAGGGTTAGGGTTAGGGTTAGGGTTAGGGTTAGGGTTAGGGTTAGGGTTAGGGTTAGGGTTAGGGTTAGGGTTAGGGTTAGGGTTAGGGTTAGGGTTAGGGTTAGGGTTAGGGTTAGGGTTAGGGTTAGGGTTAGGGTTAGGGTTAGGGTTAGGGTTAGGGTTAGGGTTAGGGTTAGGGTTAGGGTTAGGGTTAGGGTTAGGGTTAGGGTTAGGGTTAGGGTTAGGGTTAGGGTTAGGGTTAGGGTTAGGGTTAGGGTTAGGGTTAGGGTTAGGGTTAGGGTTAGGGTTAGGGTTAGGGTTAGGGTTAGGGTTAGGGTTAGGGTTAGGGTTAGGGTTAGGGTTAGGGTTAGGGTTAGGGTTAGGGTTAGGGTTAGGGTTAGGGTTAGGGTTAGGGTTAGGGTTAGGGTTAGGGTTAGGGTTAGGGTTAGGGTTAGGGTTAGGGTTAGGGTTAGGGTTAGGGTTAGGGTTAGGGTTAGGGTTAGGGTTAGGGTTAGGGTTAGGGTTAGGGTTAGGGTTAGGGTTAGGGTTAGGGTTAGGGTTAGGGTTAGGGTTAGGGTTAGGGTTAGGGTTAGGGTTAGGGTTAGGGTTAGGGTTAGGGTTAGGGTTAGGGTTAGGGTTAGGGTTAGGGTTAGGGTTAGGGTTAGGGTTAGGGTTAGGGTTAGGGTTA